>CM074449.1:14285864-14885864 GCA_037101425.1 Elopichthys bambusa
CCTACCTTTAAGGTCTCGTTGTGAAAAATCAAGACAGATTTTAAGTTATAAAAGTCACAATTCACAGATAAAGAAAAATAAGACGTAAAGAAATTCTCAGATGTAAAGAAAATAGAAATAAAGAAGCCAAAGAAGAAACAAACAGTAATGGTCTGATTAAAATTGCTTTGTTTTATTATTATGTACGCTAGTTGACAGTGAATGTTTATTCTTTCTGTACCTCTCACAACATACTGATGTTACATGACATTTGCTTTTACATAAAATTTGTTGTACATTAGACCGTTGTATTGGTTTTGCAATGCAGAGAAGATGGAGTCTGTGTGATCTAACAATCTGTTTCATGCAAGTTGTTTAGTGTTCAGAGGTTCTGCTCCACTTCTGTGGAAACTAATGATTGCGGTTATCAGATCAACACAACAACCATTAAGCTCCATTTTTCTAGGAGGCAAAGACTGCAGTGGACCTCTTCTTCCTACGTTATATCATGTTGGGATCTCTCTTTCATGTGAAATACTTTAGTGGAATGAAAATTGAGCTTAGTTTTTTTTACGTTTCTTAAAAGACTTATAGATTCTGACTGTAGAAATATATGCATTTCACATTTGTTCCAATCTTTGGGCACATCGGTCATTCCCATTTGCTCTTCAGAAGACTTTTCTCTTATTCTTGTTAGTGAGAGATTTATTGACCACATCACCTACTAGGGTTTGTACTTTTCGTCTTTGCAACAGTTGCACCATCTTTAATCTTCAGAGTGTCTAACAGTTTCTTTATCCTTAAATGAGCTGGCTCCAGTTTTCTCTTCTTGTGACTTTTCACCTCTCTTCCTGAGGAGACTGAAGGAAGGAGAAGTGCAGCGAACCCCCATGGCAAAACCGACTCAGCCGATTGCCTAGAACTTCGGTTAAGTATTTCCCTCTTCTGAAGAAGCCAAGCACTTTCTTGACAAAGTTTCACGAAACGTTCTAGCTGTGCTGCATTAACGTTCTTGCTAATGTTTAGAGTGGTTTCAAATGGATTCTGGATGTACAAAGCTGTTGTTTCTGGTTTGGTCTGCTCCTTTCCCTGGTGAAAGGGATATATAGCAAGGTATTTAAGCCTTCAGACACTTTAACACACAGTGCGTGCATGCACAGACAGTAATTAACACATCAACTGCATCAGCATTTTCATTCAAATTGTTATGCTGACAATATAGTTTGCTAAAAAAAGAGGTATAAAATTAGAAAAACAAAACTAATGGTCACTTCTAGACCCCACTGTCTATAGTGTCCACTGCAGTACCAGACACTTTCTTTGAATTATTTATAATATAATTATAAATTATATTATAAATACACACATACACTGCCAGAGGGCAGTGTATGTGTGTATATATGTGTATGTGTGTGTGTCTGTGTGTATATATGTGTGTCTGTGTGTATATATATATATATATATATATATATATATATATATATATATATATATATATATATATATATATATATACACACACATACACACATATATATATATATACACATACACATACATATATACACATATATACACATATATACACATATATACACATATATACACATATATATATATATATATACACACACACACATACACTGCCCTCTGGTGGCTGTTTGTGGAAGGTCTGCTAAGACGTCAGCAGTGTCCACTGGGAGTTTGCGCATGCATGCACGTGTCATCGGTGGATGACTCACCTTCCTAATATTGATCGATGCCTTGCTGAAGGCAAATGTGCTATAAAAGTCGAAGAATTCCTGCAACAGTTTCTCTGTGCAAGAAAAAATTAAATCAACAGAAAAAAAACAGCATTAATATTTTAATGTCATTAACGATCAGTAAACATTGAATGCATTACAAAAGCATTACAGAAATGCATAACAGAAATGAGCCATCTGTCCAAAGGTGAAAAGGTAAAACCTTCCATCAAGTTTGTGTAAATTATGAAAATCTAATGTAATCTGCACTCACCTAATGTGTCTGTGTTCTTCTGCAGTGTAATCTTGCTAAGGTCACTGACAATAGTGCAGTCATTACCCTCAATGACACACTTATCTGATGGTCCTGGAAAGTGCACACACACAAAACAAATATGTGATGGACCTTCCATATAGAAATGGACTGTGTATCACTATTGTGGCATTAGTGTTCTTGACCTTGGAAGACAAGAAACAATAATTGTGTGTAGAGAGTCGACTCAGGACAGCCATATAGCATGATGTATGCTGACTTTACTGGGGTCACAGACAGTGCGCTCTAGTCATAAAAGCTTTGGTCTTTCAGCCACCATAACGACATCAGTATAATGAAAAGTCAGTAAAATGTAGTTTGTTTTTTTATGTAATAGTGAATTATAGCAAATAATTTATTTATATATATATATAAAAATATAACTTACTCCCAAACATCTGACACACTTTACCTCACAGCTGCATTTTGAGAAGTGTTTCATTTAATAACTCATAATCTTTGGAAAATAATTTCCAAGATTTTATATATGAGCAATATGACTTTAAAATGAATTTTTATTTCAAAGCCAATTATTAAAGTCATACAGAAAATTTACCTACACATACAATAAAAAAATATATAATAATAATATTGTGGAATATTACAATTTAAAATATCCGTCTTCTACCTGTGATGGCAAAGTTGAATTTTCAGCATCATTACTCCAGTCTTCAGTGTCACATAATCCTTTAGAAATCATTCTAATATGCTGATTTGGTGCTTAAGTGTTGGTGTTGAAAATTGCTGTGCTGCTTAATATTTTTGTGGAAACAGTGATGTATTTTTCCAGGACTGTTTGATGAATAGAAAGTTCAAAATAATAGCATTTATTTTTAAATATAAATAATTTGTAACAATGTAAATGTCTTTACTGTCACTTTTCATCAATTTAATGCATTCTTGTTGAATAAAAGTATTCATTTCTTTCAGAAAAAAAAAAAAAATCGTACTGATCGCAAACTTTTAAGGTGTATGGTCACATGATAAAATGTATACACTGTTTTCTAGAATAGGGGGGCACCACCGCTTAACCACAGACACATCTTACCCCACTGTCCTCTATAAAAGGTAAAACACCAACACTAGAGGAGAGGGGGAAAACTGCTTAAAAGTTTTTGATTGAGTTTCAATATTCATATTCAGTTTTTTTTTTCTAAATCTGAGCATAGTTGAGTCAAACTTGTGTGCCAATTTTAGTCATAACTCAATTTTGACCAAATGTGTAGGTACTGTATTTCACCTCTACATGGCAGTATAGTACAATAGAGAACTGCAGAGAAGCATGTCTGTAAAAGTACAATTGTGTATACCTGCAAGATTCTTCAGTTGGTCCAATGTGGGCAGTATGGGGGGATTCCTCTGCTGTAGAAAGAACACTACCATGGCCGTTATAGTAAAGTTGGTGATCCACGGTCCTGAAATACTGCTTGTGATGTTATGAACCCGAGCCCAGCACCGAACACCGAACACCAGATGTCGAACACGAGGGTCCAGCTGCCCATAGAGAAACAGCAGTTCTGAACTCTTCAACGCCACACTGCACACACGAGGACATTATGTCAGGGCGATTTAAAATGATAGCACATCTACATACTAAAAAAAACAAAACAGGAAGTCCTATCCTAAGGTTATCATTTCAATCTCTGTTGCTGTGTTGTTGTTTGTTCGCCTGTGGGGAATCAAGCTAAAGAGAGCTTATAGCTTTCTCTGCATATTACTTTCAAAAAAAAAAAAAAGAAGATTTTAATCAACCAATAGTGAGAGTTCGGGCAGGTGTTCTAAATGTTCACTGTGTTCCAAATGATTAAATAGTTTAGTCACCAAGAAATCAAAACTGACGATTTTTTGCAGTATTTATTATTATTAATGATTTATCCATGCACATGATTATATAAATTTTTTTAATTCATGAACCCTCTGATGACACCTTTACCGGTGCGAGGGCGGGACAACCTGTCACTCACATGAGATCACAGCAATAGCAAACCATAACGATCCAATCAATTCCGAACATACAAAATCAAGTCCCTTGGCTCCCACTAGTATTGTAGTCAAAACTACCTAAACCAAGACCAAGTTAAGACCAAGACCAGTGTGTGTTGAGACCAAGACTTTGGGCGGCTGAGACTAGCTGCCTGAGAAATGTCTTATTTTTAATCAATAATTACAATTAGAATAATAAAGACACTATATAGAGGTGTTACCAAACAATTTAAATCACTAACAACAAAGTTCATCTTTACACTGCAGAGGTGGAACAGAAGTTGCATCTGAATTGGTACAATTACAATTGCATAAATGTTGAGATTAATGTTTTAAAAATAAAATTGTTTATTGAACATTTGTAGAAAATCAATATCACGTTTACAATTGTGCTCATATTTGTGAAAACAGCCCTCTATCTTTTGATATTGCTTAATTATGTCATATGTAATAATATAAATATAAAGATCTTATACAAATACTTTTTTGCAATCACATCTTGAATTTTGTGGGCATTTGTATTAATTTTGGTGACATTTTTGACACAATCCTTTGTTGATTTCTGGCCCGGCACAACAGTAACAAAATAAATGAAATTAGAAATAAGCTACTGATTGCATTTGAAGCAGGAAGTTTTACATCCAATCAAATTAATGATGTTAACAAAGAAATCAGACAATGCTATGGCAATTGCATTACCCGCAGTTGTAGTCTTGACCGGTCTTTAAATAAAATCCCAAGTCCTTTTAGTCAGAGACAGAGACAAGACCGAGACCAAATGTGGCCAAGACCAAGACAAGACCTTCAAAAAAATAGTCTTAAAGAGATAGTTCACCCAAAAATTAAAATTATTCCATGATTTACTCACCCTCAAGCCATCCTAGGTGTCGATCTTCTTTCAAACGAACACAATCAAAGATATATTTAAAAATATCATTAGTCCTCCAAGGTTTATAATGGTTGTGAATGGTAGGCCAAATTCTGAAGACAGAAAAAAAATGCACCCATCCATAAAAAAAAAAATGAATCCATACGACTCATGAGGGTTAATAAAGGCCTTTTGAAGCGAAGGGATGCATTTTTGTAAGAAAAATATCCATATTGTGTTTGTCATATACACCTAGGATGGCTTGAGGGTGAGTAAATCATGGGATAATTTTCATTTTTGGGTGAACTATCCCTTTAAGACCGGTCTCGAGTACTACAACACTAGCTACCAACTTCCGTTTCAGTGTTTAGGGAAACCAAAAATGTCAAAATTATATTTTGCAGTTCTATCTGGTGTCACTAGGGGTGCGAACAGCAGCTTTTAATTAAAGAAATATTTAACAAACATAAACAAATAACAATAAATGCATTTTATGTTCACCAGTCACTCTGTACACAATAGATTGCTCTTTGTCCTGTGTTCCTATATCCACCAACATATATCACCCAAGGACAAATGCATTCTGTGTTTCTTATTATGCACATATGGGTGTACAATATAGGCTATACATCTGGGAATACCCCTCTCTAACCCACAGGGGACACAGTACAACAAAAAGAGCTGAGCAGGTTTCTGTGCGTTACTGGTGTGTCACCTTTTAAAAGGAAGCATCAAGGTGGTGACATTTGTTTTGGGGAAGTGTGAAAAGTAAAGAGAAAATAAACTCACAGCCCTATTGCCAACATTATATTAAGCAGACATCACATCAAAAATATAGAAATACCTGTTGTTGGCAGTGAGATCACACTGAAAGCCAGAGGGTTGGTGAGAAAAGCGGACAAGAGGACATCGGGCTTGGAGAATGTTCTGGACTCCCACACATCCAGGGCCTAACTGGTCTAGACATTTCCCAATGACTGAGAGGATATTCTGGGTCACAACCCGCTCTGAGGTCACTTCCTTCACCTGGTACTCCAGAGACAGTCCTGAGCGCTGTTTAAAATATATAAATAAACGGCATAATAAATTAACTAAAAGAAAATTCGTTCCAAACTTACTTTTTGTTCCATGGAATAATAAAAAAAAAAAAAAACATCATATGAATAATTAAGGCAAAAACAAAACATTTTGGGGTATTTTCTACCCAATTCTGCCAGCATTTACTCATCCCTATGTAATTTCAAAACTGTATGACTTCCTTTTGCAGAATACAAAAGATATTTTGAGAAAAATCTCCATGTTTTTTGTAGAGTAGAAAATCAAAAGGTAAACTAACTGTTGGTAAACTAATTATAAAATCTAATATAACACTATTTGGTAAATATACATCTGTGACATTTAATATTTTGGCTTTCATCACTATATTTGTCTTTCTACAGAAAAAAGTATTAAAATCAAAAATGAGCTGGGGAAGTTTCCAAAATTTGGTAGATTTGACACGCAATGACCCTTGTGTTCCATGGAAGAAAGTCATACAGGTTTGGAATGACACGAGGGTGATTAAATGATGGCAGGGTTTTAAATTCTATATGACCTTTTCCTTTTCGATTCAATCTACATAACCTAAGCCCACATCACTGACCTTGTTCTGGCTTGTTGCATAGATACCACTGAGGTCCAGAATCATGTCGACATCACAGCCCAGTTTACCGAAGCTGTTGACAGTGGAGCCAAAAGGCCTGATGATGCATTCTGGGAAATATGCTCCAGCTATGTCTCCAACCAGAGAACAAACGAGGAAGCGCAGACTGATGTTCTCTTCTGTGAGCTGTAAAGCCTCTGTCAGACATTGCAGTTGCTCATCTACCTGTGGAAGAAATCATGAGTAGATCTGAACCACCAACAAGCAGACATAACACTCATTTAAATTAAATGAAAACAATTTTCATCCTCCCATGAGCCTAATCATATGTCTTGGTTAATAAAAGAACATACTGCCCAGTGAAGACTTACACTATCCTTTTCTGAGAGCAGCTGGGTGATGTCATCAATGGATGGAGGGGATTGCTCTAGGAAATTTGGCATGGGTTGGTTGTTCGACTTACGACTCGGCAATTTCAGTTCCAGCACACGAGATTTGAAAGGCATCACAGCTTCATGTTCAACAGCTGGTAAATTAGTGTTCACCTTCAATGAGGCGACGCTCTCTTTACAGGAGAATTCAATTACTGCATATGCTCCCTACAGTCACAAAATCACAAACACAATTCAGTCAAATTTCTGATCTTTGTCATGAGTGTCTAGAACTAGATATTAAATTAATTGGTGGTTTTGCACACTTACGTAACTACTGTAGAAAAAATGCTTGTTGATTGTCCCGTGTTTAGACAGGTAATCTAAAAACTTGTTTTCGTTGAACCTGGGCGGACACCTGATCAAGACCGATCTTTCAGCTTGTTCTCTTCTCTCCTCTTGGATTGCTTGAAATGTCTTATTCTCCTTGGCTTTCGTGACTAAAATGAAAGTGAGCAAGTGGAAAGAAGCTTTGAATTAGTGTGGTGTGATCATGCACATGTCATTTCTATCGCGATTTTCCCCACAAGAAGACAACCTGCTATTTATTTTTAACATAAAATGGCAGATGAAAGCATGAATATGTTCACAGCTTCTCAATATTGATATCATTTGCTAAACGTCATGCCTGCAGATTTACAGAGAAACAAGGTTACCGGCTTTCGCAGTCTTGTTTCCTGTCTGGGCTTTGATTGCTGATATAGTTGAAGCGAGTCTTCTTTGAATTTGAGGTTCCAATCCAAGATAAAATCTATCAAACCCCACTAAACTCCTGAAACGTAACCTACACACGCCAAATGAAGCCGCCATTTTTTACTTGAGACGGGCGCGTGCGTTGACAATGGCTCTACGGTGGCTATGAATGGACATGCAATGCCGCGTTGGAAAAAACCTGACATATTCAGCTATGCAGCCCGGAGATTTCCAACTTTGTAAATACCTACTTGAAACCGCTCTAACCGCAGCCCAGAAATCCCTAAAATTTGATTCTTGTTGCTCAAATGTTTTGAATCTGTTCACCAAATGATTCTGTTTCGTTTAGTGATTATTTATGTAAGTTTACTAACTAACATAACTAATACTAGTTATGTTAGTTACTTACATCGTTCACGAACGATTCGGTGAATGGAAGTTTTATTAACCTCATATATCAAAAGGGATCAAATGTGGGTGTTTTTCTAATACCAGTTCATACGCGCATGTTTCCCAAAGTGAATCATGAAGATGAAAGCAAATGGCATCCTTAATTTTCCACGGAACAGTCCGATAGGGTACTGTGGCAGAATTAAAGCAGATACGTGACCTCTCAATGAGAAAATACCTCGGAGTGAAAAGACAAAACGAAACCGCAGTTGACGCCGACGTAGAGCGGAGGCGCAGCTCATATTCCTCTTATCTACGAACGTCAGTCTGTTACAACCTCAGTGGGAGCTATGGACTATCAGTGAGCATGTGCCCTGCTGTGAACACATTGACCGAAAGGTAGGCAAACGACTAGTATTTATACATAATATATCGTTTTGTTTTTTGTGTACTACATTACTATAGGCCCCTATATTTCGAACAGCACGCATTATTAGTATTATTACAGTATGAAAATATATACTGGATTAGTTAAGCAGGTTTGGCAGTGACTTAAAACCTTGCCAGCTGCTTACTTTCTAGTCCGTGTTTTTTGAGCATTAGTTATTTGTATAAATAATGATTTAAAATAATTATTATATCTCAGTAGATGAGGTTGTCAGAATGTTTCAGCACGGAATTTTGGGGGAAATTGGGCTTGTGGGGGTCTGTCAAAACAGACGGTCAACTTCACGATTTAGGTTGATTTAACATTATTATGTTTGCACTTGTGAGTTTGTGCTGAAGGACCTTGTTGCAATATAAAAGTTTTTGCTGGCATTTGTTTTGAAGAAGAATCCCCATCTTGGGGTTTCCCACCCCCTGAAAACCACCCCTCACTTGCAGGCAAATTAGAGCAAGCATGCAGATCAGGAAACACCTGACCACACTGTATACATACATATGGGTGTAAACAACATCAATGCATTCATTTAATTACCTAAGTTCTTGTCCTGTTTCTGACTATCAAACATTCTGTTCTAGAATTCAATCAAGGATGGAGTACAAGAATGAAAATGCTGGTATAGAACTGCTTCTTGCTCACATGAACATCGAAGACTTCATCCAGGAGGCAGAGAATTTCTACTGTGTTAGCGAAGAGGTGGAATCAGAAGTCTCATTTGAAGAAAGTTTCTCACAAGAAGATATGGACGAGAATGAGGAAACGTCACAGGATCTAATCACACATGCGCAAAGTCCTGGAAAGGTCCGTTATGGGACTGCATCTGACCTCCTGGACTTTGTCAATATGGTCTCAAACACACCATCCTCCTCTCTCTTAGATGTGGGTCAAGAAATGGGTGTTCTGCTAAACAAGGTAAGCTCTATTGATGGTTATTTTGATTATAACATACAAATTCTGTCATCATTTACTCACCCTCAAGTTGTTCCAAACCTGTATGAATTTCAAAAGAAGATATTTTAAAGAATGTCCGTAACCAAACAGTTGATGGGACCCCATTGATGTCCATAGTATATATATATATTTTTTTTTTCATATTATGGAAGTGAATGGAGCCCATCAACTGTTTGGTTACCCGTATTCTTCAAAATATCTTCATTTGTGTTCAGCAGAAGAAAAAAATTCATTCAAGTTTGGAACAGCTTTATGGTGAGTAAATAATGGCAGAATTTTCATTTTTTGGGTGAACTATCCCTTTAATTAAAGCAAGCTTATTTGTAAATACTTTGTGTAAAAGAATGTTTATACTTGTTTTACAAGTTGTCATAGCTTTACTCTCATGAGCGCCCTGCTTTGTTTCTGCAGACAGACATGGTCATTAAGGAGGGGCATTATCGCATTGACTTGGATGTTCTCCTGTTTCCGTGGAAACTGACCTACAAGCCCATAGGTCCTGGACATGTTCCCAAAGGCTCATTTGGAAAGGTCCATCTGGCTCAGGACACCAAAACGCGGAAGCGAATGGCATGCAAACTGGTAAGTTCAGGAATGCAAAGAATGTTGTTTCGGGAATCTCAACAGTTTTTTTGGCAAAGGTAGTTGTTTTCATTCCACTGTTTTAATGGACATGGCTTCCCTTCTCAGAATCAGTGTTCTTTTATGACAAACAAAAACAAAAATTCTAATGCTTGTTCAAAATACTATGTTGAAAACAAGCATAAAGTCATTATGTAAACATTATTTTCACAAGAAAATCTAACGCAGATGACACATGATAGTGTGATGTGTTCTTGTGACGATCTTATGCACCAGCATGTGAGACCACAAGAATTTATGAAAATGGAAAAAAATTACTCTGAAAAGAGAAACACTTGTTGTAGAACTTGTATTCAAATGAGGAAGAGAACATTTGGGAAATAACACCATTTCTCTAAAATGTTGGAGGGTCAGTCTGCAGTGTGCAATGTTTGAACAGAAACCGAGAATGGCTCTAACGTACACAGGAAGCTGACAGGAACGCCCCCATGGAAACATGCAGCCCACAGAGACGGTGTCTAAACTGTGGCACAGTGCAGATGTCTAGTGGGAGAAGTAGTTTCTGACATGTGGTCAATATAAAGTCAGCATGAAATGGAAGTTGTGATAGATTTTTCTTTCCTATTTTGACGTATATCCAACTGAAATGGCTTCTCAAACAAGAAAAAAATTAGGGCAGGACTTGATTTTGTCCATTTTGCTATTTCTTTAATCTCATGTGAGTGAACACGTCTTCAAAGGGAGGGGAGGTTATTTGGATGGAAGACTTACATCACATGAAAATAATGATGTGTCATGAAATAATGATTGTCAATTTTGATTTCATGGTGACTTTAACAGGGTGTTACTGAATCAAAAACATTCAGCCTCTTAATGTTGCCTTTAAGGTTTTGATAAAATAATTAGTAATCAATTAGTGATAATTAGTGGTCAAGGTGGCCAGTGTCTGGAACAATTCAGCAATATCACACAAGCAAGAGTGCTGTTGTTTAATACTCCATTATGTGGAGACTAAGGCTACGTTCTTTGCATATCCGATTGAATCCCAGATTCAGATTTAGCAAGTGTGAATGGCCAAAAAAAAAAATCACATGAAATGCGATTTTTACAAATCCATTTCGAGCTACATTCATATGTGGTTTGAAATCCTATTCAAATCGCATTTCTGGAAATGTGAAAAATTCTCTTTCTCACACCACGTAAAACAAACATCAAACATTGTTATAGGAAACATGTTGAAAGTCGCTGCAGAAATAAGGTTGTATTGTTGCAAAGTGCCGGACGAGAAGAATGACAATATAGTGGAGACAACAGCATGGAATAAAGCCGCTTATACCAGCCGGTTCATAACGCAGTAGTCCAGCGCGCGACAGCTACACAATATCATGTTGTAAATAAGACAACATCTGTATTGCAGACCCCTCCATGCTGCGGTTGTTGGTGTTGTTTTTGGCGAATGCCTACCAACGCAACGCCATTGCCATAGAAGCCAATGCAGATATTCCGGAAAACCGGCATGGACACACAAATCGGATCTGAACAGTTGTGATACACAATGTGGATGACAATAATTTAAAATCAGATTCCAATCAGAAATACAAATAATCATACTTGAAGGGACAGTATGAATGTAGCCTATGAGTCATTAAATTATTCACTCAACCAATTTGTTCAAAAACAATTTATTTCATGAATGCTACTAAAAAAAATTTCTGAGATGCATATCTGCGGACTCAGCAAAGTCAATAACTGGCATATGCAATAAATTCTAATTAAGAAAAAAACAAAAAAAAAACCAACCTTAAACCTATAAAATTACATCATTTATTTTTCAAAACATTTACTTAAAATTCACTTTTAAATATTTAAAATTAATACAGAAATGTGCATCATCCATTGACAGATGTTGGTAGATTTTGGAACTAAGTTAAGTGGAACTAAGTTTTAAGTTAAGTGTGCTTTCTCTCCAGATTCCTGTGGAACATTTCAAGCCTGCAGATGTGGAAATCCAAGCCCGGTTCCGACACGAGAACATAGCAGAGCTGTATGGGGCATTGCTATGGGAGCAGACGGTGCATTTGTTCATGGAAGCGGGCGAAGGGGGCTCGGTTTTGGAGAAGCTGGAAAGCTGCGGTCCAATGAGAGAGTTCGAGATCATCTGGGTCTCTCAGCAGGTTCTGCGAGGCCTGGAGTACCTGCACTCCCACAACATTATACACCACGACATCAAACGTAAGATTTGGATTGCATGGGATTTTTTCTGTATATCACTGCAGTTTCCTACCAAACACATTGTGTGTTGCATGTTCAGCTGTTCTGAATTGAAATGGTTCGAAACATATTTCAAAAACAGGGTCAAAAGAGGTTCAGTACTTTTTCATTGCAACCGCAAGCACCAAAAACACTTATTTCCCTCCTAAATGCAACAAAAGGTGCTCTGTAAGTAAGTCAGATAATGACTACGTGGTCAAGAAAGGTATTCAGCTTATGTGACGGAACTTAAAACGAGGCCACATGGAGGAAGTAGCAGTGTTAAATGATTGACAGAGGATTGGCCACAGGCTAGAGAAGTTTTTAGTTTTACTTTAAAGATAAGGAACACGACAATTTAATATGGTGGGGTTGTGGCGGACAGCATTCTGCTACTGTTTAGTCATACGCAGAAGCCAATCAGTGCTGCAGCTCATGATTTCTCATGTGTCTGGAATTTCCAGTCAGGACAGCGAGAGGAGGGAGAAGACAGATGTACTCAAATGTATTACTTTCAGGGGCTTATTTAACAGGCCATCCATCTAACTAGTGCTTTCAAATTTCAATAAGACTGAGAGGGTAACGTGAAGAGATGGAGAGATTCAGTGAAATGAGTGACCAGTCACCGTTTCCTGCTTTGTGGTTTTGAGGGTTGGCTTCTTAAATTTGGCTGGGAGAGGAAATATGTTATTTCAAGTAGTATCACATATGGAGAGCAAGAAAAGGGGGTTTTGAGACTTCTGATGATCTGTTTTTTCAATCCACCCTATGAGTAATGACCTTAATCTGCTTCTGGAAAACAATACCTTGCTGTTTGTCTGGTGCAGAACATACATGAGCTGAACAACATAAATTTTGCAGAAACAATTAAAATATGGTTGAAATGTCTTAAATATATTATCTCAAGTATCTCAAATATTACTACACACTTCTGAATGCTTTTTAAAAAAAAATGTTTTTTTAGATTTGATGCATCTAAGACATGAACTAAATTCTTTTTGTTCCTGCAGCCAGTAATATTGTGTTGATGTCCGCCAAAGCTGTGCTGGTGGATTTTGGTCTTACAGTACAGATGAAGGATGATGTCTATGTTCCTCGGGACCTACGTGGCACAGAGGTGAGTGTGTCTGAGGTCACTTTGCACACTTTAATTTTTCCATACTTGGTCTGTGATTGTGTTGTGACTAAATGTTAGTTTTAAGCGGAGTCTGTATTTAGAAACAATGCAGAATTTAGCAGTTCCTGATTGTACTGGTGGCAGAAGTCCTTTAGAAAGTTATGGTATGTACACTTTTGAAATAGTTAAATGATAGTTCTGACAAACTGAAAGAAGATCTGAAAAATCAGAAGGCACACACACACACACACAGATGCACTTTCCCCCCTCTTAATTAACATCCTGTTCCCTAACAAACTCTGGGAAAGGCCCAAAATAACACAAACACAAACACATGCACATTACACACTGAGGGATGTTGACTTTTTGCCCCATTTGGAAAGTTCAGCATGCCTTTTTGAACAGCACTGAAGATTCCCAATGTATAATAATAAAGTTGTTTACTGCGAGGCAGTACAGTGAGCCTTTTGCCAGATGTCCACTAGAACATTTGCCTATTACTTCAGAAGTTGTTTTTCATATTTTTATCATTCAGTGTGACTCAACTGTAGAAAACTGCCTTTAGTTAAAAGCCTCTGCATATGTGGGATCTGAGCTAATTTTTATTCATATTCTGTGTTTTTCCTTCTGTACAGATGTACATGAGTCCAGAGCTGGTTCTGTGTCGAGGGCACAGCACAAAGACTGACATCTACAGTCTGGGAACCACAATCATACACATGATGAGTGGCAGTCCTCCATGGGTTAGGAGATATCCCCGTACATCCTACCCTTCATACCTCTACATAGTGAGTGTGCTTTTTCAATTTGATCATGGTGCATTGGAACGCTTGCCCTTTAATTATATTTTGTTTGTATTTATTTTACTGCACCAGTATAGGGAGAGTCCCTGAATGTGGCAAAACCTCACCATATGAAAAAACGGTTATATACATTAACCACAGAGCAAAACCCAGAAATGCCATGCAGGCTGATGTCATAACAAGGCCTCTGTTAGCAAAGCATATCTCATGCTAATTCTGTATAATTTTAACAATGATGATAATAACCACAATAATTCTGTATAGTCTTATTTATTAATAACTTTTTAATTAGTTTTTTAAGCTTTTTCTTTTAATTTTCTTTTTCATTGTTTTTCCTCCATTTAAACCACTGTAAAGGATGCTAATTCTGTATAATTTTAATAATAATGATAATAACTCAGAATAATATTATTTATAGTATTTTTTTCTTTATTTTTTTTAATTTTATTCTCTATTAGTTTTCCTTTTATTTGTTGTTCCATTTAAACTGCTGTTAGCAAAGGATGCTAATCATGCATAATTTTAATAATTATAATAATTCTGTATATTATTTAGTCTTTTTTCTTAATTAGTTGTTTTTTTTTCTTTATTAGTTTTACTTCCCTTTAGCAAAGGATGCTAATTATGTTATATAATTCTTTATACATTTTATTTCCTGTCTTTTTTCTTTATTAGTTTTTTCTTTATTCGCTTTCCTTTTCTTCATTTGTTTTTTCCGTTTTAACCTCTATAAAGCAAAGGATCACAAGATATAACTTGTGATGGCAAGTTCTCCTTTCCATCGTTGCAAACAATTTCTAAATAACTCTTTTATTTATAAAAAAAAAAAAAAAAAAAAAAACTCTGCAGATTATTTTGACAGTGGCAGTTTTGCATGTTTCACTGCTCATGTAATGGAAGCAGACTAAAAGCTGGCAACGTTCTGCATTTGTGTAGCAAGTCCAACTGGTTTCAGTTCCCTTTTCACATACTAGACTTCCTTTTCATGTAACTGAATGTAAATCCATGCACAGTGTCTTTTTGCATGAGGCTGCTTGCGAATGCACATGTGCCACCATTGATTTTCACCTGAGGTGATTAAGGGGTAAATAAGGGGGAAAAAATGCTTCAAATATACAGAAAACTATATGCATCTAACGGTGACCGTGAATGGAATACCTTCACACATACATGAAAATGTTTTTTTCTTTGATCGTAGCCTTTTTTAGTTTTAGTGATTTTCATTAATGATAATAACCTTGGTCCAGTTTCAGAAGTGAAACCTTGAAAGCTTGTTTCAGTATGGAAGCTGACTGTTTTCTCACAGTTGCACAATATAAACTCACAATTGCGAGTATATAAAGTCAGAATTGCAAGATATAAAGTTAGAATTGCGTGATATAAAGTCAGAATTGCGTGTTATAAAGTCAGAATTGTGTGATATAAACTCACAATTGCGAGTTACAAATTCAGAATTGCGTGATATAAAGTTGCAATTGCATGTTATAAAGTCAGAATTGTGAGATATAAACTCACAATTGCGAGTTATAAAGTCAGTCTTTTATCCCCTCATAATTGGACTTCATAACTCAATTGCGTGAGATATTTTTTTCTAGCAATTGCGAGTTTATATCTCACAATTCTGATTTCTTTTCTCAGAATTGTGAGATATAAACTCGCAATTGCTAGAAAAAAAATGTCTGAATTGTGAGAAAAAAGTCAGAATTGGCAGAAACAAGCTTCCATAAACCTGAGAACGAATCCTTTATGATTGTTCTATTTGCGTACGGAACACAAGTATCTTCCAAAAATGTGTTGATTGCACTAATGAATTAATAAAGATCAGTGCTTGATTGCCATAGATGTAAGGCCTGTTTACACAGATTGCGTTTTTGCATTTCACTGCGCTGCTTTTCTATTCAAATGTTCCACGTCTCACGCATGACACGGCATTCTAAAAACAAGTTCAACTTTGGGCTTGTTATTTTTTTCCATATTAGGAGGTGAAGTGACAACTTAGTTCAGCTTAAGTGTGTACGTGGCCTTTGTGCCAGTGTCATAGTTCTTTGAGTGGAGCTGTTTATGCAGTCAAAATGTTTGCGCAACAGGGGTGGCCAAGCTTCAATCAGGGGTGGCAATGCCCACCACCATGTAGCTGCACCCCTGATTTTCACAATCTCTGTTTGCAGATCCACAAACAGGCCCCTCCTCTGGAGGACATACCTGAAAGCTGCAGCCCTGCAATGCGCAGACTCCTGGAACACGCCCTCGATAGGGTCCCAGCAAGGAGGAGCTCAGCCACAGAATTATTGAACGAGGAGGCCCTCCATCCGTCTCGGGAAGACCAGCCGCGCTGTTGGAGTCTGGACTCTGCGCTGGAGGAGGGCACACATCCACTGCTGCGACAGATCAGTCAGCTCTCAGACAGCACTCAAGGTACAGAACACAACACACAATACAGTATATCATGTCAAATTCATTTCATTGCATGCTTAAGATCCTTTACTCTTGTATTTGCAGAATCTTCTTTGTACACTGAGGATTCTGGGCACTCTAAGAAGAAAGGTTCCCTCTATATAGATCTGGGCGCTTTGGCTGGCTACTACAATCTGGTTAGAGGGCCACCATCCAATGAATATGGCTAATAAGATGAATTTTTTCCTGAGGACCAGTGGGGTACTTGTATGGTCTACATTCATATAGAAGCTGTCGGAAATGCATGGATGCGTCAGTTAAGTGGAGCCAAACTCTCCAACAAGATGATTCAGCATATATGGTGTCCTAAATGAGGACAGTGTACGCTAATTGGATAAAGAGCCGTCCAATTAGAGATGAATGCTTTTTGAAATGCAAGAGACATTCAAGACTTGTTGAAAAGAACAGTGTTTTTTATTATTTGATGAACAGTTTGTGAGGTTTTATTACAGTTCCTTGTCTGTGCTTTGAGAGCATGAATATAATGACAACATTTTGTACATAAAATACATACTATTAGGGGTGCACCAATATTACAATTCTGGCTGTAATTGCAGTGTGTTATGTCTGATAAACAATAAATGGCCAATATTAAAGCTATACACTATTTTGTTTAAAATATATATATATAAATGTACGCATTACAAACTTATAACGTACAGTATAAAAAAATCCATCTCTAATATTTCTGATAAACAATATGTTGATTATATTGCTCATCCCTGATACCCTAATACAGACAAATACTTTCTGCTTTATATATAAACTGTAATTGCAAAACTTGTGCTAGATGCATTGATTATGTATTCCATATCTGATCACATAAGGCAGGCCTTAATGAGAATGTCAAATATGCTGAAATATTCATGAAAACGATTATTATTATACTAGTTTATCACTGCCAAAAGCAGAATGTTTTTTTGTTGTTGTTATTTTTGACCATAGCAGTGCTATGTATGTATCTCCAGCGGACTACAGAGGCAGGCCTGTGTTATTTGAAAGTATATGCGTTCTGACCTGCATTTGTAGGGTTTCTTTTTTGTGAAATATTAATCATAATGTTTGTGAGTCTACTGAATTTGAACATTTGACATTCATTTTAGTTTGTCTGTGTCTTTAGCAAATCATGTTTTGCAATTCCCATGTGAGTGCCTTGTCTTTAAATAGTTTTATCTGAGATCCCTGGATAATACCTCCATTGTAAAAATAAGAGACACTACAACAATATATTTTTTCCAGGAAGTATTTTCAGATGATACTGAAAATTATCTCAGGTTGATATTCCTATGGAATGTTTTTTTTTTTTTTTTTTTTTTTTTGTTATCGTTGCAATGCAGAACAATGAAACAAGCACTCAGACAAAAATGTAATAGATCGTCCAGATCCTCCCAAGGTTTCCAATGAATGATAGTGTTCATAAAAGTTCATAAATAAAACTCCATAAATATATTGCTGTGACACTGCAGTTTTGTTGTATATACACTGTATGAAAAAGATTGCCTATTTTTATTTGCTAAAATTGTTTTGTTTTTTTGCCTTTCATGTTATGACACCTTGGATAAATATGTAATGCCAATATACTATACTGATGATTATTTTATCAAATGCTATAATCTACAGTTGCGATTTCAGATAACTAAGGTAAAATTACATTATGGCTGTTTCAAGCAAGAAACAGTTCTTCTGAAGTTAGTCATTCTGGAAAGACCAGAGTGTCTGTTTGTGATCGGCTAAATGATAGTATCATCTAAGACAAAAACTGTTCTCTGTTTTTACTTGGGGGAATTAAGATAAATAAGTATACTAAAAAAGATGAATAATGTGTGATTCATCACTGCTTAGAAAGGTATTTTGTGTGGTGGAAAAATTTGTGTTGGACTAGGCAACTTTTGTAAAGCTAAAAGGAACCAGTGTGAAATAAAAATTTTGATTGCTGATAATGATAAGATATGTCATTTAGTCGGTAAGTTCCAACACTTTTTGGGTTACTGAGAATTTTGTGTGCAGAAAAGGTCATAAAATAATCCATAAAAAAAGTTTGCAAGAAAGTATATTGAAATTCTGGTTTCACTTTATTTTGATGGTCCTTTTAACATTCTGTTGACTATAAGTAACGTTGCACTTGCATGTCTACCAGTGCTTCCCACACATAGACTTTACTTAAATATATTAACGGCCGCCCAAGTATATTTGGAGCTACATTTATGCTTTTATTATTCTTATCCTCTTATAATTTTGTATCCGCCCAAGATAATGAAACCATCCGCGATCGATTAACTAATGGAAAATATCCCCTTGCCCTACGCATTTCGTACCTGCTTGTTCTGTGCGAGAGAACTGTTTACTCCCGCTGACATTCCCACGTGCACTACAGAGACTCGGTGGATATTTGACAAAGAGCGCTGCATGTTGCAAAAGTCACAAGGCGGCGCTATTGCGCGTTCTACAGGCTCGCGCAACAGCGCTTCATACTGCTTCAAAGTGAGATTCTCAAGCAATAAGTAGCGCACATTTATGCCAAGCGGTTGCTAATGAACTTTAGTTGATTAATTAAGACAATGTCTACTTTATGGCCTTTATATAATATGTTTTAGATGGTTGTAAGAGTGCACGTTTTATCTCTCTCTTCTGAAGGATAAGCCCGCAACTGTACAGCCTTCAAAATAAGAGTCCCTGTGTATTTCGGGCTTGTTTATAATTAAAAGTCACACGCTAAGTTTTTTTCCCTTCTGGGCATTATTAGTATTTTGGTTACACAATAAATTGTATTTAATTTGATTTCCATTTAATTCATAGTAATTTATTGTAGTCTCCCCCACAGGAAGAAAAGACTAAGAACATTATTTGACATGTATATTATTCATTATATACATTTTACTAGTAAAATCTGTCCCATTCTCTGAAAGACACTATATGAAAAAGCAAGGAGAACTCCATTTAAATGCTGTAATTTTGCATAATTTACAGTGCATAATAATGCATAATATTAGTTTGTAATTAAATGTAATAGTAGGCTATGTGATTAAAATTAATTTGAAAAAATAAAAATACTGTTAAAAATCACATATTATTTGTTGTTTTAGAAGATTTTTGTGCTGTGGGTAATAGAAGGATTTTTGACCCGGCTACCACCGCAAGTATATTTCAAACCTGTGGGAAGCACTGTCTATTATCAGACTGTTAGGGTTAGGGTGTTGGGTGAGCAATACAATAAAGTGTAAGCAAATATTAATCATATAGTCTACTAATACTCTAATGACAGTTAGTTGACTTGTAGTTGCAAAGTTACATATAGTGAACATAATGTTCAAAAGGGACCATCAAAATAAAGTGTTACTGAAATTCTTGCACAACCCATCCCATGAAGTACTGCAAATTATGCCGTCGAATCAGAATTTATGATTCAAAATAGAAATTTTAACTTTATTAGCCTAAATATATCAATATACAGTATTCAGACATGTGCTAATATAATAGTTTGAGAGTGTGTGGCTTTTGTCCAAAGCAACTTGCAAATGAGAAGAATAATAGAAGCAATCAAATCAACAAAAGAACAACAATAGGGCTTTTCACACTGCGCTCAACCTTGGGTTATCGTCGTTCTAAACACCGCGTTTAACCCCGGGTAAAGGAACGTTTTACACATCTAATTTAGAAGCGGGTTTATCACTGCTTTTTACCCTGGGTTATGAAACCCTGCTCAGGATCACCACTTTTGCGGTGCCAAACTAATCGGCCTACAGTGTGAAACAATGTGGTTACAGCTAAACGCTTATAGCTACCAATCACGCACTCATATTTCATTCACCAAAACGCTGCGCATTTTATATAAAAAAGTATATTCAGCGTTTGAGAGGAAAAATGTCAAATGCTGACAGAAAACGCAACAATGAATGGAGAAGAGACCGTTTCATTCTTACCTTTATAGTCTGATATGTCCATTCAGTAAACTTGATAGTACAGTCGGCAATATGAGGATGTTCAAATCTAGAGCTAGCCTATGTAAGCAGGTCGCGTGCTGTGTTTATCCAATCAATGACACTGACACCGCAAATATGCAAATAAGAACGTTAACCCAGGGTTTAGGAATGTAGAATGTGGAACATCAGTTTATGAATACACGGGATTAATTGTTAACCACCGGGTAAATTATGAGCAGTGTGAAACATGAAGCAAGATAACCAGTGCCGTGTTAAGCTTTTGCATTAACCCCTGCATACCCGGACGCTAGGCCACTGTCCTGGTTGTATTCATTCATGCGTGCGTGTCCTGTGACTCTTGATTCGGGTGTGTGACAACGATGCATTTTAAAACGCAAAAGAGAATTGTCTCGGGGGGCCTCCAAAGTTCAGGGTCCTAGGCTGCAGCCCATGTTACCCATTAGGATAACGCGGCCCTGAAAATAACCCAGGATTCCATTTACCCAGGGTTTAGAGTGACCCAGGGTTAACTACAGTAGCCAACATTTCAAATTTGATGCCTGCTACAGGTCTCAAATAGTTAGGACGGGGGCATGTTTACCATGGTGTAGCATCTCCTCTTCTTTTCAAAACAGTGTGAAGACGTCTGGGCGACGTCATCGGGGTTATGAGTTTCTGGAGTTTTGGTGTTATAATTTGGTCCCATTCTTGCCTGATATAGGTTTCCAGCTGCTGAAGAGTTTGTGGTCATCTATGACATATTTTTCTCTATAGATGACGAAGCCATGCTGTTGTAATAGCTGCAGTATGTGGTTTTGCATTGTCCTGCTGAAATACACAAGGTCTTCCCTGAAATAGACGCCGTCTAGACGTGTTGCTCTAAAACCTTTATACACCTTTCAGCATTCATAGTGCCTTCTAAAACATGCAAGCTGCCCATACCATATGCAGTTATGCACCCCCATTCCATCAGAGATGCTGGCTTTTGAACTGAACGCTAATGACATGCTGGAAGGTCTCCCTACTCTTTAGCCCGGAGGACACGGTGATTTCCAACAAGAATGTCAAATTTGGACTCGTCTGACCATAGAACACTTTTCCACTTTGAAACAGTCCATTTTAAATGAGCCTTGGCCCACAGGACACAACAGCGATTCTGGACCATGTTCACATATGGCTTCCTTTTTGCATGATAGAGATTTAGTTGGCATCTGCAGATGACACGGCAGATAGTGTTTACCGACAGTGTTTTCTGGAAGTTTTCCTGGGCCTGTTTAGTAATGTCATTGACACAATAATGCCAATGAGTAATGCAGTGTTGTCTGAGGGCCCGAAGACCACGGGCATCCAATAAAGGTCTTCGGCCTTGTCCCTTACACACAGAGATTTCTCCAGTTTCTCTGAATCTTTTGATGATGTTATGCACTGTAATTTGCAATTTGACGTTGAGGAACATTGTTTTTAAAGTATTACTGCCTTTGCAATTTGACATTGAGGAACATTGTTTTTAAAGTATTCCACAATGTTTTTATGCACTCTTTCACAGCTCTGCCCATCTTTACTTCTGAGAGACTCTGCCTCTCTAAGACATCCCTTTTATAGCTAATCATGTTACAGACCTGATATCAATTAACTTAATTAGTTGTTAAATGTTCCCCCCAGCTGAATCTTTTCAAAATGTCTTCCTTTTTTCAGCCATTTGTTGCCCCCGTGCCAACTTTTTTGAGACCTGTAGCAGGCATCAAATTTGAAATGAGCTAATGGATAAAAGTGTAAAATTCCTCTGTTTAAACATTTATGCTATCTATGATCTATTGTGAATAAAATATTGGCTCATGTGATTTGAAAGTCTTTTAGTTTTCATTTTATTTAAATTTAAAAAACGTCCCAACATTTCCGGAATTCGGGTTGTATATACAGTGTATATATATAGGCCTATATATGTTAGTATTGATGGGTCTAGTGTTGACGAGAAAGATGTGTCTTTAGCTGTTTCTTGATATATCTAAAGACTCTTTGGGACACTTTTTGTTTTCTCAGATTATGTGAGACCCATTGCTTCATGGGAGTGGCCAGTTGCTGAGCTAAATAAAGTTGAAATCACACTTTCCTTTATTTAACATAATCACACATGCACACTTATTTCCACGCAGTGACACTGAAATGAAATGTGTTTTTGCTCGTGTGTCATTTCTTGAGAAAAAGAAAGAGAGAACAGCATGGTAAGCAGAGCTCAAGTAAGGAAGTGGGTTTCCCCGTGCCGATAGGTTTCTGCCTGTGAAATGAAAAGTGGAGGGGGTGAGAAAGACTGTATTCCCTGACCTTTATAATGCATAGGGGGAGATATTAAACCATAAAGGGACAATAATTTCTACAATGATGTGTTACTCGCAACAATCACTTCCTGCATCAAAGTTCCCATAGATACAAACATACACACATTTGCTTTGTTTGGTTTTTGTCATGGTGGGGACATTTGATTGACTTTTATTGATTTATACTAGACTTTACCCTTAAATTATCAACGTGATTTAACTGTGCTTGAAAACCTGTTGTACACAATGTACTACATGCCTTCTGTTGTCTTAATTGATCATTTATACTTTTTTAGCCAGTAAAAGGCCTTTTAGTGTAATAGTCTAAAAACATGTGGTACATGTATCTTTTTGCTGTGAAATTTATATTGTGAGAGTTATATTTCAAGATGAACACTTACTGAACTGGACTGAATCCGCAACTTAGGTTGTTTACATTATAATCCATACATCATTTCAGAAAAGTCTATGTGAGTATCAAATATGATGCATCAGGCTATATCAGAATCAGAAAGAGCTTTATTGCCAGGTATGCAAAAAAAGCAAAAAACAATATATAATATAGACAATTTGTATGTACAGCTATGTGTGCAAATTTGAAATATAAATAAGTTTGTGTTTTAAGTAAATAATGTATAATAGTGTTGTGTGTTCCGTGTTTGTCAAGTGTTCATGAGATGGATTGCCTGTGTCTGGTCGTTCTGGTGCTCAGAGCTCTGTAGCGTCGACCAGATGACAACAGTTTAAAGAGGGAGTGTGCTGGATGTGAGGGGTCCAGAGATAGACTTTGCTGTAATTTTACAGTTACTTACTGCAAAAAATCCCAGTAAACTACCATATATGTTATTTACAGTTAACTACTGTAATATTCAATGCATATGGGTATTCTGTATGATATTACTTACTGTATAAGTAACTTACTGTTTATGGGAATTTACAGTACTTTACTGTTTACTCAAAAGCAGTAGAGCTACTGTAAATGAAGAAGACGTATTTCTTGAAGTGTGTATGGTGCTGCGGACTGCAGGAGTTAATACAGGGGGAACTTTTTGAGCAATGTTGCCAAGCAATGTTGCTTGGGCATTTTCCCATTGAAAATGAGCAACAATTTTTTGAGATCCTCCAATCAGAATGCTAGCCTCTGATCACGTGACCAGCTTGGAGCTTTCAGAAAAATAATTTAAACAAGATGGCGACCTCTCAGTGGCAGGGGAGCGAAGAAAATGAGCGTTAACATGTATTTGGAAATATATTTTCTTTGCCCTTTTTCTCACTCTGGACAAGTACAGTTCTTGGAGAGTGGGGAGGGTACCAATGATTCGCTCAGCATTCAGATTCGGTAGCTGAGCTGAACCAGACAGATATAGAAGTGCAGAGGATGGATTCAATGATGGCAGAGTAAAACTGTTTCAGCAGCTCCTGTGGTAGGTTCCTCAGCCGGCGAAGGAAGTACAACCTCTGATATCTGTCATCATCTCAATCATCATTGCATTGCATGGGCCACAAAAGCCTGATATATCAAAGATGATACATTATTTTTAGTACCAAATCATTCCTAAAAAAAAAAAAAAAAAAAAAAAAAAAAAATTCAATACATTTATGCCTTTGAGAAACTAATATAACAGAAATACAATTCTGAGTGTTATTGCTCTTGTGCATTGAGGGACAGAACGAAATAATGAAAAAATACAGCTGCAAGGAGCAATCAATAGCGGCAAAGCTGATAGGAAATTTGGCAGAAGATGCTGCGGATACTGTATTGTCGGTACAGTACAATAGTACACGCTGAGATTATTAAATATACTGTATGCGGCCAGCAAATAAATGAATTCATGAATTCATGTACTATAGCGGCACCTTGTGGCCAGTTTTGGTACCTGTGCCTGGAAAAGGTCCTGCACCTACAGTATGCCTTGGTCTCAATGTGCATTCTATCCATCCTAAATAGTATGTGACATTAGTAATATTCAATACTATTTAGGGCGGATAGGGTGGACAGTATGCACATTGGGATGCAGGGTATGTCGTGACTCGTGAATATCGTGATAAGTCGTCACTGGCTGATTGTTTTCGTTATTTTGTCTATTGAATTCTAGGATGTCAGCAGTTATCAAAGAATATGTTGACAAAATGTGCACAGTAAGAAATGGAAAAGTATTTAGACTAGATTTTAGTCTGTATAGACATCTAAAAATACTTAACCAGTTGCAACTGTTGACGCTCTATAGAGGGTAATTCATAGACGTCACTTTCCCGCCGGAACGCGCTCTCTCAGCTGGACTGAGTGGCAAAAGAACCTGCTGGATGACTGGATTTAATAGGGGAAACTGCGAAAACGCGAGTAAAACAAACGATTACACTAAAGGTTGGGCTCGAAAGTGTTCCTTATGACATGTCAAAGAAACCTAATCCATGGATATTGGCATGCAGCCAGGAATCATGTTTCCTGACACATATATGCCTGATTTCGATGTGCCGGGAAATACATAAAGTAAATCTGCCTGTGAACACTTTATATATATATAGTAGCCTACACACACACACACACACACACACACACACACACACACAATATATATTGAATACAGGTAGGTCAAAATCGGAGTGATCATTTATATCAATGTTATATATATCGTCATATAACTTGTATAGTTTTTGTCAGTGTTTATTTAAAAGCACCCAATTATGCAGAATATAAGATAGTAAATATTTAATTGATGAGTTGTCAACACAATTTATAACAATACAATATATAGGGTATGATTTTACCCCAAAATCCAATATTTTGCAAAACATGTTTCTTTGCCTGGAGTCCAGCTGTTTCTGTGAACTGCAGCCACCTGTTTGCTTCTTTTTTCTATAGCTTACAGCAGTCTGTAAAATATACCTCAGATTTTGTGTCAAAGCTATTTGTACAGTCAATCGCAAAGCTCTTTCCCGTTTTGGATGTGTTTTGTGTGTTTTTCGCGGCATTCACGCTGAAAACCAAAGCTGCCACTCAGTCTTTTGCCACTCAGTGGGTGTAACCGCAGTCATAACGGTCGACGGTGACGCCACGTGCATACCCTCTATTTCCTTTTATCATGGAATTTTTTTTAGGTTTTCGGTCTCTGAATATGATTGTGCAAGTCTTGTGATGTGAAGTGATAGGTAGGCTAGTTCATTATTCTTAAGCTAGCATTTAGCATGCACAATTATAGACTACATCTGTTTATTTATATTGTTCCGATTAACGCCAGCGATAAGTAGCTCATATAGAACACTCAACTCCCCAAAATACTGCAAATTTTAAACGTCTCTCTTACTTGAAAAAACAATTTCAGGTCTTTGAGTCTCTGCCAACGAGTTGATGAGTCGAATCAGGTGTGTTTGCGTTTGAGGTAGACATCCAAAATCTGTACTGGGAAATACAGCTTATGCCCAGAAGGGGGCAGTATAAGTCTGTTTAAAGCTGCAGGGACTACGATTTGACGTTATGTGGGCCAGATGTTCACAATCATCACAACTCCAGTGATTTGGAAAAGACACTTACCTAAATGTTGAAGAGATAAGTCAAGTCTCAAATCACTGGACAAAAAAAAAAAAAACAGACAAAAGTTTGTAAAAGTATCATCATTATTAGCAGTAATAGGCCATATATTTAGAGTATAATATAATATCAGTATATTATTATTTTAACTACATTACATTTTAACATTTTGTGCATAAAATTATCATTATTACTAGTATATTTAGAGCATAATATAATATAATATATCAGTATATTATTATTTTAACTTAATGACATTTTTATATTTTGCCTGTGGAGCTTTCATAAACCCAGCTGAATAGTTTTGTTTGGTGGGACAGCTCGTCTCCCCCCTTCTAACGGGACTCAGACAGATAGCCTCTGGTGTGGCACCACTAATGTTAGTGCGCGCTACTGTGTACAAAGGGCCATTCTTTACAAACACAGCTATAACCAGAGACGCTCTGTCCTCTAATCTTCCCATCTCCAGACTGTACAAACAGATGATAGTTATTACATTTCATAATTCATAGTCACTTTTTTGTTGAGACACAGTACCCTGCAGTCATAGTGTCCAAAAACATGTGCTTGTGTACAGATGCACTTTCACGCCTGTCTAATAAAATGTCAATCTGGTTACAGCAAATTTATGTTTATTACTGCATTTTTTATTTATTTATTTATTTTTATTATTTTTTTTCTCACATATTGAATTTGGTTTTCTGCTTATTTAAACATCTGCTTCTGTTTAGAAATTATTTTATTTCTCGGAATCCATATAGCCTGGTGTGTGTGCTGTTTCCATTATTTGTGTATGCAATTTATGGATTAATCGTTCTTTGTGATGACACAGAGCTTGTTGGCACTGTTAACTTGTTGATTTTGTTCTCAGTATGCACTAAGTCAGTTAGTCAGCCTATGACACACGCAATGGCACCCCTCTCCGCCTGGCAATGGCATCACTCCTGGCACTGTTCATGTTTAGACAGAGATTTGGCATGGCCAGGAGTTGCTGGTTCAGTTTATATGGCCTTTATACACTTTGCTTTCAGTAATGCCGACGACCCTCCTGACTACTGATCTGCCATTGGTTCACCATATTACAGGCTACAGTGCAGTAAAACACAATGTTAATAGAAAATCTGCTTAATGCACATACTGAAAGACATGAACATCCTCAGGAAGTAAAGTTTATTATGGACTTCCTTGTACAACATGACTGTGTGGTCAGTCCAGTGATGACAGAAACTCACCATTAAAACTCTTTGTCTTGTTGATGTGGATTTCCTCACATCAGGAACTGCAGATGGTTTTCCCACACCATTGTTATTAATCAGTTAAATATAGCACAAAGAAAATGAACTGTATGAACATTAATCCTAAATTTTTCAATATATATATATTGTATTATGTATTGCTCCAAAATAGCTTCACAAAGATTTGTCATTTTTTACAAGATGGACAAAATTTGTCACCAAAAAAGTCGGTTTATCCAAAATGTCAGTTTTACCGAATGGACACTTTTGGTTATACCGAATGACGATATTTTCAAACAATGCTAACAGGCTGATATCTAGCTAGCTAGTTAGCTTGCTAGCTACCTAGCAAAATGACAATCAAACATTTTATATTTAGTAAAAGTTTTTAAAATATTACAACATTTTCTATGTTTGAGCAAGTGAAAACATGAATTTTTCAAATAGTTAAGAGAGAGTTAGTTACTTTGCTTCATGACCATGTGGTCCTTTGCAGGTGTCTGAATGATGCCACATCCTGTCACATGATATTAATCCCAAATGGTCCCTTTATATTGGTTACTCCAAATGACATCAATGAAATTCATTTTTCCAGACATTCTTTCTCATAACAAAGCAACGACTTCTACACATAATTTTAATACCATTTTGCACTATGTTGATATATGATGTTATAAAATCATGTCAGAATAAAAAATATAAACATTTATACATTTTAAGATATTTTAAACACAAATGAAATGGCTGTATTGGCCTTTGGACGGTTAAACCGAATTACCTTTTGACTTCAAAATCTTTAAAATACCTTTATATGTAGCAAAATATAATTAAAACCTTTTGGATTCATTAAAAGATATCTAGTTGTACTACCTTACATACTTTGGATGTCATATCTTTGTTTTTTATTATTATTAAGGCCTTTGGACAAAAAAATGATGACCCATACACACACACACAGAACATAAAGCTGTTTTGGAGCATTATGAAAAGTGCTCTATGAGAACACAAAAACGGAACTGAGATGTATTTGCTAGGTGAATTTTTAAATTTCACATATTCAGGATCTTTGTTCCTCAGCTCGCACTCGAATCCCATCGGTTCACTAACTAACACATTACGTTTTACGTCTCTCCAGCTTGACACGGAGCAGAGCGGTGCCACGGTGGTCTTAGAAACACAAGCTAACAGTGAACTGGGTTTCCTCCACATGTATTGACTTAAGCTTATGAGACATTACAGGACTTCAATCCATCCACTGACATAAAAACCCACCGCAGGATCCTGAAAGAAATGGGATACTCTAAACAGACGTTCATCTAGCACACTGCGCTAACAGGAATCTCTCTCTCTCCTCACTCACGCTTACAGATACATACACACAGAGGTACAAAGGTCTCTTTCTGTGATGGGCCGAGGGCTGAAGTTTGATGTTTAATAACTGCGGTATTTTAATGCTGTCTGTGCTGACGGTGCAGTGGGTTCCTGAGGCAGGATAATGACAGGACTAAAACACTACCTGTGGATTCCTGAGGTATTGAGTTCTAAAGCGCCGCTCCGAGGTCCGTCGTCATGTGTTTCTTACACTGCAAACATCTCAGCCACCTCTGATCAAAACTACTGTAGATGTGTATCTAAGCAGGATTAGACTTGGAGCTGAGGAGACTGTGGTAACAGGGATCAATACAGTGTGCAGACCTCTGAGAAACTCTGGGCCTGGTTCATACATAAACAAACCTCCTTACAAGAGATTTAAAGATTGTTTTTATTATATTTTTTCCAAGGCTGTGATATTTATGTATCCTTAAACAAAGTACAGCTAAAACCATAGAAATCCCTAATAATAATGATAGTCTTAATGATTATAGCTCTATAGGAATATCATTTTTTCTTTTAATTTATTTTTGTGTTTTTATTTTGACAGCACATTGAAGGAATGACAGAAAATGGGTTGGTTTGGGTGGTTGGGCATTAGGACACTTTGCAGGCCAGACTCAACCCTGTATCCCCAATGGAACTAATGCTGCATTCCAGACTCGGAGTTTGGATTTTTCCCACCTCCTACTTAAAAAAATAATGTCTGGAACCCCATCCAATCTGTGAAATCGGTGCAAATAGATCAACCCCGACCTCAGAGAGACGCATCATTTGACGTCACTTCCAAGATGGCGGCAAGTCCTGCTTGCTGCTTCAAACATAGCATGGAGCTACCTTGTGTTAAAACAAACTTTAACATTAGACATTCATTTTATATAATGAATTTTTGCTTTTCAAAACGAATGCCAGCATTTCATGTTTATTTTCTCTGCTTTTGCCAGAATTGACACAAAAACACAACATGCACTTGTGTCTTAGCAACATCATGTGGTCAACATGTGGTTGAAGTGGGACATTCATAAATTCCCACTTCCAACCTCATCCTGAACACAGCATAAGGCCCTTTTTATGTGTCTACAGTAGGTTACAGTGTTGCCAATTGCTTTCAGTTGAAAGTAGCTAAAACTGGTCGCTAAATGTCGCTAGATGACATCATACTAGCGAGTCCACTGATCTATATTAATATGAATATAGATCATTGGGTGAGTCATGGAATTTAGATAAGGTTTATCCAAGATGTCTCAAAAGGGGTGGGGAATTCGTTAAATCTAGCGACAAAATCGCTAAACTGGCAGCACCGGTAGGTTACATGCATTACTGCTGCACAGCAGTGCTGACAAAAGGACTGTATTGGATTGTATAATACACTGTAAACCCCAACGCTCAAAATAATTAATTGGTTTGAGTAGGGCAAACTCAAATTAAACAAATTAGTTTAATCACATTAACTTAAAGTATTTAGATCTTTCTTTTTCTTTTGAGTTCATGAAACTGACACATTTTAAGTATCCAAATTGTCTAATTGTTTTGAGTTTTATGAACTTGTTTCTTTTAATTTAGATAAACTTAAATTTACTTGAAACTGGGCTGGGATTTCTATTTCCCAGCATGCATACAAAATTGAAATCTGCCAGTTCTACTTACTTACATTTGGAATTTCTGTAACTGATTACCTCACTTTTTATACTTAACTTATTCGGGTTTACAGTGTATTCCATTTTATTAGTACTTTTCACCTATAATGATTCAATGCTAATTAACCAATTGTAACATGATGAAAATATCATCAAGAACAAAAATAGCAAGAAAGATGATCATGAGAGTGCCATTAAATATAAAACCATACATTTACTGTGTATATTCTGCATATATTCAAGGCTTTCATTCATTTTTAATTATAGTTAAACAAAATTAGAATATTATAACTATAATATCTTAACAATAATTTATTCCTCATACATAGGCTACAATACCGTTCAAAAATGTAGGGACGGTAAAATGTTTAAATGTTTTTGAAACAAGACTCTTTTTCTCACAAAGGCTGCATTTATTTGGTCAAATATATAGTAATACTGTGAATATTTTTTAAAGTACTCCAGTCTTCAGTATTCCTGCAGAAATCATTCTAATTTTCTGATTTGGTGCTCAAGAAACATTTCCTGTTATCAATGTTGAAAACAGTTGTTCTGCTTAGTATTTTTTGTGGAAACCATGATACACTTTTTCAAGATTCTTTGATGAATAGAAAGTTAAAAATATAGAAAGTTTTGTAACATTATAAATGTTTTAACTGTCACTTTTTAAATCAATTTGCATCAAAATGCATCCTTGCTGAATAAAAGTGTACAAATTTCTTTCAAAATAGATTGATAGAATCAGAAAGATAGAAGCAGAAATCTTATAGCATTAAGTCTGCATCAGTAAGTGAGCATCCTGATGCTTAATCACCTTTGACCTCTCAGTAAGGTGGTGGCTTTTTCATGCCTGTCAGACAGCGTGTGTTCACAAAGACCTGTCAGTAGGCAGCCATTGTGTCTCTCTGTCCTCTGGGCTAATCCGAGCAGCCCACCCACAGACCTTAACATATAGACTATTCTCTCACATCATGTCTATCTGTCTCCTACTCTGACTCCTTTATTCAACTCTTTTTATTTCTCTGCTTCTATGTTTCTCTCTTATTTTGTCTCCTTATCATGATGAAAATTATTTAAATTAGAGCAAGTAGCCTCTTTTCAGCCTAATGTTAGTCTCAATGGAAAATATTTTAGCATAGATGAAACATCTTCAAGAATTCTCTCTGAACAGTCACCATATTTGAAAAGAATAGCAAAGAAAAACACTGAAGAATAAAGTATAAATAAAATACATTGAAGAATTAAGGTCAAGTTTGGAAGGGAAAAGGAGGCATGTACTGCCCCAGTAACTTTTGGCCTCTCTCTTTTTTTGCTTATGAGTGTGTGTGAGTTTGAGGGAGAAGATGGTAGAGCTGTTCATCTCACTCTGACCTGTCCAATCTTTTCAGGTCTGTTTGCTAATGCTGACAGACAACACTGCCACTAATGGCTAATGATCGAATGATAAACGGGTGCGTGCACGCTTCCACACACAAACACAAAAATATGTGTGGAAGACTAATGTGAAAAGCCACAGTGCAAACACACACAAGCACGGCCTCTGTTTATCGTCTATTGTCCAAGGGGCTTCTGTTTTTTTCACAGAAGCATGAGAAAGAAGACGGATATGTTTACATATGCGGCGACAGCTTTAAACAGTTTGTTTAAAATAGCGTCTGTGGGATAATCTCCCAAAAGTCACCACAGATTGTACAAGGAAATATCAAGAATCAAATACAGATTAGAACTTCATTCATTAATTTCTGGCTAGTTTTAGAAACGTTTTTCAACATTAGCTCATTGGAAAAACATGCCTCTATCTACATTTTTTTGCAAAACTCCAAAAGCATATCCATACATACAATTAACTGTTTTTTTGTTTGTTTGTTTTTTAGCTGAAATTAACAGTAAAACACAAACAACTTTTATTTCTTTTCAAAGAAATAAAATTCTTTTCAAATGACAATTACAGGGGCAGATTATTGATTTATACAGATTTATTTTCAGGCAGTTCCTTGCGCAATACTATGTTATGACCTCAAAATACTTTCACCATATAGTGCATGATTTGTAATGTTATACAACTCGAATTCTGGAAATGTTGGGATGTTTTTTAAATTTGAATAAAAAAAACAAAACTAAAAGACTTTCAAATCACATGAGCCAATAGTTTATTCACAATAGAACATAGATAACATAACAAATGTTTAAACTGAGAAAGTTTACACTTTTATCCATTAAATGAGCTCATTTCAAATTTGATCTCAAAAAAGCTGGCACGGGGGCAGCAAATGGCTGAAAAAGCAAGAAATTTTGAAAAAAATCAGCTGGGAGAACATCTAGGAACTAATTAAGTTAATTGATATCAGGTCTGTAACATGATTATCTAGAAAAGGGTTGTCTTAGAGAGGCAGAGTCTCTCAGAAGTAAAGATGGGCAGAGCTGCGAAAGAGTGCATAAAAAGATTGTGGAATAATTTAAAAACAATGTTCCTCAACGTCAAATTGCAAATTACAGTGCATAACATCATCAAAAGATTCAGAGAAACTGGAGAAATCACTGTGCGTAAGAGACAAGGTCGAAGACCTTTATCGGATGCCCGTGGTCTTCGGGCCCTCAGACAACACTGCATTACTCATTGGCATTATTGTGTCAATTACATTACTAAACAGGCCCAGGAAAACTTCCAGAAAACACTGTCGGTAAACACAATCTGCCGTGCCATCTGCAGATGCCAACTAAAGCTCTATCATGCAAAAAGGAAGCCATATGTGAACATGGTCCAGAAATGCCATTGTGTCCTGTGAGCCAGTGGACTTTTTCAAAGTGGAAAAGTGTTCTATGGTCAAAGAAGTCCAAATTTGAATGCTGAAAGGTATATAAAGGTTTTCGAGCAATATATGCTCCCCTCCAGACGACATCTATTTCAGGGAAGGCCTTGTGTATTTCAGCAGGACAATGCAAAACCACATACTGCAGCTATTACAACAACATGGCTTCATTGTAGAAGAGTCCGGGTGCTGAATTGGCCTGCCTCTAGTCCAGATCTTTCACCTATAGAGAACATTTGGCGCATCATTAAACGAAAGATGACCATGAACTCTTCAGCAGCTGGAAACCTATATCAGGCAAGAATGGGACCAAATTCCATCACCAAAACTCCAGAAACTCCTAACACTGATGCCCAGATGTCTTCAAACTGTTTTGAAAAGATGCTACACCATGGTAAACATGCACCCCGTCCCAACTATTTTGAGACCTGTAGCAGGCATCAAATTTGAAATGAGCTCATTTTGTGCTTAAAATTGTCAAATTTCTCAGTTTAAACATTTATGTTATCTATGTTCTATTGTAAATAAAATATTGGCTCATGTGATTTGAAAGTCTTTTAGTTTTCATTTCATTCAAATTTAAAAAATGTCCTAACATTTCCGGAATTCGGGTTGTACATTTTGAGGTTTGCATCACTCAGCTCCATATGTATGGATTTTTTGATGTAGTAAACTTGCTAGGTAGTTCACCTGATACAGCATTGGTACAAGTCCTGTAAATCTTAGACATTTCACCGTGAAAGTGTCGCAAAAACTGCAAGAAGCAACATATTTTGCAGAAATGTCACCACAAACACATTTTTCCAATAGTCCTGGGTTAACTTTTTTGCTTCAATTAAAAATTACAGTATCTCAATTAAAGGGATAGATCACCCAATAGTTCAGATGAAAATACCATCATCATAGATCTCAAAGGGATAGTTCACCCAAAAATTAAAATTATCCCATGATTTACTCACCCTCAAGACATCCTAGGTGTATATGACTATCTTCTTTCAGACGAACACAATCAGAAATATATTTAAAAATATCCTGGCTCCTGGTGAACAGGGGGTGTTTTGAAGCCCCCTAAAAAATGCATCTATCCATCATAAATATAATTCATACAGCACCAGGGGGTAAATAAAGGCCTTGTGAAGTGAAGCGATGGTTTTTGTAAGAATCCATAAGAAAATATCCATATTTAAAACTTAACTTTAATAACTAGCTTCCGGCAGACGGATGTATGTATCAATTTGCGGCGGAAGAGTGACCCCTGACCCAACACATGACACAATGATGAACGTGGAAGCGCAGAGGATAGAGCAAAACAAAACACCGGTCACAAATTAGAAGTCTAAAACAAGAAATTTTAAAGAGAAATGTCAGAGGATTTCAATATAAGAGAAGAGGAGCTTCAGTGTGTTGCATAGCCCTATTTGCGAGAGGTGTCTAAGCTTACAATACTCCTACACCCTACATCATACATCACTTGTATGTGTACGGTTGTCTGGCGAAAGCTAGTTATTATACTTAATAAAGTTTTAAAAATTGATATTTTTCTTACAAAAACTCATCGCTTCGCTTCAGAAGGCCTTTATTAAACCCCTGGAGCCTAATGTATTACTTTTATGATAGATGGATACATTTTTGGGGGGCTTCAAAACACGCCCCCCATTATAAAGCCAGATATCTTTCTGAAAGAAGATAGTCATATACACCTAGGAAGGCTTGAGGGTGAGTAAATCATGGGATAATTTTAATTTTTAGGTGAACTATCCCTTTAATCAGGGTAAAGTCATATTTAATTTTTTAACAGGAATGAAAAAGTGAGGTCTAAAAGTATAGTGTGTTCACTGGATTTTACTGTTGTTTAACAACATAAATCACTGACAAAAATGTATTTTTGAGGAAAACAAAAAACAAAAACTTTGAGTAGACAAAAACTCCATAAAGCAGTTTTGAAAGTTGTGACTAGAACCATTATAGTGCTTGTCATCGTGAACATCAACCACTACAACACAATACACAATAAGTAATGGTGGCAGATGTTAATGAAGAAGATTTTTAAACATCCTCTGCCTAAGTAGGCCTACACATCAAAATGCCTGCACTTTAAAACTCTGAAGACAATGTACAACTATAATCAAAGATAACAAACATTTGTGGAGCCATACAAACAAGAATAGCTATTAGTGTTCTTCTTGCAGGAAGAACTAGTTGATGCACAGCTGTATATGGAATGAAACAGTGGGCTTCTCTATGGTAAAATGAGCACAAATCCTTACTTAGTCAGGGTGACCATTTGAAGCTCCAGCCTCTCTTCATCTCACTTATCGAGCCATCGGATATAGCCAATGTTATTTTTCTTCTCTTTTTTTATGAAACATGAATAGCACCTCTGTCATTTAAGGAGGAAAAGAGAGATGGAATGCGTACGTGTGTTTATGTGGAGTGTGCGCTGAGCGTCGGTTTGTGTGAGAGTGTGTGCGTGTGTGAGTTTGGGGGGGGGAGACTGTCAGTCTGGGTGCTAGAAGGGGTCTGGGATGTCTCCTTCCTGCTGACTTCCTTATCGCCATGGAGATCCTGAATCTATGTCTCTCTGGTGTCTGCCGCTGCTCCCAAGGCACACACAAACTTTCATTCTCACACAAATATATATACACACACACTCACTCCTTAGAGACTCAGGACGGGATGCAGGAAGCTGTCGTCCACATCACTTGAAGGTAGGCCCCTGGTAAAAGAGCTTCCAGAGGGTGTATGTGTGTTAACGTTCTTTGGTGGGGCCCCAGAAGTGAGTTGATCGTTTGTTTTCAGAGCCATTACTATGACAGACTGTTTACTGAGAGGGGCAGATTACAGTTGCACTCTGCACTGCTGTTAGTCTCGCAGTATAAACAGCCACACCAGCACAGCTTACTGTTATTAATGAAAAGCACCTCCTCTCTTTTTACTTACTTACCTCATTTATTTACCACACTCATAATTCATCATGCTCTTGAATTAACTGCATCCTTAAAGGACACATGAAAGGTCTTAGCGAGCGCAGTTGTTTTTTCCTATGCTGGAATATTTCCTATTGAAACAGGAAGTTGGAGCAAAATTATTTGAAGGGTTGTCCTTTTTTTAAATAGCCAATAGCCTTAGTTTAAAAAACGTCCTAACATTTCCGGAATTCGGGTTGTACATTTTGAGGTTTGCATCACTCAGCTCCATATGTATGGATTTTTTGATGTAGTAAACTTGCTAGGTAGTTCACCTGATACAGTATTGGTACAAGTCCTGTAAATCTTAGACATTTCACCGTGAAAGTGTCGCAAAAACTGCAAGAAGCAACATATTTTGCAGAAATGTCACCACAAACACGTTTTTCCAATAGTCCTGGGTTAACTTTTTTGCTTCAATTAAAAATTACAGTATCTCAATTAAAGGGATAGATCACCCAATAGTTCAGATGAAAATACCATCATCATAGACCTTAAAGGGATAGTTCACCCAAAAATGAAAATTATCCCATGATTTACTCACCCTCAAGACATCCTAGGTGTATATGACTATCTTCTTTCAGATGAACACATTCAGAAATATATTTAAAAATATCCTGGCTCCTCCAAGCTTTATAATGGTAGTGAACAGAGGGTGTGTTTTGAAGCCCCCTAAAAATGCATCTCATGCAGTCAATTTAACTTTTTATCATACTTTTTTAGACAAAGTCAGGATCTGAGTAAAACAGTGTATATATACACAGATCAGGCATAACATTATGATCACTTTCCTAATATTGTGTTGGTCCCCTTTTGCTGCCAAAACAGCCTTGACCCGTCAAGGCATGGACTCCACTAGACCCCTGAAGGTGTGCTGTGGTATCTGGCACCAAGATGTTAGCAGCAGATCCTTTAAGTCCTGTAAGTTGCAAGGTGGAGCCTCCATGGATCAGACTTGTTTGTTCAGCACATCCCACAGATGCTCGATTGGATTGAAATCTGGGGAATTGGAGGCCAAGTCAAACTCGTTGTGCTCCTCAAACCATTCCTGAACCATGCTTTGTGGCAGGGTGCATTATCCTGCTGAAAGAGGCCACAGCCACCAGGGAATACCGTTTCCATGAAAGGATGTACATGGTCTGCAACAATGCTTAGGTAGGTGGTACGTATCAAAGTAACATCCACATGGATGGCAGGACCCAAGGTTTCCCAGCAGAACATTGGCCAAAGCATCACACAGTGTCAGTGTATAGTCAGTTATATAAAGTTTTAATGTGACCTTCATATAACAGGAAAAAAATCTGGAATTCTGGTTACTGGTGCTGTTGTGTTACATGTCAGAGTGCTGCCCAAAGCCTATAGCCTGGACCAAAAATTGTTAGTTTTAACAAAAATCACCCCCTGGGATACAAAAGTGTCAACATTTTAAGAAACACCTGTACACAGGTGCTCATATTAATCTAGGTTTTTGAGGTACCCTGAAGTGGAATACACAAGTACACTACTGATTTTTCTACTGATTCAGGTGTTGATTATGATCAGGCTCTGATTCACAGGAAAAAAAGACATACAGAATCCTGCTATTTGGATACAAACAGGAGAAAGAGGGAGAGGACACAGAAGAAAGTTCTGGAAAGCCAGCATGGCAGTTTGGTGCCAGACCGGATAGCGTTCCGGATGCCACTCCACCTGGGAAAGTGACTGAAGTGGAGCAACTCTGGAAGAATAAGGGGGGTAAATTAGGACGATAATTAAAACAGAGTGCTGACAGAAGGAGAGAAGTTCAGCCAAGAGTCTGGCACAACAAACACTTGAGACGTCGGTCTAGTCGTACAGTACCTACCGGCTGGAAAACTTCAGGACACATCACAAAACCACTAACGGTATACTTACGGAGGTGACACTCCACGTCAATGGTATAAAACAAAAAGGCAGAAATAGACAAGGCATTTCCTTCAACAGAAATTGCAAGAGCATGCAGCAATTATGCTTCTGAATCTTAATTTTTAAGACCATTTGCACATCTAAAGATGTTCAGACAGGTTATATTTGCCTAGTCATTTGGTTTTTAATATTAAATACAGGCTGGGGAAGTTTACATCAAGTGTAACAGGAAATGCAGACACCACAGCATATTATTTTGAGAACCTCATTCTGACAGCAACCCCAGCAGCAAAGACACATATGCATAAAGTGTTTTCAGCAAACAGAGCTGTTCTTTGTTTAGATGGTACACACTGCTCAGCTCTCAGTCTCCATGTGTGTCTCTGTGGCCCTCAGTTTCTTTTCAGGCTTTCGTGTAGAGCAGACACTCCTCAAACACACCGGCCCACACGCATACACAAACACAATAAACAGTGGCGCCTGTCTTCATCTTCATTTATTCCCTGACCAAAACACACACACACACACACACGCAGTCACGCACATGCACCCATCACACACAAACAGCCTTTCTCTGAGGAACGCAAATGCTAAAAGTTTTGTGAGTGTTATTTATCAGTGTTTTGAGACAAATGGATAGAGACACTATTCATCTGTTTGATTTACTGTGTGAAAAGTACACTTCATTCACATGGTGTCCACAGCTCGGCCAGTTACACATGTCCTCAAATCACTTTCTTACATGGGTCAGCTGGTATCTTCACAAGTTTTCTGACACATTACCTACACATCATGCCTGAAAGGAAGTGAGTCGCACTGTTTAGTGACCCATTCGCCCTGGCGGGCACATGGTTTTTCCAAACAGAGTCCTCATTGAGGCAAAGTGATAAAATCAAGCGGGAAAAGTTAAACTCTAAATAACATAGCGTAACAAACTGTTTTTTGATCAGGAGACAGTCTGTCGGAAACCTCCGGGATGTTTTTACAAAAAAAAAAACGAAAAAAAAAAAGCTGAGCTGAGCAGAGCTGTCAATCCACCCTACACAGTGAGACTTTTCAAGAAACATTACCTTTAAGGAGTCCAGCAAATGGTCCAGGATTTAAAGTATGTGAGTCCATGGAAATGCAATGGGAACAGAATATGTGAGTGACAAGAATTTATAAGAGAAGTTATTTCCTTTAATGCATTTTCCTCTAATGCGTTACATCTTTGATTGAACTAAAAAATCTTTATTATTAATGTTAATTAACATTTTTCCAAAACCCAGTGAGCTGTCCTATGTAACACCATAGAAGCTCATACACAATAAACAAATAGAGCTAACAATTTCAATAGATATATGTGACCCTGGACCACAAAACCAGTCATAAGTCACACAGGTATTTGTAGCAATAGCCAACAATACATTGTATGGGTCAAAATGATAGATTTTTCTTTTATGCCAAAAATCATTAGGATATTAAGTAAAGATCATGTTCCATGAAGATATATCGTAAATATATCAAGAATTTATTTTTGTGAGTGGATATGCATTGCTAAGGACTTCATTTAGACAACTTTAAAGGCAATTTTCTCAATACATTGATTTTTTTGCACCCTCAGATTCCGGATTTTCAAATAGTTGTATCTCGGCTAAATATTGTCTATCCTAACAAACCATACATCAATTGAATGTTTTATTCAGCTTACAGATGATGTATAAATATCAATTTTAAAAAAATTGACCCTTATGACTGGTTTTGTGGTCCAGGGTCACATTTGTGAAAGGTAACGTATACATTAGATATATAAATTAGTTCATTAAAAAAAATACATTACCAATCAAAAGTTTGAGACAATATTTTTTTTTGTAAAGAAAATTATTTTTTCTTTTATTCACCATTTTATTATACATATGGATCAAAAATTGACTGAAAAATTCAAATAAATGCTGTTCTCTTTAACTTTCTATTGATCAAAGAATAAATAGTTTTACAAAAATATGTAGCAGCACATCTGTTTTCAATATTGATAATAATAAATGTTTCATGAATTAGCACCAAATCAGTATATTAGAATGATTTCTGAAGGATCATGTGACACTGAAGACTGCAATGATGCTGAAAATTCAGCTTTGCCATCACAGGAATAATTTTCTTTTTTAAAATGTATTAAAATAGAAAACAGTTATTTGAACAAAAATGTCATCAGAGCTCATCCCTCAGGGGAATCTTCCAAGATGATCTTAAAGCTGCAGGCCTAACTTTTTTTTTTTGGTTAAAAATGATCCAAAATCAATTTTTGAGCAAGTACATAACCAGCCAGTGTTCAAAAATATCTCCTTACCTTAGCCCGATTCACAACGGTAAGCTTGTAAAAATGTTTTCTAATTCGAGTGGTACTGGTAGGTTTCCACAGGAAATTCGAGCATGCCGCCGTTCGTCTTTGCGTCATAACGTCACGCCTGTTTACACAAAGGAGTCCAAGCTAGTAGGCTATATTGCATGTGACAGATCATTTATAGCCTTTTCTCACAGCAGCTGGAATAATTAAACTTATTTTTATGGCGGATTCTATAGTATGACAAAATGTCACCGGCGGTAGTGTGACGTATATACATACATTTATATATATATATATATATATATATATATATATGTATAATATATCCCTCAGAGTTCGCGTTTACCAAAAATTTTTTAGCAGTGATGGAAAAAATCTGAAGCCCGTCCGTCATTTTGGCAGATTACTGAGACTGATGTAGCTTGTAAATGTAATTCCCACCCCTTGGTGGTGAGTGCGCTCCAGTGTGTCTGCAGAGCGCGAGTTCAGTCTCCAGAATAAAATGATGCGTTTGATTACACACAGACGAGCACCCAGTTTAAGTGCATAATAATAAAGTTATAATAATACTTACATAATTAAGTTTCTAATCAAGTTCGTTCTGTTTTAAATGGTTTGTTTTGTTATTTTTCTTGCTGACTATCAAGTTTATGGTCAATGAATGGCTTTTCTGAGGTATAATGTTACGTGACACAGCCCTAGTAACGCTAAAACACACTAAATACACAGTCACGAAATGCTGATGTTGTTAACATTAATAATTTGAGAACAAAGTATAACAACAATAATAATTTGCACGGTTTGACGTGATATGAACTAAGCGATCATTAGATTTAATCACCATTGGTAGTGTGATTTATTGTAATGCTTTTTTATCTCAGTTGGTCAGAACAAAAGCGGCAGATTTGTTACTTGTAGATGACATTTTCCGGTGAAAATTCTTATTTTGGTCATACTTCCAAGACTACAATCTGTGATTCCAAAGTACAGTATCCACCTGTGCGATCGCTGACAACAACACATTGTCCTCAAAGCATTAGATTCATCTGCTCTGAGGAGCCGTGCCGATGCACAACCCACGTAAAGATGATAATTCTCCAAATAACTGCAATTGCAGGTTTCAAACAGAGATGGTAACAAAGAGGCAAAACTTACAGACTGCAGCTTTAGAAGTGCATAACATGCCAGATTCTGTTCAGGGAGACAAGAGACTGTTCTGTCTGAATGGAAGTCAAAAGAGAAGATGCATCAGTATGCAGAACCTGATTTCACCAAGTGCAACATGTTTCTAGATCAACATCTTTGTTGATCCTGGAGCAACATTCCAATTAACCAATCAGAACTGAGTTTACAGTTTGTCAAGCTTAGGGTTACAACCAGGGTTAGGTGCTTCTACATCAGTGTTATTCACCTATCATTTCCCTCTGATTTTAGGGATAACTTATGGGTAGAGTTAGGTTTAGGGGTAGGGATATGGTTAAATTTTCGGACTAGAATGTTGTTCCAAAATATGTTGACCCAGGAATGCATCTAACTCGTACCATCAGTATGCTGAATAAACTGCTTTTATGTGGAAAAAGTTGGGCACACAGTAAATGTACTGCCTGTCTGCTAATCTTCAACATGTTTGCCATGACATGTACATTGTATTTATTGTATTTGCTATACAATTTTGCAACACAGGATCCGCAAACACGACAGATCATCGCAAAACATTTAACAAGGCAACATTTCCTACACAGAAACTCATGACATCATATTTGGTTTATCTGTATAAATATCCAATGTCTCGCTCTCTATTTGGAAGTATTGCAATGGTCAACACAATAAATAAGGCATAAACATAAGTATATTTGAAAAAGGCGTGCATACAATTATATCTATAAACTTCTAACGCATAGAAACTGCCATTCAGTCAGTCAGTTCCAGCCCAACCCAAAGTTATGAAGACCAACATGCCTTTTTGTTCTGATGATAACCATGGTAACAGGAAGGGCAGATGGGGCACAGAGGATAAGAGATTGAGTGGGAAGAGCAAGGGAAGAGGGAATAAAGAAAGAGGGATGGGGGGGTTTGGGGCCGGTAATGAGTTTTAGGAGCGGCAGGATGGAAACAGGATGAGAGTCTCCAAGAGACTCGTTTAATGCAGAACAGAGGGAGTTTTATACCCGCTTCTGAGGAAGACCTTTTTTGTTTTTCCACTTCCGCTCTCTCATTTGGGTTTGAAGGAATGAGAAGGTGGGCAGAAATGATTTGGCTCATTTTTATGTTCGGCTGTGATTAGGGATATTAAATTCCAAATGCATTTCACAGAGTTGTTTCAGCATGACCAACATGTAATGAGCGTATCACATGTTATCATCATTAATAATGTACTAAAAGGGTTTTTTTTTTTTTTTTTTGTCTTGATAGTGGGAGCAGGTTAGCAACATTCTTCAAAATCTTCTTTTGTGTTTCTGCACACTGTAAAAAATTGTTGGTTTAACTTAAAAAAGTAAGTTACCTGGTTGCCTTGAAATTGAGTTCATTGAAATTAAAAATTTGAGTTAATACAATGAATGTAATTGGTTTAATCAACAGAAACTCAAAATATTATGTTATCTGAACCACATTAATTATTGAAATTGATTTGATAAAAGAAAAAATGTTGTGATAAATCATGAAAATAATTTTTTACAGTGCAGAAGAAATAAAGTCTTAAATAAAATAGGTTTGGAAAGACATGAGGGTTGAATAAATGATGACACAATTTTCATTTTCTGAACTATCCCTTTAAATCAAGCCAAAATGAGAGATAGAAAAGGTTTAAGAAAACCACTATTCCCATACAGGATACACACACACACACACACACACAAAGTTTAGTCAGGAGTGACTCTCGCAGCAGGAAGCTGACTTATTGGATCTACTTTCTTAAGAAGCCAGGGGTGAAAATAGATTAAAGCCCACCCTGCCGAGTGAGACAGAGACAGGGTGTGTGAGTGTGTGCGAAAGAGATGAAAAGTTCTTCAAAGTTGTATCATAAAGTATCTGATTCCAGTGCTGCAGATAACACATCTAACAAAATACACACATACTTGTGTTTGAGGACACGAGTGTGTGGAGAGGAAATGATAATGAAAAACACACTGTTTGACATGATGGCAGGTGACATGTTCATACATCTAAAACTGTTTGAACAAATGCCTTTTACAAAGACGCCTGGTTAAATATATGTGATGACAAACTGAAACAGTATTTTTCCTTGTTTTACTCATATATTTTAGATATTCACTACCTTTCAAAAATTTGGGGTTAATAAGATTTTTTTTTTTTTTTTTTTTTTTAAGAAATTAATATTTTTATAGAGTAAGGATACATCAAAATTGATCAAAAGTGAAAGAAAAATTTTTTTTTCATTGTTAAAAAAGATTTATATTTCAAAAAAAGTTAGTTCACCCAAAAATTAAATTTTTGTCATTAATTACTCACCCTTATGTTGTTACAAACCTGTAAGACCTTAATTCATCTTCGTAACACAAACTAAGATATTTTTGATGAAATCCGAGAGTTTTTTTTTAATCTCCTATAGAAAGCAATGAAATTACCACATTCAAGGTCCAGAGAAGTAATAAAAACATTGTTAAAATAGTCAACGTGACTACAGTGCTTCAGTCTCCTATGCAGTTGACGCAGTGAACGCAGTTCAGCGAGTTCTAAATTACATTTTAAAATATATTAAAATATAATATTTCAGAAGACTTCTTTCAAAAACATTTCAAATAATGTATTCTCTAGAAATATGATTATATTGACATCTATTATATATAAAAATTATATATTGATTTATTTCTACTGCAACACAAGATTTGTTTTTTCATTTGTAGTCAGGGAAAATGCCCACAAAAATTATGTCCCGGGACCCATAAGTTTTACTGACAACATGTATTGTAACTTAAAAAAAAAAAAAAAAAAAAAAAAAAAAAAAAAGTAACAAAATAAATAACCCACACATTTTAATAAAAGAAAAAAAAAACATTGACCAAAAAATCAACAGGACACAATAAGTTCTTTTATAAGCACATTAGCATGGATGACTTCAGAACAGTTCAAGGAAGAAATTAACTGTATAAGAGAAATGAAAAAGTGTAAATTGAAATGAATGACAGTCTGGACATGGGATGTTCTTACTGGTGCTGCAACGCTAATGCAGTTTTTGCTTCCTTTCATTTTCTCTCCCTCTATCAAAAGCAAAAGGAGTCAGTCTGGAGTGTTTATGCATCAGAGGCTGGCACCAGTGGAGATAAAAGAGATTTTATCCAAATAGCACAGGGAGGACAGAAAGGGCACAGGGACAGTGAATAGCTGTATACTGACTCACTTCACTTATTCATCCATCTATTGATCTATTCATCCGATGCTCTCTCATCTCTGTTTAGAACTCAGTATGGGCCTTGCTGGTGCAAATACCAGCAAAATATTATCAAAAACACTGAATATTTTACCTTTCTCCCATTCTTCCATACAAGGATCATGGCCAGAAAAAGCCTCAGATTTTTAAATGATGTATTCTGTCAACAGATGTTTGCCAACCATGAAACAGGATGCAGATTTCCCAACACTCTCGACCATGTAGTTCATGAGCCTTGGCTCTAGGTGAAAGGACAACAGTCCACACTGTCCACATGTTCTGCAAACAGATAAAACTGTCCTGCCAGTTTAAACAGAAAAAGAAGGGAAGAACATTTATTAAGAAATAAGCATTTCACGCTCAAATCTCTCATTTCTTCTTTCATATTTCATATATACCCCTCCGTCTCTTCCCCCAGTGGGACCCCATGTCCATTATCGCTGTTCTTGGGGCAGAATTCAGTCTTTCTTCTCTTCAAAAGCTCCCGACTGTCCAATCTCTCCAGTTATCTTTCTCTTCCTCTTTCTTTTTTCGCTCCCTCACTTCCCCTGGTGGTCTGTGCGTTGGCAGACCGCGGGAGGCAGATGACTCTTCCTTCTCTTTGAAATGAGAGAGAGAGAAAGCGAGGTAGAGAAAGAGCGAGAGAGTCAACAGCGTAGACATCAAACACAGCAAAGTCACGACAAAGGACATTTAGGAAAGAACTTTTGATCTGTTCCACACTCCACCTCCCTCTGCCCTCTTTAAACCTGCCTATTAAAAGTGTAACTCGAACCAGGTTTGTTGGCACAGGAGGAGACATGTTTGGGCTACGATTACTCCTCTCAGGTCAAAGGTCATCGAATGGGTCTTGTTAGGTACACATGGGACTGTAACAGAGCTTAACTTGTGAATTTATAAAACATTTTGAAAAAAGACTAATTGATTTGTTTTTGAAGGGATAGTTCACCCCAGTATGAGAATATTGTCGTCATTTACTCAAACTCATGTCGGTATAAACCTGTATGACTTTCAAAAACAAGAGTAGTTCAGCAAAATGTTCAAGCTGCTACAGTGAATTGTGACCGTGGGTGTCAAGCTTTAAAAAAAAGAAAGTTGTCCATAACTTTTGCTGCAAAAGCTGCAGAATGAAGTAATGCTAACAACTGAAACTTTATTGTAAAGTGTTACCAAGTACAAAAACCAAAACTGACATCAAATATAAATATAAAAAATATATATAAAAAAAACACTAATAAATATTCAAAATATTAATAAATTCTATAATAGTGAATACTATTTATTCACTATTACTAAAATAACACTGACCCTATACTAGCTTTATGTGAGGAAAAGACCAAAATAAGTTGCTGATCAATTCTATTTGCTTCAGTTACTGTAATATGTAATTCATACCAGGTTTTCCATCTATGATTCCAAACGTTATCATTTACATGGTACATGGGAACCACCTGCAACACAACAAATGTGTACACAATTTCAGAAGATTTTAATTAAGCACAAGAGTCATATGAACTACTATTATGGCACTTTAATTTTTTTTTAATTTTTAATTTACTGTATGGAAAAAAAAACTAGCTTGAAAATCCTGCTAAATCTCTTTTTATGATATATGGAAGGAAGAAAATCATTCAGATATAGAACAACAATAGTTATTTTAATTTAATTTAATTAATGACATTAATTAAAATCCATATTTTTGGCTGAACAATCCCTTTAAAATTATTTCTATGTATATTCGCAGGCCTATGAATGCATTGAGCTGTATGTGATTACGTTAAACCAATGTTTTGTTAATCTCAAAAGAACCCGAATCTACACAGTCACTTTGGCACAGTTGGAGAGATGGAGATATTCGGCAGGAGAGACACACTGTTCGCTTTCATTCTGCCACTGGAGAGAGGGAACAAAGGACAGAGTTCAAAGGTCAGAACTGCAGGCCTCAAAAGAGTACAAGACAAAACATACAAACACACATACCAACACACACACAAAATACAAGCCTAACACCAAGCATAAAAACAAAAAAAACGCCCACACACAATACACACATGCATTTTATTATTAAGTATTAAAATCTGTATGCAATTTGCTGTGCAACAGGAAAGTCTGTATTGATGTTTTTGAAAGAAGTCTCTTCTGCTCACCAAGGCTCCATTTATTTGATCAAAAATACAGTAAAACAGTAATAATGTAAAATATTATTACAATTTAAAATAACTGTTTTCTATTTGAATATACATTAAAATATAATCTATTCCTATGATGACAAAGCTGAATTTTCAGCATCATTACTCCAGTCACAATCCTTCAGAAATCATTCTAATCTGCTGATTTGGTGCTTAGTTATTATCAGTTATTATTGGTGCTTAATTGTTCTTATGTTCCCATTTGTCATTTGTTTCCATGGTTATTCATTATATGGTTAATTAGCACACACCTGTTTGTGTTTGAGTTTGTTATCTTGTGTTTATTACATGGCTCTGTGGAATACTTGATTCTGATTCGTCAATGGCGCCATCCAGCGGTATGTTATTCCCCGATAACAACCTCTGAAAACAGTTAACATAGGCTCATCCGGGTTACTGAAGTCTGCATCGCTATATGCTTTTTTCCTCGTGGAAGTTTTGCCTTTGGTGAGCTAATAAAATATTACAAAGCAGTCAAATTTTGTGTAGTTATTTAATTATGTCATCCGGTATCGCGGACTCGCTCCCTGTTGTTTTATTTTGCGACTATTGTTTTGTTCACTGTAATGGATTAAGATAAACAGGTACGATTTTAAATCAGTTTAATCTCAGATCAATATCTTATCCCCATAATTATTTATGTGGCGAAATGCTGTGTAATATGCTGTATGTATCTTATATTAATATGCTGTATCTCTTAAATGTGTTTCTGTCTAGTTTGAACTTGCCGCGTGAGCAACTGCTCTCTCCACGGAAGCGGACTCAGATCGACTCAATATTTCGTGTCTAATTATTTACTTATGTGGCAAGTAGCCGCCGCGTCGGGGTCCTGATCAACCTGTTGGGGTTTATTCTGAGATAACAACCGGCTGGATGTACATTACTTCTTACATATCTTGCCCTCTGTTTATTCAGTTAACTTTTTGGGCACTGTTTGTGTTAGAGCTTGTGTTTATGCCTACACATTGTTTCATTTGTGATTATCTCATAGTCTACATTACCTGATTTACTTTTGTTTAATAAATTTGCTTAATTTGATCTGCCTCACCTTCCCTCATCTTCATTTGACTCTTAAGACGTGACAGAATACCCAACCTAAAAATACATGTAAATTGCAGCAGTTAACAGTGACTCTGGAAGAAGCTGCAAGGGACTAAGGGGAGGAATTATTTTTATTTTTCAGGGTGGTTAAAGTTAAGAGGACTATGTGGAGGAGTTTGTAAACATCTGCCACCGTACGATGACTTCACCCTCATGGAAGGTTTCTGTGTGGGCTGGATGAGGACATTCACTTCCTGTGCCAAAGGGGGATACCTGCTGGAGTTTAGAAGAATACACCAACTTTGCTCTGTGGGAGAACAGATCTTCCTTTATCATAGGCAGTGCTGAAGAGGAGAACATCACCATCGTCCAGCCCCACCTTACACCCATCGTCACGTCGCAAAATCCAGAACCCAGTCAGCCATTACCCCCATGCACGGACATTAAGCCAGAGCCCACCGCAGATGCACGAGCCAGTGGAGAAAAGGACTGAGCCAGTCATCACCCTGGAGCCCAAGCCTCACAAAACGTCTGACCATGGACATGAGCCGGCAACATTGTCTATCATCGTGGGACAGCTAGTGGAGTACGAGGGAATGGAGGAAGACCCCGGCCACACTCCCACCACTGAGGGTGAGCTGAAGCCTCCCAGCCTCCCTCTCCTGCTTCCTCTTCAAAATTCCTCTTCCTCTTCAAAAGTTCAGCCCCGCCTCCACTGATTTCCTTAATCCCCTTGGCTTCTCCTATGATGCCACTCTATTGTGTTGATTTGCCTCGGGTTGCTAGGTCTCCAGCTTTGCCCAGGCAGGTGGATGCCCTGGCACCGCCTCCAGCCCCTGATCCTGTCACTTCACTTCAGCCTGTCGACTTGTCAGCTCTGCCTTGGCTCTTCCCCTCCCTTGGCTAAACCAGATACCATTGTCCTTATGGCTTTATCGGGCTCCTTTGTCCCTCTGGCTCTGCTTTGGTCAGATGTCACTCTGCCTGCGCCAGGGACCTCTGAGCTTTGTCAGTCCAAATCCGATCATTTGTGTATCCAATTGGAATCTGATCTAAAATGATTGACATCCACATTGTGTATCACAACTGTTCAGATCTGATTTATGTGTCCATGCGCTCTTTCGTTTTCTGGAATATCTGCATTTGCTTCTATTTTAATGATGTTGAGTTGGTAGGCATATGCCAAAAACAACAACAACCACAGCATGGAGGGGTTTGCAATACAGACTTTGTCTCCTTTTCTCCTTGTCTCCTTTGGCCGTTCAGGCTTGCTAAATCTGATCGGATTTCAATTATGCACGATTATGCACAAAAATCGTATTTGGACTGACAGTCTGAACGTAGCCTTTGTTTGCTCATCTTTGTTTCCTGTTTCCTTGTTCTTATGTTCCCGTTTGTCATTTGTTTCCATGGTTATTCATTATATGTTTAATTAGCGCACACCTGTTTGTATTTGTTTCTTGAGCATTAAATCATTCCAAAACTTTTGACCGTTAGTGTATCAATACCAGGCAGAGAAAACTGCACAAAATAACTTTAAAGAATTTATATTTGAGGTATGAGAGGATATGAAGTCAGCAGTTTGTATATAATGCTTTCATCCGGGACAAGTGTGGACAATGGACAGACATATTAACAAACTTACAAAGAGATTAAAGGGACCAATGCCTGATTCAAATACTACTAAAAGGCCAATGAAAGAAAAACCCCATCAATAAATGTCATAGCTTTAAGAGCTGCCACAAACAAACGCTCAAGGACAGTCGGGTTGTGTTTACTCTCTGCTTGGTGTGTGTGTTGGTGTGCATGTGTATGCTAGTGTTCATTCTTGAAACTTTCAGAGAACATGTCTCTACAGGGTGTGTCATAAGCATGTAATCTTAGGAGAGTGCTCATAAAATGTCCTAAAAGCTTTCTAAGGGTCAGTGTTTGAGTGCACATGTTTGTTTAACCATCCTTGTGTGTGGTTTATGTTCCTTAGGGTCTCAGCCGTTATGTAATGCATGTCTTCTGCAACTTATTAAGGCTTTCAGTGATGTTTATATGTGTGTGTTTCTGTGTATGTGTCACATAGCAACCTGGCGGTCATGTTCAGTATGTGTTTTGGCTGGAACTGCATAACTATAAGCTTAAAGCAATAGTTCACCCAAAAATAAAAATTCTGTCATAGTTTACTCACCTTTATGTCATCTGAAAGAGTTATATAGCATAGTTATGTCCAAGTTGTTCTTATAATATAATGGTGACCATCATTTTAGATTTCAGCTTGTTCCTCACACAAAGCTATATGACTTCAGAAGACTCGGAAAACAACAAAAGATGCATGGCTACTTTTATTTTTTTTTAATAGATTTGAATAGAATTTCAAAGCACATAAAACGAAAACGGATTTGTAAAAATCGTATTTCATGTGATTTTTGGCCGTTCAGGCTTGCTAAATCTGATCGGATTTCAATTGTATTTATTTATTTTTTAATAGATTTGAATAGAATTTCAAAGCACATAAAACAAAAACGGATTTGTTTTATTTTTTGTTTTATTTTTTGGTGAACTATTGGCGCTTTTCCACTGCATGGTACGGCTTGCTTATATAGGTTGAGGTTCCAAGCGAGCCGTACCGATACTAAAATTTGACGTGTAAACAGATCACTGATTGGTCAGAGAGATTCGTCACCACCAGCGTCATTGGATTTGCGACAAGAGTACAGGTGCTGGTCATATAATTAGAATATTGTAAAAAAGTTGATTTATTTCACTAATTCCATTCAAAAAGCGAAACTTGTATATTATATTCATTCATTACACACAGACTGATATCTCACAGTCGATCAGTCTGTGGCACTGCTCAGGTGTTATAAGAGCCCAGGTTGCTCTGATAGTGGCCTTCAGCTCTTCTGCATTGTTGGGTCTGGCATATCGCATCTTCCTCTTCACAATGTATAATGTACAATGTAGAAGCTGTGTGCAGGTGCCAAGTCCTGTTGGAAAATGAAATCTGCATCTCCATAAAGTTGGTCAGCAGCAGGGAGCATGAAGTGCTTTAAAACTTCCTGGTATACAGCTGCGTTGACCTTGGACCTCAGAAAACACAGTGAACCAACACCAGCAGATGACATGGCACCCCAAACCATCACTGACTGTGGAAACTTTACACTGGACCTCAAGCAACGTGGATTGTGTGCCTCTCTTCTCTTCCTCCAGACTCTGGGACCCTGATTTCCAAAGGAAATGCAAAATTTACTTTCAGAGAACATAACTTTGGACCACTCAGCAGCAGTCCACTCCTTTTTGTCTTTAGCCCAGGCGAGACGCTTCTGACACTGTCTGTTGTTCAAGAGTTCAAGGAATGCGACAGCTGAAACCCATATCTTGCATACGTCTGTGCATAGTGGTTCTTGAAGCACTGACTCCAGCTGCAGTCCACTCTTTGTGAATCTCCCTCACATTTTTGAATGGGTTTTGTTTCACAATCCTCTCAAGGGTGCGGTTATCCCTATTGCTTGTACACTTTTTTCTACCACATCTTTTCCTTCCCTTCGTGTCTCTATTTATTAACGTGCTTGGACACAGAGCTCTGTGAACAGCCAGCCTCTTTTGCAATGACCTTTTGTGTCTTGCCCTCCTTGTGCAAGGTGTCAATGGTCGTCTTTTGGACAACTGTCAAGTCAGCAGTCTTCCCCATGATTGTGTAGCCTACAGAACTAGACTGAGAGACCATTTAAAGGCCTTTGCAGGTGTTTTGAGTTAATTAGCTGATTAGAGTGTGGCACCAGGTGTCACAATATTCTAATTTGGGATTTTCCTTAGTTGTCAGTTATAATCATCAAAATTAAAAGAAATAAACATTTGAAATATATCAGTCTGTGTATAATGAATGAATATAATATACAAGTTTCACTTTTTGAATGGAATTAGTGAAATAAATCAACTTTTTGATGATATTCTAATTATATGACCAGCACCTGTAGACGTCAGTAGAGGCACCACAACAGTACAGTGGACTGCAGTGGAAAAGTAAAGCGAGCCGAGTCGAGTCGCCTATCTCTTGAATTCAAATATTCATGCAGACCACTAAGAAGCCCATTATATCCAGATAATACTCTTTTCAGTTTATAGTGATATGGAACCATTAAGGAGGGGAGGCCCACCAGATAACATTCCTAGACAGAGAAGAAAATAGTTTTAGAGACAAGGACATTTTGTGCTGCACTTGTTGAAGAAGGGTCATGGTATCTCAAGTGAGCTTTTGAGAGATATGATGAATATATATATGTATATATTGTATGTTCACCAAGGCTGCGTTTATTTGAGCAAAAATACAGTTCAGTCATGGCAACTCTCGGAGGGGATAAATTTCAACAGCATTTATTGGCATGGAGCAAGGAATATACATAGCTTTGATTTTGGCGGACGAGATCTGCTATGCTGCTGCTGAGCAAATATAATAATTTGCGTGGTTAATACAATAAGCTACGTGGATTTGAAAGTATTTCTGATTGTCTTGTGCTGCGGCGTTAAAAGAACCAATCGGTGTTTGTTAGAGTTTCATGCCTGAACTATGTATTAAATATATGTTATGATATATTTAAAAGAACAGTTTTCTATTTTAGTATATTTTCAAAATGTAATTAATGTGATTGCAAAACTGAATTTTCAGCAGCCATTACTTCAGTCTTCAGTGTCACATGATCCTTCAGAAATCATTCTAATATGCTATAAATTTTTTATTTAAAGTAGGCTAACTATGTTGTCAATGTATATGTTCAAAGGCATGACTAAAGGGTTTGAGCTCTACTGATGGGAAATACATGACCATAAACAAATATACATATAAGCACACATGCACTTACTCTATCTGTATGTCTTTCCCTCCATTACAGCATTGATGGTCAAGTATCTGACTGTGTAAAGAGGTGTGCTTCAGTCTGAACTGTATCTCACTCAGTATCTCAAGGCAGATGGTCTGAGGTCAGACTCTAAAAGCCCAGGAGAGAGACTCCTATCTCAGCAACACTTTCCAGCTCTTCTCCATCTACTCTACACAGATAGCACAGAAGCACAGCCAGCTAGCCTATGTGTCTGCATATGGGCGGATGCATGTGACATCACTGAAACAAATGTGTCCTGTGGTTACTATGAAGGCAGATGGTCACACATTCAAAGCCGGTGTGATCATATGAGAGACTGTAGTGTTTGCCTCACAGATCCAATAAATGACAGATGGAGCCAGAAAACAGACTTTTGTCTAATGTACAGTTGCTCACAAAAGATAAACATGTAAATGGGTGTTATGCACAACAAACTTCCATACTCTGTAAAAACAGGTTGCATCGCTTTCGGTTCAGGTCTTTTGTATGTTCTTTGTTAAATATAGAGCCATTTTACTCAAGATACCTTAATGTCCATCTAGATTAATATCTAAAAGGTTTTTTTTTTATTTCTCTTCTTCTCACTAACATTCAGATATTTAAATAGAATAAAACACCAAGAATAAAAAGAACTAGTTAGGTTAGCTTATTACCTTAAAAGTTCATAGATATTGCCGTCAGTTTGTACGGCCGTTAACAATTTCTCTGACAAACAGAAGCAATGAGACCTGTTTTCCTGTTTGTTCATGTTACATTCGCATAAAGCTTTTAATGCTTTTTTTCAGCATGCCACATGGATCTTGGTGCACAAATGCAAGTGCAAAGTTCTAATGTGATCTAATGGACAAAATAAGCCTGTGCAATTTACATACGAATGCACCTAGAGACGAGGGAAAAACACAGCATCAGCTTTTGTTTTTTTGCTCTGACAACCACAAGACCACAACGAACACAGTGAGTGCATGTTAGAAATTAGGAATGGTGCAAGAACATTGTTCTTTTGTCTTCAGACCAAACTTGGGTCTTTAGCTGACAAAGTTTAAATCCTGTCTGGCTAGCGTGCTTCAAATAATGTTTACACATTAGGTCAGTAGCCGGTCTTTTGCGCTGTTGGAACACATTCAACCACATGAGGGTTTACACTATGAAAGCAATCTGGTTGAATGCGTTTTAGACTACCTCTGGAAGTGGTCAAAAGTGGACAAGCTCAAAATGTTTTAGACCCTGTTTACACCTGTATTTAGTGTCGTACACTTGAGATCCAATCGACCAAACCGCATCTTAATACCAGGAATAAACAAGGCCATAGATGTGTTTGCACCACTTCTGCATTTTGCCACTCCAGTATATTCATGTTTTTACTCTTACCTAACCTTGATAGACTGAGCGAACAAATGAATCTGAAAAGATCACCATGTCAGTGAAGGTGGAGCCACAGAGCACATCCACTTTTTACGTAATCATCATGGACCAATGGCAATTTAAACATAACAGCTGCTGCAAAATTTTCCTTAAGTATTGTGGTGGAGAGCTGTTTCTAACCACCCAAAAGAACACCAAAAAACTGCTTAATTTAAGCCAGATATGTTTAGAAATTACGTCACACACATGCATTCTTTGATTTAATTTTAAGTATATTTTACGTCAACTAATTTTTAAACAAAAACTTCAACCAAAAATGAAAATTCTCATATCATTTACTCACTCGTGACCACGTTAAGCTCCAAAAAGAAAACACACACACAAAAACGTAATCCATTTGTGGATTCCAAGTATCTTCAAGCCATTCAATATCATGGCTTTTTGTGACACACAGTCCAAAATGTAAGTCATGAATCACAGTAAATAAATAAATAATAACTTGCAACTGCTGGCATTTAATCATTGAGTAAGTGAGCTGACCAGTTTGTTTAGCATGAATGTGTGTAGTATGAATGTAATCTGGGTGCATCATGTGACCTGCCAGTGTCAGTTTGCCATTCACAAATTCTCTTCCGTGGCCTCATGGGATATAAAATAGCCATTGTATACTCACTTCAGAATCTCACTTTTCATTTCAAAACTTTTATTTTTGGGTGAACTATTCATTTAATGTGTTAACATTTAAGCACACATTCTGCTAATAGAAAGACCATCAAACATTTAAAGAAAAAGAGTTTGTCCTTCACCGATTCAGTATATGTGTGGCGAGTAGGTGTCTAGTAGTTTCTGAGTTAGTTAGTGCACTAACTTTCTCAAACCTGTGGGTGGCACAAAGATCACCTGTGTGCTGCCGTGAACTTGTGATTTATGTAAGCTTGAATGTGTATGTGAGAGGATTACATTTTCACTCTGGACTTTATCCACTGCTTCCTGCCAAGCTTTGCCAGTCGGTCACAATCAGACTAATGGAATGAAGTTTATCAGAGCAAGATGAACTTTGACCTTTATAGCCTAAACAAGACTCGAGACAGGGTGAGGCTCATAATAGACACTTAGCCTATCGTATGTACAGAATTCCCACAAACACACACTCATTTTTAATTGAATACTGAATAGAAGGAAGATCAAGAGTGTCTTTTCCTGCTGCTGTAGGAAAGAATAAAAGCAAGGTATGACCTACCACAGAGAGGACAAAGAGATGACTCTGTAGCAGGTAAACCAAGACATCTGCTGAAACATGGGATGAAACATTGTCATCCATCTGAATTCTCTCTCTCTGTCTGTCTCGTTGCTCACTCTTTCTATCTCACTTTCTTTCTGGTATCAAAGCGACATTGCTTTGGCTAATCAGCTACTCCTTTGATCCCTGTCTGTCAGGACCCCTGGGGACTCTGGGTTGCCCTTTTATCTGCCTGACTACTGGGTCTTTTCAGAGAAAAGAGTGATAATCTGATTAACTGTAATACTTATCCTAGAAAGAGAGAAAGGAGAAAGAGGGAGAGATAGAAATACAGAAAGAGGGACCGAGAGAGCAAAAGACTGAAATTGTTTGGGTGGGAAGGGGTGTGGAGACTTTGTCTCTCAAACTATGCACTGTCTTCTGGTGAAAATTATACAAAACAAATGTCTTCAATGAACAACAGTACACAAACTCTTAGTCCTGGACATACTAATCAGACTAAAACTGGATCAGCAAAGACAAAATTATTAAATATATATAAACAAACACAAAAAAAAAGTCTGGCGTTTAGATTCACATGCAAATGCTGAACCAAACGTCTCTCTGCAGTAAGTATAACTGGCCTACTTTTACTGCTGTTTGTTTTCAGGGTAATTAGTTTGGAAGGACAAAGTTGCTCTACCTACTCCAACCCACCCCCCCACCCCCCCCCCCCCCCCCCCAACCCCCCAGCAAATCATCCACTTCCTCCTCCTGTTTGTGCCAAGAACTCCCTTAAACAGCTCGCTCTCTCAGACACCTTTCTTATTTTAGTATCATTGACATACTGAGTTTATAATATTTTGAATTAGTTTTTACTTTTGTATTTTCCATTTTAGGTTTTAGTAATTTTGCTGTGTGCTTTTGTCATTATTATTATTAGTAGTAGTAATATTTAAACTATGTCTATATAGCTTTTATTTCAGTTTATATTTCAGTTTTAGTTGCACACACTGCAAAGTGTAGAAAAGGCAAGCAATGAAGAGCAGTGAGACAGAGAGCGGAAGAGAGCGAACAGGTCTAGACCAGGCCAGACGGAATTAGATATGATGTCCTCTCAAGAAAACGTTTTGAACGGTCACTTACTTTAAGGGTGTTCTTTGATGGAATGCATGACGGATAGGAATGCGCAAGCTAGACGCACGATAAGAGCTGTGACAGTCTGAAATCATGCGAGAAAACAGTGAATTGGATTTCAGAACTTCCTTGCCTGAAAATGTAATAGTTCAGTGAATGCCTATGTTTCTTATACTGACATCAAGTGGCATGGGTGTAGCATTACGCAAACGCAATAGTTCTCAGTTACCGATGCCATTGTAGAAATTCGCTCTTCATAGTTAAGACAATAATGTATTATGTGAATGAAAGTGTCCAATAATGTGGTTAATGAGATAAAGCTATGTGATTTCAAAATGGCAACCCCCATGAGGTGACCTTCTCCATGTAATACATGTAAACACCTTTTATTTGCTTATGCTATATTTTAAATAATATTTTATAGTAATATCTTATATATCAGCTTATATTATTATCTCTTATGAATGTACACATCATTCAAAATGGTAAGATTTTTAAAATGTTTTAATGCTCATCAAGGCTGCATTTATTTGATCAAATCTACAGTAACAATGGTCAAAAACAGTATTTTTAAAAAATATTTGTAATAAAAAAGTTGAAAAGAACAGCATTTATTTGAAATAGAAATCTTTTGTAAGATTATAAATGTCTTTACTGTCATTCTTGATCAATTTAATATGAAAGCTTGTTTCCACCACAAAATAAAACAATTTAAAAGATATTGCAACTTGTTATCTCGCAATTCTGAGAAGAATCGCAAGATTATTATAAACTCGCAACTGTAAGTTATAAAGTCAGGATTTCAGGATATAAACTCACTTTTTTCTCAGAATTGTGAGTTTACATCTCACAATTCTGACTTTATAACTTGTAATTGTGTGTTATAAAGATAGAATTGTGAGATATAAACTCAATTCTGAGAAAAAAGCCTGACATAAACAACAAAAACATCATTACGTAAAGTGTCTGCTGTTCATTTGGTTGTCTCTGAACAAGCTGTCAGTGTGCTGCTGTCGTTTTTTTCTCAGAATTGCGAGAATCGTAATAACACGCAATTGCGACTTTATATCTCGCAGTGCCGGAAACAAGCTTCCATAATTTAATGCATCCTTGCTTAATAAAATTTCTTTAAAAAAAAACCTTACTGACTCTAAACATGATTCAAACATGATTTAAACTTATTTTTCAGTAGTAATTTTAATTTCTGCAGAGATAAAAAAAAAAAGAAAGAAAAAGAAATAAAACTTTTCAATGAGGAACAAAATGACCTGGACTAATACAGGGACCTATTTATAAACATCTCTCTGTCTTATTGGCTCAAGTTTTGTCTTATTTTTATGAACATAAACAGCAGTCAAGCAATATACAGTATTTCACTTCATCCAGGATACGTCTGTATGGTCCCTGCCTCGGTGCCTCCCTCCCCAGCTAAAGGCCTGTCCTTCACGTGTCAGTGGACACCCGCAACCACCACGGAAGAGCAGCAACAGACAGCAACATTATTATCTGTTTCATCCTTAAAGAGATCTCTCCTGCTGATGTCTACCTGTCAAGACATTTCTGAACACAAAGCTCCTTCATTGAAGTGGTGTGGTGGCATCCAGAAAAGAAAGAAAACAAGATTCAGATCAATCTAAAGAGATACACAGTTAGTTTCTTTTTTAGATACTGCCTTGCTATGGGAGAAGATAAATTGCCCGGCATACAGATGGATTAGTTAAAATCACTGGGATTCTTACAGGATTAAGAGTGTTCTGGCATTTCCATTGTGTTAGTGGGCTGGCAGGGTTTGGGGCCATTCATCCAAAAATAACATATGGCTTTAAGAGGGGGGAGAAAATTACCCAGCTGAACGGCAAAAACGACAGCAGCACACTGACAGCTTGTTTAGAGACAACCAATAACAGCAGACACTTTACGTAATGATGTTTTTGTTGTAATTTCTGATTTCAGTTTTTGCTTAAAAAAATTACATACACGCAATCAAAAGGCTAAAATCCACGTCTCAATCTGTAAATGGATGCAGACACCCTGGCCTGTACGCACAGCAGTATGACACACTACAGCAAAGGTTAGGTTACACTCATTTCAGCCTGTTCACTGTAATTGCATGGTTGTGTTTCCCATCAACCAAACCATTTCCAAACTCAACTCTCATTAAATACAGTGGGAGGAAATGTTTGCGTCTGAATGTGATGTTTATGGACTATATACGGAGAGATGGCCTCATTCACAAAATAACAAGACTGAAACTGGATCTCTGATGCTTGGGAAGTTTAGGAGGAAATGTGGGTTTTTAAGAGGCAAAATTTATTTCAGAGATCATGCTTTATGACTCAGTTTGTCATCTCAAATGAATGATAAGAAATTCAGAAATCTTTCCTAAGAGTTTGTTTACAGTTTGGAAAGGGGAAAACTGACTGGAAATACTGTAGCTGCATAAAATCCTAATTTCCCAGACCACAGTGGAACTCGGAAATGTGTTTGTTTATTTTCATTGCAGTAAAAACCGATCTAATGGGGTTGGAATAACAGTTGCAGATGTACACTTAAGTGAATATGTTAAAATACACAATGCTCTATGCTAGATATTACTGCCTATAGGAGCCAGATTTCTCTTTTCTTTTCTGTAAAAAAAATTATTTTTCAAAGTTGTAAATAAAATAAAGATTATTAGAGTACAATGTTATTAGAGAAACTGTAAATTGATCTGACAATTTCAGTCTTTCTACTTCAAAATGTTTAATTGAATGTTACTTGGTGTTTCTGTCAGGATTCTGTTTAGCTTCATTTTTGTTAAAGTGTCTGTTTATTGTATATCCTTTCAGAGCCTGTCCACACAAAGACGTTTAGGTACGTGGGGTAGAAAACCCAGAACAAACCAAAATACAATGTCAGAATATCTTTGGATTACACAGCAAATTGTTCACCCCAAAATAAAGATAATATTAAATACGATTTGTCGCCTCTTCTTGTGTGCAATAATAAAGAACAATGTCAAAAATAAATCAGCAGCAATAATAATAAGGTAGTGGCACTCTATAAAGAAAACATAACATCTTAAAAACTGCAAAGACATTTAGACTACAATAATACTCACTAAATACACCTGAAAAGACAGTGTGTATATTACTCACTTTTTCCTGTGTTTCTGATGTTACACACTAATATAACCCTTCTTCCACGCTAACAGGCCTCGTCTGTATATGCAGTGCGGTAGCTCAGCCACACTCACAATCCTGCGTTAACATTCAACTCCCTATGGACATAAATCGACATTCGAGGCAATCTTCCAGTAAACAGCAATTATACACTTCCATAAAAGTGTTATACATAGAGATCTGTACCTGGACGATATCAAATTACACTCAAACAGCAATCGCACACACATGCAGCGTAACTCTGTGACTTCCTCATTGTGCACATGCTCGCACGTTCATACAAACGCACAATGACGCCACCTGACGTTTCTTAAAGGAACTTCTCATTACATTCTCCTCAGATATATACTTCACAAACATTAAAAGTATTTAAACCCCCTTTACCATCACCTGGTTACATTCTCCCCTGCATCAGGGTAAGCGTCCTCGATTACTCATTTACAACCAGAGTACTCTTGATCTCTTTTACTGCTTCCCTAAACAGAACAGAATTCAAATCTCTCCTCCCTTAAAACTACACCCTCCTCCGAATCCTCGGACTCCACTTCACTATGGGACTCGGACTTCTCCTCTCGTGCCTTTGGCATTTTCCTAGGAGCGGGAGTAGGATGATTCACACAGGGCCTGATATCAACTCTGTTAACTCTCTTTGCAGGCCCTCCTTCCAACGGCTCCACTGTGTAGGTGTTGTCCACAATCCCTACTACCTGATATATGACTGGTCCCCAAGCATCCTGTATTTTGTGACGGCCTACTGGTCTGTTCCTCAGGTACACCAGTGCCCCGATCTTAATCTTTGGGCTATGGACTCTATCCTTGTCCAATGAAATACGCTCGGCAGCCTTTTGTTCAGAATATTCCCTTGCCCTGGCATGTGCATCATTCAGACGCCTTTGGTGGACCAACAGCCAGTCGTATTTCTGGTTTACAACTTGCTCTTGTCCCAGTAGCCTCCACAGGCAGGTAAGGATCAACTCCAAACAATAAATAATATGGAGAATAGCCAGTAGTTGCATGAGGTGTCGCATTATATGCGCAAACCAACTCTGGTAGGTATCTGGGCCATCAGTGTTTCTTTTCAGATGGCAGCGTTTTCAACAGGTCATGTAGCGTCCTGTTGAACCGCTCACACTGAGCGTTGCCAGTGGGGTGGTATGGCGTGGTGTGGCTCTTTTTCACCCCATAAAGCTTACAAAGTTCAGCCACCACCTCGCTCTCAAAATTACGGCCCTGATCAGAATGCAGACATGTCGGAATACCATACTTCATGAACCACTCCCTAAGCAGCACCTTGGCAGTGGTGTCTGCTTTTTGATCTCGGGTAGGGAAGGCCTGAGTGAACTTTGTAAAGATGTCGGTGATTACAAGAACGTTTTCCCGACCGTCAGACACGGGTTCCAGAACCGTGAAGTCCACAGCGATTACCTCAAGAGGTCTAGAAGCCAGAAATGATTTCATGGGAGGCTGCGGCAGCTTAGTCATCACACATCGCTGACACTCTTTTATCCACTTGTCCACATCATTATGCATCCCTATCCAAAAGCACCTGTGCCTCAACAGGTGGAGGGTACGCACGACACCTTGGTGCCCCATAGAATTGTACACATACTCCAAGACAGACTTCTTCAAGCTGAGAGGTAACAAGAACTGATAACATTCCCCATGTTCTGACATCCTCAAAGACACGGTACAGTAGACCTTGGCGCTCCCTGATGCTGTTCCAATGCTTCAACATTGATCGAACAGGAGAGCTTTTAGCTCCTTCCCATGAGGTCTTCTCTTTTGATCCCAAAACTTTCTGAATCCACTAATTACAAAGTCTTGCTGCTGGAAGCCAATAAATTCAACAGCTGAATAGCCTGGAAAGGTGGGAGTATTTTCCTGACCTAGTCCATTACCATCATCCAGGGAGTTTGACACTGCAGCTCGCATTTGCCTCACTTTACAGCTGTATATCCCAGCGGCCACAAGTGCAGGGTCCAGGTCTGTACCACGGTGAATCCAACCACAGACTACCACACATCCAGGCTCCCCTGCGAATGGCTGTCTAGATAGTGTGTCAGCTACTGTGTTTCGATGCCCCAGACGATACTGGACATCGAAATCAAAGACAGACAATTGTGAAAGCCACCTTTGTTCAATCGCTCTAAACTTTGCTGTTTTCAAGTGGCACAGAGGATTATTGTCAGTTATTACAGTAAATTTGGACCCCAACAAATACCCCCGAAACTTCTCAACAATCACCCACTTGAGAGCAAGGAGCTCAAGTTTCATGCTACTGTAATTTCTATCATTTTTTTCCGCATCTCTCAGCCGTCTACTTGCAAAGGCAATGGCATGTTTTACATCTCCCTGTTGCTGATATAAAATGGCGCCCAGTCCCTGACTGCTCGCATCTCTCTCCACGATGAAGTGTTTTGAATAGTCCGCCACCCCTAAGACAGGCGCACTAGTAAGCTTATCTTTGAAAGTGTCAAAAGCGGTTTGACATTTTTCAGTCCACAGACTCCCCAAAAGGACATTAGTTCTGCTGGGGCTCTCAGTGGTCAGACATGAATTCACCACATCATAAAGTGGGAGAGCTATCTTTGAGAACCCCTGAATAAACCGTCTGTAGTAACTACAGAGCCCAAGGAAGGATCTCAATTCCTTTACCATAGACGGAACCGGCCACTGTTTTATAACTGCCACTTTCTGAGGGTCTGTGCCAATACCATCGGCCGATATCTGATGTCCCAGATGTGATCCTTTACTTCTCTATACTGATTAGGAGGAACTCGACGATAAGGCAGTGTGATAGGCTCATCATCAATTAAATAAATTTCATGTGTGATCTTGTCTGTATAACCTAGGTCCTCATCCTCTAGGGCAAAGATGTCAATGTACTTCTTCAACAATGACCTGAGCTCAGCTTGCTCATACTCGCTTCCTCCTACATCAATCTTATCCAGGATTTCCTGTACACGGTCTCTGCTTTGCCCATCCTTCATATTTAAAGTCACCTGTTCAAGGTCTGCTGAAATCCGCTGAAATCTTACTTCACACTGCTGTGAGCTGTCCATGCAGTCCACCTCTGACAGAATACCCAGCCGGGTCCTAGGTGACAACCACACATCCTCCTGAGAAAAATTTAGAATTTTAACAGGTATGCAGGGACAGTGGGAGTCCACGAGCATGGGGATGACTACCAGACCTTCTGGCAACGGGGTACTAAGAGGTTCTAACAACACAGGACCTCCTTCCCTGATGCCCCTATTGAAGCCCGTCGCTGTAATTGTCACGACTGATTCCTCAGGTATGTGCTCTGACCATTTTCCGGCTAGATGCACAATGGACTTTCTGTTCACAGTACATGTCTGTACTTTCTGGAAAACATGTCTCCAATCAGAATCTAATTTTCCTCCTAAGGTGGTATCAAATTCTGCCTGGTATAGCTGTCTACATACAGCTCATTTGTAAGTCGCTTTGGAGAAAAGCGTCGGCTAAATGACTAAATGTAAATGTAAATGTGATTATATTCATTCCTAGGATGCACGGCACTGTGTTTCCAGGGCTAGAAACATCTTTGACCACTAGGAAGCCACAATCTGGCATCTTGATTCCCATGGCCTCCACCTCAAGCTCTAAGTAACCCAGGTAGGGTATGTCAAGCCCATTGGCCACTGTGAGCTTTAGCCAACCAGCCATGGAGAGGATGTCGTCATCTTTACCACACAAATGGTATCTGAAAAACTGCTACATTATTGTGCTCACCTGACTGCCTGTGTCCAATAGACCTTCAGTGGTGACACCACAAATTGAAAGCTCTACCACAGGACACGTACCCACAGCACGTTGCAACAACTGGTCACAGGTTGGAGGCACATCCTTTGAGTCTGCCTGGCCCCCCCGAATTGCCTGACTCACAACAACCGGGGGTTCTCGTTTCCCTGCGGGCCAGAAGATGCAGATCTCATGGCTCTAGAGCTCTGTTTCTGTGGGCAATTCTTTGCCACATGTCCTGTGACTTGACACTTGAAACATATTGGTTGTTCATCTTTAGAGAATTTTGGCTGTGACCTAGGCCTAGAGGTCTCCACCCTTGTACTACCACCCCTTACAGCCAGATTTTTGACGGCTTGAGTCAGTTCACTAATTGCTTTGCCTTGTTAGGCTACCACTTCAAGAACATCCTCTAAGGTGACACTTTTTTTTCTTGCACCTTGAGAATTGAACATTGTGTCAGGTTACTACTACATCGAGACTTAGTAGCTCTTGAACTTGCTGGGGGCTCTTCTACGAACCAAAGCTGTGCTTCATCTCGCACCTCTATCATTGTGCACCCAGGGTGGTCTCTCACAAATTTGCGAAGCTCTCTTCGCAGAGATGGATCGCAGACGCCTTCAACAAATTGATCCCTCAATGCCACCCTTTCGTTCGCAATAGCATCGGGGGAACATTTTAAAACCAAGCTGAGGGCTTGTGACAGTGCATGAGAGAAGTCTCTTATGTTTTCCCCCTCTAGCTGTCTAAAAACTGTGCAGGAGCTGAGGTGTGCTGCATCTGTCTCTAAACGCCTCCCTAAGGTACTCAAACAAATCGTCAACCCCATCGTCAGTAGCACTGCGAAGACGTACCTTTTCCAAGGCCGTGCCCCTTAACAGAGACATAACAAAATCATACTGATCCTGGTCAGACTGATGCCTAGCACGCAGCACCCGCTCAACTTCTTCTATAAAATCATCGACTGACCTGCCGTCTTTCTCCATATCACCACAATATGGTAATATGTGCCTTTCTCTCGGAATATACACATAAGACCTCTGATTAAGTGAGGAAATTGCAGCCATTGCTTGATCATGTTTACTTTGCAACTCTCTAATTTGATCCGTTAAATGAGCTCCACCATGATCATCATCTCTGATTTGTTCTGCTAAATTAGCACCGCTATGTTCATCATCTGGATCTGACATTGTGAAATCTCAAGTCCTTAAAAGTCTCTATGCAAAGCTCTGAAAAGGATAAGTGCTTGAAGTCCTTCTGATCCGATGCAACAGCTGTCAAATAATCTTTTAGCCCCTGGCCAATGAGATCGAGCTGGGCCCTGCGATGCTCCACGATGATCTATCTCTCTTTGTCGCAACAGTCTCTCCTCGCCTGCAGGAATCTTCAGTCTTCTCTTCACCACTACCGTATTATTTTACTACATTTCCCTTATATTGCACACACCAATGAAAAAAAACTTGATTCTCCCAACTCTCTTGGAATACCCCACTCTATTTCTTTTTGTTTGGGTACGTGGGGTAGAAAACCCAGAGCAAACCAAAATACAATGTCAGAATATCTTTGGATTACACAGCAAATTGTTCACCCCAAAATAAAGATAATATTAAATACGATTTGTCGCCTCTTCTTGTGTGCAATAATAAAGAACAATGTCAAAAATAAATCGGCAGCAATAATAATAAGGTAGTGGCACTCTATAAAGAAAACATAACATCTTAAAACTGCAAAGACATTTAGACTACAATAATACTCACTAAATACACCTGAAAAGACAGTGTGTATATTACTCACTTTTTCCTGTGTTTCTGATGTTACACACTAATATAACCCTTCTTCCACGCTAACAGGCTTTGTCTGTACATGCAGTGCAGTAGCTCAGCCACACTCACATCCACGTAATCCTGCATTAACATCCAACTCCCTATGGACATAAATCGACATTCGAGGCAATCTTCCAGTAAACAGCAATTATACACTTCCATAAAAGTGTTATACATAGAGATCTGTACCTGGATGATATCAAATTACACTCGAAGAGCAATCGCACACACATGCAGCGTAACTCTGTGACTTCCTCATCGCGCACATGCTCACACGTTCATACAAACGCGTGATGACGCCACCTGACGTTTTTTTAAAGGAACCTCTCATTACATTCTCCTCAGATATATACTTCACAAACATTAAAAGTATTTAAACCCCCTTTACCATTACCTGATTACCTTTGTATACAGCGTGCAAGGTTTATGTGCATGCTCCAAGTCTTATTCTCCATTTTTAAATCCTTGGCAGAATTACAGCGCCACATACTGATCTGGCATGTATACTACATTGTTTTGAGTCGGTTTCATTGGTTTCGTGTGTACGCAGATATTTCTTGAGAAGAGAGAAAAAAAAGATTGGATAGGGAAAGCTCTGGCTCCGTGTGGATGTGGCCTCAATTAAGCTTTCTCCATGAGCTAGTTAGTTTTCTTGGTTACTCATTAGTTTAATTTAGTTGATTATGTTCACCTGTGTCTGGTTTAGTTCCCTTGTTTGCCCCTCTGTATTTATACCCATTGTTCTGTTCAGTTCATTGTTGGTTCTTGTTGTATGTAAATATGGTTTGTTATTCTCTGTCTATTCTGAGTTTATTAAAGTATCCTTGTTTATTAATTTGAGTCATGTTGCTCCTTGACAGTTTCTTTGTAATTATTTGTAAAATGTACTAGCAATTTCTTTTTGCAAATGCTGTGTGCATTTTTTCATAAATGTAAAAAAATTTAAAATATCACATCTATAAAATGAAGGAAATTTCATACATTGAATTTCATGGTTATGCACCTAATATTAAATTTTTGACATCCGTGAGTACAGTGTCAACCAAATACTGCACCTATGGATAGCCATTAAATTATAACTCTTTTGTTATGTTACTCTTTTGGCGCCAGTCAACGTATGTCTGCAGCAGTTATTTAAGGTTATGTCAGTTCTGGCAGGTCACGTCAGTCAAGCTCGCATCAGCTGACTCTCAGGTGACTCAAGTCTACCTATAGGAATACGACGCTTATCACACCATCCATATATAAGCTCCTCAGTATTATCAGCAGCTATCGCATTTCTCAGGAGCTAATTACCGTCCTCCATCCCCAGCTCCTCTTCTCTTCAGTCAGGATTGGCCTTATGATTCCCCTGAATTAGACTAATTCTTGAAATATGTGTAATATGTAAGATTATTGACATTAATGATATCTGCATATGTTGGTTCTGTTGTGTTTCCCCTAAGGGAGGTTATTGCTGCTCTCCCTGCTCTTATCCATGAATGGATGCGCAGGAAGTTCTTGCCCAGAACAGAACCATACTGCCAATACAAACTCTATGCAATTATCAATCATATTTGACAATAGTGGTCCTGACAGAAAAGGATATTTTTCTTACACAAATGCATCACTTCAAAATCTCATCCTCTATTCACTGCCATTATAAAGCTTGAAAGAGCCAGGACATTATTTACAGTAATATAACTCAGACTGTATTTTTGACTGAAAGAAGAAAGTCATATACACTTAGGATGGCTTGATGGTGAGTAAATCATGGTGTAATTTTCATTTTTGAGCTATACCAGAATTATATATTCTATACACTTATAGCATCATTCAAAGGTTTGGGGGTGGGAAGATTTTGAATTTTTTTAAAACAAGTATCTGTTGCTCAACAAGGCTGCATTTATTTGATCAAAAATACAGTAAAAACAGTAATATTTTGAAATGTGTTTACAATCTAAAATAATTGTTTTAAATATAATTTGTTAATGTGATGGCTCAGCAGAATTTTCAGCATCATTACTCCAGTCTTCAGTGTCACATAATCCTTCAGAAGTCATTCTAATATGCTGATTTGGTGCTAAAGAAACATTTATTATTATTATCAATGTTAAAAACATTGCTTAATATTTTTGTGTAAACCTTGATGGATTTGCATTCCGAATTCTTTGAATATTTATTTGATGTAGTATAGTAAAGCACCCTTGCTGAATAAAAGCATTTCTTTAAAAAAAAAAAAAATACTGACCCCAAAGTTTTGAATGGTAGTGTATATTTTTATGCAAGATTCATATTTCTAACTGAACTGATTTACAAGTCAGTTGGTGATGTGCATGTCACAAAGGTGTGATGTTAATCTTTGAGCAAAATCTGGAAAAACTAGGCCATTTGCACACATTATTTTACATAAGCTCTCCATATCATTTGGGCTTTTTGTCTCTTGATACCTCAGAACAAACTTGTAAATTTGTAAACTGGAATTGCTGGAAAACAAATTGCACAAAAGTGATGTATTTTTATATTATCTTTGTGTGATGGAACATTAATCTCATATGGTCTGATTTCACAAGTTGAAACCATGCTTGGCCTGATCCAGCACTTTTTCAAATGCAATCAGTGCACAAGGAGAGCACAGAATACAATATTACCCCATTTACCGACTCCAAGTGCTTGTGTAAGAAACCGCAAACTGCCCAAGTTTTCTCCCTTGTCGCCACAAAGCATCCTTGCAGTCTTGCAACGGAATGGCAGGGTCAGAATTCCCCATTATCTGGAGTCTATTCCAATTACTTACCCCATTATTGCAGAGAAAGACAAAGCGCGCAGGAAATGAGATAAATGTGCTGAAATTACAGCCTATGATTAGGCCTCCATTCCCACTACTGACTGTGTCTGAATCCATTTGGGATGAAATGGTTCTGTTGGGTGCTTAAAGTATCAATGCTGTTTTATTGTGTCTGCTACACTCAGGAGCTGAAAATAGATGCAGTGAATGTGTATATGTGTGTATACTTGAGTGTCTGTTCATATCTATGTGTCGAAGGAGCACAAGGGCCTCCCAAAACAGTTCCAGAGTTGAGCTGAACATCAAAATTTCTTTTTCAATCTAACATTAAAGCATGCACACTACCCTGTAATTCAGTGTACTTTGACCTGGTTTCAATTTGGAGGCTGGTGTCTGCAAGTCATATTCTTTCAGCATGGAGACCAAATTAAAATGGACAAGTGTAATGGACCAGCCTCTATCTGTGTTTCCTTTAAAGCAGTAATTAGCTTCATGCTAATCAGAAAGCATGCTAAGGGTAGTGAAATACCAGCCTAAACCCAATTACTGATTCAGGCCTATCAGTAGACTTCTTGAACTCAGTGTTGACATAGCGACATTTGAAAAAGAAAGTAGCTGGTTAACATACAGACATGTAAGCTATCCTCATATTTCATCTCCAGGCTAAAATCAGCAGTCTGGCCACACTTACAAAATTTCGCTAACCCTCTGGAATCTGGGACCGGGATGGATCCATGTCAGGCCCAAGACCACAAAGATCTGTATCTAAAATAAGACCAACAAACCGAGGTCAACGCTTTCAGTGTTGCCTCTAGTTGAGCTTTCACCTTTTGGACTGGTACATTTTAGTACATTTAAGTTTCAAGTAATCTTCGTGTAATCTGCAAGATTCAGCTCAAATTATATTAAAATTAATATCTGTACCCTTTTTTTTTTTTTTTTTTTTTTAATGCAAGCTAAATTTTTCAGTTTTTTTCTTTTTAGGTTCATGTTCATGTTCAATCATGCAGTGATGGCAAATGAACCACCACATGCATTAACCCTATAAAGCTTACTGTATCATATTTGATACACAAATTTCTATGGCCTTTAAAGTATCAAATATGTGACCCTGGACCACAAAGCCAGTCATAAGTCGCACGGGTATATTTGTAGCAATAGCCAATAATACATTGTATGGGTCAAAATTATCGATTTTTCTTTTATGCCAAAAATCATTAGGATATTAAGTAAAGATCATGTTCCATGAAGATATTTTGTAAATTTCCTACTGTAAATATATCAAAAATGTATTTTTGTGAGTGGATATGCGTTGCTAAGAACTTCATTTGGACAACTCTAAAGGCGATTTTCTCAGTATTTTGATTTTTTGCACCCTCAGATTCCAGATTTTTAAATAGTTGTATCTCGGCCAAATATTGTCCTAACAAACCATACATCAATGGAAAGCTTATTTATTCAGCTTTTAAGATGGACTCTTATGACTGGTTTTGTGGTCCAGGGTCACATACTCAACATGTGCAAACTTTTTTTAAAGTTATTTTGATATTTTGTCAAAAGGTTCAAAAGTTTCATAAAAAAAAACAACTAATTTTTATTTGTCATTTGTCAGGCTTTACCAGGTTAATAAAAGTTAATAGCTAATAGCAATAGTTAATAGTAACTTTCCTCAATGCACATTAAAACACACAAATATCCTGGCGCTCTTTTGGGTTTATGCCTTCCACGCTGCAGTTGCCAAAACATGAAACACTTACTGTATTGCATGAATAAATGCATTGTTTAATTACACTTGAATCAAACTAATTGGAAATTAATCTGAGTGTGCATAACAACATTTTAGCAATGTGTACTGTTTTAGTTTTGTTTTTTTAAATTTGTCAAGAGCTTTCAAGTTAAACCCTCTAAACCCAAACTTAAATTGCCCTTACTGCTTTTCTTGGACCCCAGAGAAGAAGTCAAGTAATTTTGTTTGATTACCGGTAACAGGCTAAGGAAACAAATTTCAGTCATAGAAGGACAGGAGGACTATGTGTCACTACTCAGTTTTTAATTTGTGCCAACTCAAACAATCACACTGCCTCCATACTGGGGACATGCCAGAGTGACCCAGAACTGTCAATCATCACCCTTCTCAAAGATTTTTATCCACCTGTAACACTGGACCACAAAAGTGTCATTCTGTTTACTTTGACATGGAAACAGCTTACAAAGTCAGTCTGCATAATTCATCTATATGTGCTTCTGTCCCTTTCTTCATGTGCCTGCTGGCCAATTTTTCATCAGTATCTTATTTATTTTGGCTGTGCTTTTCTTAATGCTGAACTTTTTTTTTTTTTTTTTTAAATATGATATATGACCATTATCAACAAGTCATTGCATCATTGTATGTTCGCTTACTGTCTCTCTCCCATCCCTACCATCCTATCTTCTTATCCCTGTTTCACTTTGCCAAATGATAGGCTATATATATATATATATATGTATATATATGTCTGGGCAGAGGGATAGGAGGAAAGGAAAGTTTTTAAGAAAAGTCTCAAAGACTTGTGTGTCTAAGACAAGTTTTCTCTCTACTCCAAATCGCTAAACTCTGTCAACAAAACTCGCTGAGCAGTTGCAGTCTCTGCTACATATCTTCATCCGGAGACAGCGCAATGAATTAAAGCACAGGCAAACCCAGCTACAGCATCACAGCACCAAAAACCTTCCAATACTTCCATACAAATGTCTTTTGCATTTGATGTAGGTAGATTAAAACAGTGGCCCATAACATGCCTATACGGAGTTGTTCATTTGTATATAATGAAAATGGCATGTAAACGGGAGTGAAGCGGTTTGCGCATGTCATATAAACATCTTACTGCGATTAAGTCCTTACTCTGATTACTGGAAATAATCACATTATTGGTGCACATGTATCTTGGCTCCATGCTAGTCAGGGCTGTGCAGTATACTATCACAGAAAATTGTGATAACACACCTGCCAGATTCAGTGTTTAAAATCTCTCTCACACACACACTAGGCACAGTTACTGCATTTCCACAGATAGTGGATTTGTCTCCAAGGCTGTAGACAGACCAGAATCAAGCTCATCCCTCATGATAAAAGTTACATTCCTTGTTCTTATTTATCTGCTCAACCCACTCATTTTTCACCTTTTCCTCCAGCCTATCTGTCACACTTTTTTTTTTTTGCCCCGCTTCACTTGCTTTTCTGTTCTTTCCAAATATCTAAGAGCCCTGTCTCTATGAACTAATTTTACAAATATATATTTTTACTGATTTTCTTCAGTAAGACATTTGACTTTGGAAACAAATGTGATGAAGACACTAAAAAGTAAAATAAAAATTGATGGGATTATGTCATGGTTACAAAGATGTGGCTTTGTGCAGGATATCTGACATTGGAACATGATATGGGACTCAAAGCAGAGATAAACTTTGTGTGGTTTTATTAGCAAGAGAGAGTTGGAATTGCTTTTTCACAAAATTTTGTTAAAATGCACATGTGAATAATCTTGTCAAACCGTCACTAACTACTGTATAAAGAAGATACTGGTCCAGGAGAAATCCCCAGGGTAACATTTAATTTCTTTTTTTTTATTTCTTTTTTTTAACTCTGCATCATGAGAATAGAGGTTTTTGGCACTACAGCAGAGAAATCTAAAAGAAAGTGTAACATGAAGGTAATGTTTTTCACTGTTTGACTTGGCAGGGCAAGAGGAAGTAAACACCTACGCTCATTAAGGCAACAGTCAGCGGTCAGCTGATGGACCAATGGAGATGAATGGAACTGGCCTAGTGAAAAAAAAAGTACTAATCGGACTAAATGAAATGGAACATACGTGTATGGTTTTATGTAGATTTAATAATTCATGATGCATTAGTGTGTGCATAACATATGTACTCTGCAAAAATAAGGAATAAAATAATAGATTTTACTAGTGTGTTAGGTTTATGTTCTGTCTTATGCACTTTTACTTTGTATCACCTTGTTTTCCTGTGTGCTGTTCCTGCTTCCTTGTTCCCCACATTCTCACTCTCCATTTGTTGTCATGGTTACTAATTATGTTGTACACCTGGTTCTGGTTTATGTTGTCATTAAATCCAGTGTATTTAAACCCTGAGTTTTGTTCTGTTCATTGTCCTGTATTGTCTATGCTTTAATGCTAGTTGTTATGTTCTCCTCTGTGACCGGTTTTATGTTGGATTTCCTGCTTTGTAACAGAATACAGGACCTAGAAAAGATTATGGATCTTCCAGCCGTTTGCCTCCCCCTCCTCACCCAGGATGACCGCTCCCTCGAGGACCACACCGGTGAATTCCTGGATCTAGCATACCATACACAGTGCACTGATGTCCTTTTTCTGGACTGGTTTAAATGAACAAGTCAAACAACTAGTTCACCTGTCCCTTTATGGTCGTCGAGGGAAATCTATGGACTTTGCTGAATTAGTTCTCACGAAGAATGGCTCCTCATTCACCATGGGTGAGGTGAGGGAGGAATTCACCAGCCACTCTACAGTCCCGATCACCATGTGCTCAGAGCCCATTAAGCACCTTATCATACCGGCCATGGTCTGGTCTCATGGAAAATCTGAGCCTGCCACAAGACCAGAGCCAGAGCCAATGCCCACCAAGGACCCTATAGATGGATATGGTCGCCCTGGAGCTAGAGCCTGCAGCCATATTTGTCCCGGAGCCCAAGCCAGTTGCCATGTCTGACCAGGTGCGCAAGAGCCAGCACCCTTGGCCGTCCAAGTGTGTATTTTAGGTAGAATAGTGTGGTGTGGTGGAATTGGACTGTTTAGCGTTAGGTCGCGCCCATGGCCCCACCCTTGGCATGGATTTGCTCCCTATGAGCACTGTTAATATAATGGACTCTACGGTCCCACCCAGCCTCGAGTCTCCTTAAGCCAGGTGCACAGTGGTGATTTATAATAGTCCTTTACGATTGTTGCTTGTCAGACTGTACAAACATGATCCTCATGTCACACTGTGGGATCTCAGCTGTCATTTATGTCAGACTGTACAACAGTCAAGACACATTAAAAATGGATGCGCACATGAAAACTTGTTCGGAGTTTTACATCATCAACCTATTCACGTTAAGTGACTGTGAGCTGCATTACATGCGGGCCTGAAATGGTGGCTAACAAACAAAGCTAGCATTAATTTTGATCACGGCCTGTCTTAAAAAAAATTAAGAAAATGTGATGTTCGTCTTAAGAGAAGTCACACTGCAGGACTGTGCGGCAAATCTTACACTGACACTTCCAGAATTTCTTCTGAGATTAAATTTGATCGCAACAGTCATTAATCAGCTGTCAGTGAACATGTCAAACTAGTTTTAGCCTAGGATTATAGGAATCTTTTAGGATTCTCAAAATGTCTCAGACGACCAACTCGTGGACAAAATTGCACAGACCGCTCAGCCTCAAGTCTCTTTTGTCGCCGCTGGACCCGCCCAGCCTCCCACTCCCTCCTCCTCTGACAATGCAATTCAGCCCTTCGGCTCCTCCTTCAGTGGCTCCTCCCAACTGCTCGGATCCACCTTGGGCTTTCAGGTCTCCGACTCTGCCCTGACGTGTTAATCCCCTTGCTCCAACTTGGACCTCCGAGCCTAGGACTCAACCCACAATCCCAACCCGTCGGCTCCACCTTAGCTCCACACTCCTTCAGCACCACCGTGTTCCGTCATCCCTCGGGCTCCCCAAGGTTCCTTCGTCCCTCTGGCTCCACCTTGGTCCATCCAGGTCTTTGGCTATGCCTCAATCCTTCCCTCCCATTCCACCATTGTCCTCACTCCCACCGGCTCCGCCCAGGACAGCAAAGCCCCTGTCTCCACCTCTGTCCTACAAGCCTGCGACTCCGCCTTTGCCCTCCAGGCTAACAGTGTCGCTCAGAGTGATCGTCCCTTCGGCTCTGCCTGGGTTTCTACCACTCCTGGCTCCATCTCAGTTGATTGGGCTCCTGGCTCCTCCCTCCATCGGCCTTCGTCCTAATTGGTCTGCTCTGGGTCACTGCTTGGCTTCTCTCTCTGTCCTCTCCTACATGGCTCCTCCCTCCATCATCTATTTCCTGGCTCCTCCCTCCAGTGTCTCTTCCTTGGTCCTTCCCTCTGCCGGCTCTCCCATGGACTCTTCTTCCACTGTAGTTTCTAATTACGGCATTAGAAATGTCAGGTTTATGTTCTTTTTACTTTTACCTTGTTTATCTGTGTTCTGTCTTTTTTCCTTTGCTCCCCATGTTCCTGCTCCTTCATTTGTTGTCAAGATTAATAATTATGTTGCACACCTGGTTCTGGTTAAGTTTGTCATTATAGGATTAGTTCACTTTCAAATGAAAATGACCCCAAGCTTTACTCACCCTCAAGCCATCCTAGGTGTATATGACTTTCTTCTTTCTGATGAACACATTCGGAGATGCATTAATAAATATCCTGACGCATCTGAGCTTTATAATGGCAGTGAGCGGGATCAGTGAGTATGACCTGAAGTGCTTCCATCCACATCCATCATAAACATACTCCACACAGTTCTGGGGGGTTAAAAAGGCCTTCTGAAGGAAAGCGATGCATTTGTGTAAAAAAAAAAAAATCCATATTTAACATGTTAAGTAAAATATCTAGCTTCTGCCAGACCACTTTTCGTATTCTACTTACGAAGAAAGTTCAAAGAAAGCTTACGCTACGTCTCTCTGTTCAACTTATAGAAAAAGCTTAACTGACACAATGCCAGTTCTGTTTTTTTTTCATATTTTGAATACGGAAGACGGTCTGGCGGAAGCTAGATATGGAGTGGAGTATGTTTATGATGGATGGATGTGGATGGAAGCACTTTTTTTCAGCTTATACTCTTTTATCTCACTCACTGCCATTATAAAGCTCGGATGCGTCAGGATATTTACTAATATATCTCAGATTGTGTTCATCAAAAAGAAGAAAGTCATATACACCTAGGATGGCTTTAGCGTGAGTAAAGCTCAGGGGAATTTTCATTTGAAAGTGAACTAATGCTTTAAGCCCTGAGTTTTGTTCAGTTTATTGTCCTGTTTTGTCTATGCATTAATACTAGCTATTATGCTCTCTCCAGCACCCTTGATTTTTTATTTATTTCCTGCTTTAGATTTGTTTATCATATTATTTCAAAATGTAATTTATTCATGTGATTGCAAAGCCAAATTTTCAGCAGCTATTACCCTGATACACTTTTTCCAGGATTGTTCTAAATGTGTTCAGAAGTATAACATTTATTTAAAAAATACTATAGAAATATTTTGTAACATAAGTACATAGTTCAGGCATGAAACTCTACGGAACGTAGATTGGTTCTTTCAACGCCACGGTACAATTCAAACAAAAGTACTTCCAAATTCATGTCGTACCCTAGATCTGCTACAGGGATCTACCATTTCTTGTAGCAGTCTTCCCTTTGTTTGTTATTTTGCAGAACAAATTATTATATTTGCTGACCTTTTTTGAGGTGTATAAAAAATTGCTGATGTACATATAACTAAAACTCTACAGTGAGTATAAAAATAATATAAAAGAAATTAACTGCAGATAATTTTGTGTCACAAAAAAGCCACTGTTGGTGTGCTTATGTGGCCTGTGTCTATCTATGCGTGTTATAAATGAACAGCACCAATTACATATCAGTGAAAATCTACTGTGTGGACATGAAAGACTGGCCTTTCCTATTTCCCAGAATAAACTTCATTCATTCATAAAAGCGGGAGACTGGCTATGAACGGAAACTTAAACACAAAACCATATGCCTAGCAGTCACACTTACACACACACACACACTGCAAGGAACTGTACTGCTCTGAGAGCAAGAGAGAACCACACAGGCTATAATTCCCAGCATTCCAGAGTGAGCGTCCAAGCCACGCTGACGTCTGTGCGTCTGGGAGGAACGCCGCTATTTACCACCACAAACTTCCTCTGCCTGCACATCATTCAGAGAGGAAGAAGCAGAGAAAAAAGGGAAGATGGCATGACTGCTCTCTATTTAGGCAGCATGCTAAGTCAGCCTGAGAATGCCCCCTGTCTCCACCCTAATTCTGGTGCCAAAGCGCCTCGCCACAATGGCTAATGGCTGTAAGTGTGTGCCGGGCTGTTCTCCTGTGTGAGTGTGTTTGAAAATTCCTCAGGGGTTCAGGGGTTATTGGACTGCGGGAGAGAGCTGTAATTATTGCAGTAGCAATGAGATCATGGCCCCCTGTCTCTTAATCTAATGAGGACATCAGTGTCAGCAGTAATCAGCACACTAAAGACAGACAGCAACAGCCACAGGGAGAGACGGAACCGCTGAAATTCAATTGAGAAGACGTAAACAGAAAAGGAAATCAAGATCAAGTAAAATGAAAAACTGATAAAGGAGACAGATAAAGGAGACAGAACAGGGGATGAGAGAAGAAGAAACAATTTCTTAAAGGGACAGTTGTCATCATTTAATCACCCTGGCATTCCAAACCTGTATGACTTTCTTTCTTCTGTAGAACAGAAAAGGAACATTTAGAAAAAAATGATTCAACTATTGTTGTCCATATAATGGAACTCAATGGGGTCCAAAACAACACTGGACCCAATTGACCTTCATTGTAAGAAAGAAAAAAAAGAAAAAAAGATTCACTGAGACATTCAAAATACCTTCTATCCACAGAAGAAGCGGATCATACAGGTTTAGAATGAGGGAAAGTAAAGGACCAAATTTTAATTTCAGAGTGAACTATCACTTAAAGAACAATTGTTTCAGCAGAACAAAGTATCTTATTTTAGTTTTTCCCTGCATAATTGTTAATGTCTCTGTTTCATGTCCCTATATATTCTACCTAAAAGCAGAAAAAAAATGGCAAATATATATGGTTATATTGATCAAAGGACAACTGACTCACTAGATTACACACACAGACACACTATATATATGTATATATATATTCATGCTATGCAGAGTTAGACAGATGTCAGCCACCTATCACCGCAACCAAAATAGCAGCTACCTTTTACAGTTCCTCTTGAACCAAAACAACAAGCTTATGCTGCGTTCACACCACAACTATCATAATTTGGAAGAGACGGAAACCCGTGACATTATACCCAGAGCAGTTTGTGACTTGAATATATGTGTTTCAATGGCAACACTATCAATGGCGAAATGAATCTGAAGCAGTCAGGTGGTTCAGGTTATGTTATGTGCTTTGAGACATGAGGTAGTGTAATGCCGTCTCTTGTGGCACTTTTGTTTGCTCCTTGCTGTACCCGTTCATGTGTTCCCTTTCGAATAGGAACAGAGGGAATAGAGTCACGGCGGCCACTGGTGCGTACCATCTAAAATGAGGAATGGTGACTCTGGACCTAGGTCTGTGGAGTCATTGACCTTATGTCAGTTATTGGAATGGAGTGAGTATTTGTTCCCCAAAGCATCCTAGGACGCAGTGTCTCGTTCCCATTCTCAGGGAACCAGGGTTACATTTGTAACCGTGACATTTTGGAGAAGGTATGGCTTTGTAGAGCGCTCTGAATGGAGGGTGGGATTTTATGATTTCAAAGATAGCTCACTATTGCTAGCCTGTCTGAAAATTACCTACCCTACCTTTAAGCAACTATGTTTAGCACTCATAGTTCTGGTTATATTATAAATATTAATATATATAAATTGAAACAGTGTGGAAAAATTTTGCATATTCTGCCTGGATATTCAGTGACTAGACTAGTTGGATTTGTGAAGTATTTCTACCTGATAATAAAATAATTCAGTATACTGCTCATTTCAACACACACATACACTCCCATTCAAATGTTTGAGGTCATTATGCTATTCATTTATTTGTTTTTTGAAAGATATTAATACTTTTCTAGGATGTATTAATACTTTAGCAAGGATGTATTAAATTAAAAAGACATAATAAAGACATGTATAATGCAAAAAAAAAAAAAAGAAAAAAAAAAAAAGAAAGATTTGTTTTGAAAATTCAGCTTTGCCATCACAGGAATAAATAAAATGTTAAAATATGTTAGAATAGAAAACAGTAATTTTAAAATGTAATACTATTTCACAATATTACTGTTTTTACTGTATTTTTGATCAAATAAATGCAGCCTTGACGAGCATAAGAGACTGCTTTCAAAAATATTACAAAATCTTACCAGCCCCAAACTTTTGAACAGATCTTTATGTATAGAGATAACTTATTGTATAAATTATTGTATTTGTGTGAGAGAGGGACATTAAAGGAAAGTTAAAGGAAGTTACAAAAAATAAATATGAATAGGTGCATGGGTCTGTGTTGTGCGTGTCTCAACTGCATGTGGGTGGAATAAAATGGTCAAAATGGCCTGAGAGAGCAGACAGTGAGACCATCAGACAATAAATGCGGTCATAATCCTCTGACTCATGAGAGGGACGCCAAATCACAAACATCCACATACCACATACACAGAACAGATACTGACAACAAACATGAGCTTTGTCTTTACTTTGCTGCTCGTGATCAAATGTTGTCTTTGTCTCACTGATTATAAAACTTACAGAAAGAATATGTGTTTCAATTCCCTTCTAAACTGTTTCAGTTTTTATGAGCTAATTTACATACTTGCAATGATGTCGTAAAGAGTGCTTGAGGAAAGGAAATGACATTTAAATGGAAGTAACATTCTGTTATAAAAGTGTGTGACTCATTAAATAGTGCACCCACAGAATTGATACACAAACAGACACACAACCAAAAAGATGACGCCCAGACTTATGTTCTTTATGTTCTGCATTAAATACAGTTAGGTCAGCCAATACAGCCCTGTTTTATTAAAACGAGCTAACACAAGAACACTTACCTCTACCACAAAACTTGTCACCAGCAATTCTTTAGTCATCAGTTCAGATTTAAGAGAAAGAGAGCTTAAGACAAAGTTCACCACAGCAACGTGTGAGGTAGATCAACAGAACACCACAACAGCCAAGACTTTCCATAGTTTGACATTAGCATGTTACTAAGCAAGCAACAGTGTATTCTAATAAGCATAAAATACATAGCATACACAAATATTGAGTAAAATTCTTGAAAAAACTATTGATTATTGATACTGATGTTTTTCTTGTCCATCTTGGATTTATGTTTTCACAGAGCTTGTCGCAATGTATTCTAGGATTGTGACGGAAACATGCAATACTAATAGGGTGACCACTGGGTATTGCTCTGTTGCAGGACATTAGATATGATTTTGCGGGACAATGTGGGACACGTGTGGAGAGATAAATTCACTACTATTATACTAGGTAAATATTTATTTACATTAGTTGGAAAGCCTATTGCCATCACTTTGGATGATAATGTTTTAAATCGTCAATAAGCTTTGTTAATTGTGACTGGCTCTGTGACTGGCACTTAATTTGCCAAGGTTCGAGTGATACAATGTAATTTACTCTACGGGACCTATATTCAGTCTACTAAATATAAATAATAATAACAGGCTAGAAAGGTAAAATAACAGAATAACAGGCTAGTAGGTAAAAATCATTTCCTTAAATAGCGACTAGTTTACTTTCCTTTATTATACTATGCAAACAATAAATGCTTTTTACTGGATTCAGTGCATCCAACTTTTTTTTTTGTTATCTGGCAGGTTTGATCAGGATGTTCTTATCCAGTACATGTCTAGAGGAAGTCCTGGCTGGTGTAGCTGTATTTAACGTGTTTTGATGAGGTCCACAGTGAAGTTAAATGCCAATTGCAATTTTTAGTATTATATTTCTTATTGTGGTATTGTAATTTTAGGGAAGAAAAAAATAATATAGACATAATTGAAATGCGGGACGCTGCTAACGTCTTGCGGAATGCGGGACAAAGCTCCCAATTTTGGGACTGGTCACCCTAGATACTAAATAAAGTTGCCCTTCCTTTTGGAACATGGATATATATATATATATGTATATATATATATATATATATATATATATATATATATATATATATATATGTTACTTCTGTTAATTGAACAGAATTAGCAAGGCCACACTGCTACTAAAGTCTGTTTTGTACCATTAACATACTGACAATCACCATAATAACACAGATGGTTAAGAGAAAACCATATGATGAATCAAAGTTTATTAAACTGGACTAATATATAGAAGGTGCATGCAGTGTCATGCATAAAAATACAAAACACCATCATTGTACACAAATGAAACTAAAATAATGTAATAAACGTTCATTTAACAGCATAACAAATGTAACAAAAACCTAAGAAGAAACATACTGATTTAAATTAAAAATCAATGTCACACAGGAAATTCTGGGAATGTCAGTTTGCGGCTTTTCACTATAAATTATAAGATGATTTGTTATTTTTTTACTTCCAAAAATGGTACATTTAACAGTATTTTACTGTAAAATGATATGAAATGTAAGGTTAGATCTATTAACGGGTGTTTACTGTAGCATTTTTACAGTCTTTCACGGTTAAAATTACAATCATTTTTTATTTGTCAACAATTGTAAATGAGATAGTGAATTATATAAAACCAGAATTGAAATATAAAGTCAGATAAGGATGAATACGAGGCAGTGAAAGGAAGACCTAAAGATACACTTGTTCCATAACCATTTTCAAAATGCTGCTTTCACCAAAAAAAGGAATCCAAATGCATTTAAACGTGATCATTATTCATTGATTTCAAAAGATACCAAAAATGACAAGCAATAAAGGATGCCCTCTCAGACTATGCATCCTGATAAATTCTTCTTGGAATACACACGTGGGACACACACATTCCAGAGCTGCACTCATTTTTGTCCATCATGATAGCAGAACCTCCGACATGTCTAGATATTCTGATTGTTGTACTATTTGCCACGTGTATCTAATCTACAGCTCCATTCTTTCTTATCTCTTCAACTTAAAAAAAAAAAAAAAAAAAAACATGCACAGTGCGCACACTCTGCACGCCATCAAATACTCAGCAACCAATTGTGATATACAGCACCATGTATTTATGTCAAGTGATGAAATTCACAGCACTCACTAGTCACTACAATAGTGACACTCTTAAAACACTCTTTTCACTCAATTTGACTATTAAAGGGATAGTTCACCCAAAAATGAACATTTTGTCATCATTTACTCACCCTCAAGTTGTTCCAAACCTGTATAAATTTCTTTGTTCTGCTACTGTATACTATACTATACTACTATTATAGTATTTTTTTTCCAACTATGGTAGTCAATGGGGGGTGAGATCTGTCCCCCATTGCACATTGTTAAAACTATCCCTTTAACAATGTGCAAAGTGTATGTATATACATGCATCAAAGGACAATTTTGTAAATTTTGTATTTTTTTCTTAATTGTCATATATCTAGACTCATTTATCTAAAAAAAAAAAAAAAGTCATTTACTCTACATCTCAAAATCTATATTGTGTTTGGTAACGTGGTATTTTAAAGTCATCTGAAAAAAATAAAAGACAAACGGCATGGTTTTCTCATTAAATGATAAAAAAATGAATAAAAAAAGAATTATTAATAAAAAATAATAATAATTAAAATATGTTTTAATAAAAATAACCTTCACAACATAAAAGTACCTTAAGTTGAAGAAACCCATATACATACACTAATGTTCAAAAGTCGTTAAGATTTTGTAATGTTTTTTGAAAGTCTCTGAATCTAACCAAGGCTGCATTTATTTGATCAAAAAATAACAGTAAAAATAATTTTCTTTTTAGTTTTCTATTTGAATATATTTTAAAATTTACTTTTCAACAATAGGGCAATTATTTTGGCAATGTTTCATGACATTTAGTCTTGCGTGCCCTTCTTGCCTTTCTTTCATGGATCCAGCCTCTCTAGAGCAGAAGCAGCTTTGAAGAAGGGCTGATGAAGGAGATAAGGCATGAGGAAGCTCACTGGCTACTGGGTGTCCAGACCAGCCCTGACATGCAGTGCGTAAGTATGTGTGTGTATATTGTGTGGTTACTGACTAGATTAGAAGCAGCAGTTGCAGGAGATTCTTATTTCCCCCAGAGCGTTTGGAGACACAAGACTTAGGCGACAGGAACCTCAGACCAACAGAGACCTTCTGTTACACACTGACTAAACCACTCTCTGCTATCCGATCTCCCGATAACACACTGACTCCCACACATGTACACTCATGTATACGTGACACATCAATGCCCAGAAAAGCCTTCATACAAATAATTAATTTCATGTCTAATACATTTGAAAATGTAGAGCTTTCTACATATATGATACACTTGGTCTTATGACTTTTTGTTTTTTAAAACATTAAATACTGATATACAAATATATAATATTAATTTAAATGAAATTCAAATGATACACCAATTGTATTCAATGAATTGTATTTTGTTGTAAATTATTAACTAATTTTAATTATTACCAAAAACTAATTTAGTCATACCCCATAATTGTGTGCAAAAAGACATTTTTCTTATGGCAGCAGCTTCGCAATAAGTGCAAATAGCGATAGATGCTATTTACACTAAGTGTAAATAGCAACAAAATGTGAAAACAGTAGTATTCACTTTGCACTAAGTGTAAATAAACATTCCATTTTCGGCTTTTTATGTACTAAAACTACAAATCAGCATTTCCCAGTGCCAAACTAGGTAGCACCTACTGAGTGAATACAACAAATTGGGATTTCTAAATGTATTTATGTACCAAATTTTTGGTTACAAAAAATGGCAAATTCCATAAAAATGAATAGAAAATAAAACAGCTCAAATAGTATTTAGTTTGACGATTGTTGACCAGTTTGTTGCTGGCTTCCATGGCTACAATACGCTGTGTTTTCCGCCAACTGGCAACCCGGGGTGTCGAAATACTATTGGGTAAATTGGCAGTGGGAGGAATCACACAGACCAAAACAAAAACAGACATTCCAACACATTTCAAAGTAAAATAACTGGCTGTAGTATTGTTTTTCAGAGAAACGAGTATGTGAACTTAACATTTTTCCTAAATATCTGAAAACATATTATATGTTGATGATTTGAAGATGAAGAAAAGTCATATACCTTGGTTTGAATGTACATGAGCTACTGATCTGCTATGTTATGATCTGTTGTCTGATATATATATATATATATATATATATATATATGGGTCATTGACGAATAAGGTTTTTAAATTGTGAAAAAACATAATGGAGATATAATTAAGTTTTATTAAGTGTTAACAATGAGATTATGTGGTTTTTATAATCAATTAACACTGCTTTAGTATTTTTTTACAAGATGGACAAAATTTGTCACCAAAAAAGTAATTTGCTTCAACCAAAATTTCGGTTTTAGCGATGACACTTGGTTATACCGAATGACGATATTTTCAAACAATGCTAACAAGCTGGTATCTAGCTAGCTAGCAAAAGGACAATCAAACATTTTATATTTAGTTTTTAAAATATTACAACATTTTCCATGTTTTATAGCGGTTGTACCAAATGACCTGATTTTCAGGACATGTGTATGCGCAAGTGAAAACATGCATTTTTCAAATAGTTAAAAGAAAGTTAGTTTCTTTGCTTCATGACCATGTGGTCCTTTGCAGGTGTCTGAATGATGTCACATCCTGTCACATGATATTGACCACATAAATGACTTGATGCTAAATGGTCCCTTTATATTGGTTACTCTAAATGACATCAATGAAATCAATTTTTCCGGACATTCTTTCTTATAACAAAGCAACAACTTCTACACATAATTTTAAATCCATTTTGATATATGATGTTATAAAATCATGCCAGAATAAGATATTTTAAGCACAAATGAAATGGCGGTATTGGCCTTTGGACGGTTAAACCGAATGACTTCAAAATCTTTAAAATACCTTTATGTGTAGCAGAATATAATTATAACCTTTTGGATTCAATAAAAGAGATCTAGTTGTACTGCTTTACATACTTTGGATGTCATATATTTGTTTTTTATTATTATTAAGGTCTTTAGACAAAAAAAAATACCTTTCACATCATTGACCCATATATATATATATGGTTTGTTGATGTCTTCTAATTAAAAACAGTTTTAAAAGTGATTATTTTAAACAGTTTAAACAACTTTTTGTATATTGTATTATAAGTATGAGGGATGTAGTATGCTTTATGTTTGCTGCTGTTGGAGGAGGCGGGACTGTGTGCATGTGTGATAGTCAGGGCTTTTTAGGGCACTATACATGTCTGGATATAGTTTGGATTGGTGTGTAAATATTTACATGACCTGGGTTCATTAGTCGAAATGGAAGCTTTTCCTTAAACCACACAAAATATCCCTCCATTAGTACGGAAAAGCACTTAAAGCTAAGTGCTCTTTTTTTTCACCATCTTACACATACACGCACATGCGCACACATACACATTCTTTGTCTATCTTTTTGTAAAAGGCCATTTTGTGGGGCCACCCATTACACAACTGTCAACTGTCTATAAAGTGTGTTCAGTATACAGTTTATATATGTATAACTCAAGAAAATGATCGAAATGTTCACTGACCTTGTTTAATATCACATTTATCAATCTAAACATTAATTAAAATGAAAGATATGCACCATTTGTCCATCAAAATAAAAATAAAGCTGATAAAACAATGCATAATCATGAACAATTAACCATCTCTTGTTTTTCTCATATGGCAGTAAATTTGAACATTGAATTTAAGAAGATTTTAGATGGCAGTTCTAAGCGTTTGGCGAAGTCTCATCTGATTGGTCAGTTATGGAAGAGAAATATGATCACTGGCAAAGTACAGTAGGTTGCTGGAAAACCTCTTGGTATTTTATGTGGACAGCAGCTGAGTGTATGAAACACATTAGAGAGAGAGAGAGAGAGGGAGAGAGACAGACAGAGAGAGAGAAAGAGGGAGGAAAAATAGGCAGGAGGGAGCTACTCCCCAACAATAAGAATTAATTTATAGACTCTGATTATTGAAAAGGATCCAGGATTTTTCTGTAGAGGAGTCAGTCTGGCTTAGTGGATGTGTTTGTGTGTTGAGTGCATGAATAATTGTGTAGTCCTTGCCATCAGTCTCTTCTCCAATATAGCAATGACTGAAATTAAGGCATGCCAAACCAGCTAACAGGGAACATTCTTAGAGCTTTAGATAACGTTCTGGCAAGGTTCTCTAAAAGTTATGAACAAATATTAGTAATGTTAATAGAATGTTTGTTCAAAGTTATCTGTGCTGTGTCCCAATTCACATACTATCCATCGTAATTAGTATTTGAAATTAGAATTAGAATTCCCAAATCGTAGTATGCTGAAATGAGTATACCAAAGATACCTGGATGGTCTAATATTTCCTAGATCCATGCACACTCTAACAGCTAATATTGCCCACAACCCATTGCGCTTTGGATGAGGATTTGATTAGAACTACAAACATGAATAAAAAAGAATAAAAAAAACTACAAACATGGTGGATGTGTGAGAAGTGGGGTTTGAGTGATTAATAATCAAATTACTGTATATTTCATCTGAAACTACATTGTGAACTTTTATAATGTTTGGTCATTATCTTTTAAATCATTATCATTATCAAACAATTATTATCAAAAGTTCTCTGCATTAAAGACCCACAACTGGTAATTTATTTCCTTTATATATATATATATATTCTCATATTTCTTTTCGATACAGTAGGAAATTAAATAAAATTGAATGTGGAGGATTTTAACTGTAACAAGATGATTGACAGGGCAGTTTAAACACTGACAGGATGTACCTAACTAAGGGACAGAGCGGTCCGTTAAAGACGCAAATATGACAAAGTAGTATGTCCCAAAGCTTACCTACTCTTCTGCGGCACACTCAAAAGTATGTAAAAATTATTTGTCATAAAACATAAAAATGACTTTTTAAATGTTCAGAGAACATTTAGAAAATATAGCTGCAAGCAGCGATTTGGGGCCAAACCCCAGAAGGGGCTGTAGGGTTATGAAAAAAACATGAAAAACAGCTAGTTCATAAGTATGGGTGGGAATGAACTCAAAATTAATAGAAGCTCAGATGAGAATGAACACAGAATGAACTAAAAATACTTGTATCTAATCCAAGAGGAATAAAAATTAGTACAATGCTTATGTAGATAATAAAGGAATCAAAATGACTCATTGCATACTACTGTACAACGCTTTCCCACACCAGATTCAAACCCACAGTCTCTGGGTCATGTGTCTGTTACTCTTCCAGTTGCACCACTGGGGAGACATGTGTTTACACACTTGCTGTAGTTCACTAGTTCATGTGAAAATGAAGAATTTTTATAAAAATGCACCGCATGTTATATTTAATAACTTTAGTTTAGATCATTCAACAGCTTATCATGCTGTACCGCAATGCGGAGCAGGAAGAGCAAAAACAGCAGAAATTAAACAAACATGAAAAACAGCTGGTTCAGAAGTACGGGTGAGAATGAACACAAAATGAACAAAAAAAAACTCTTGTGTCTAATTCAAGAGGAATAAAGATTAGTACAATTCTTATTTGGATAGTAAAGGAATCAAAATGACTCATTACACACAATTGTATAAAGTCGCCCCGCACAGGATTTGAACTCACAATCTCTGAAATCAGTTTCTATTTTTCATCTCATTGCACTCCTGGGCAGGTGAACATTCACACAACTGCCGAAGTTCAGTAGTTCATGTGAAAATGAACTCAAAATGAAGAATTACTATAAAAATGCACTGCGTGTTATATTTAATAACTTTACTTTAGATCATTCTGCAGCTCATCATGCTGTAGCGCAGTACGGAGCAGGAAGAGCAAAAACAGCAGAAACTGAACGTACATGAAAAACAGATGGTTCAGAATTACGGGTGAGAATGAACTCAGAATGTATAGAAGCTTAGATGAAAATGAACACAGCATGAATAAAAAACATTTATTTCTATTCCAAGAGGCAATAAAGGAATCAAAACACACAATTTCATTAAACTGCATTTAAACCCACACTATATTTGGGTAAGGTGCTCATCAGGCATCTGGCTTTACACATTGAGCTACTTGAGGATGCACATTCAATAGGCTGTTGAAGATAACTTTTAGTGTGAGAAAGAATATCCAAAAAAGCATTACTTCGTATGCTAACCAGATTAGCATGCTAAGCTAACTTAATGCTAATGAAACTTATGGTTAATCTGATAGCTGAAGAGCCATATTAGAAAGAATGACAACTTATTAGCATGCTAAGCTGATTAACATAAGACAACAAACACAGGCAGGGTCATATTCAGAGACAAATATCTCAGGAACGGTAGTAAATATCAAAAATCCGTTCAGTCATTTCTGTGCGGCTTGGTCCAAAGATCATCTGAGCCGATTTTGGACAAAATTGGACAAACTTTTTAGGAGGAGTAGCAAAAAAAATGTTTTTCATTTACTTCAATATGGCGGACAGGTACATTTAAGGAAAATGACAAATGACACATCGTCAGAATCAGCATAAGCCAGGGAATAAAATGACATAAAGCATACAAATTTTGGACACTGTTTTCAAAAGTTATAAGCATCTTTACAAAAATCATTATATCTGTGGAACACTAGGTGGCGCTGTGTTCAAACTTCTCAGGTACTTTCAGGACCTCCTGGTGATGATACGTACCAATTTTTGTGAAGATAAGTCAAATTGTCTAAAAGATATTGCAATTTATGACAAAATTGTCCTCAGATTCAGCATGACCCAAGGAATCCACAGACACCAAGATCTTGATTTTCTGACAAACTGGATCAGCCTTTTATTGTGGCCAGCCTAAGGCACACCTGTGCTATAATCATGCTGTCTAATCAGCATCTTGATATGCCACACCTGTGAGGTGGATGGATTATCTCGGCAAAGGAGAAGTGCTCACTAACACAGATTTAGACAGATTTGTGAACAATATTTCAGAGAAATAGGCCTTTTGTGTACATAGAAAAAGTCTTAGATCTTTGAGTTCAGCTCATGAAAAATGGGGGCAAAAACAAAAGTGTTGCGTTTATAATTTTGTTCAGTGTGTATGTATAAATATATATATATATATATATATATATATTATGAATAAAAACTGAATTTCTGTAATGATAGGTATGTGATCCTTCATGAATGTTATCTGTTCGAGCATCTGCCCCTGAAATCAACCGATGGCACCTATATTGGCATTTGGATCAAAACTGAAATGGTGCAAAGTAGGGAAAACTCTATCTCTCTCTTTATAAAATTATCTTTAACATTAGCATTTGGCTAATCTCTTAGATCTGAAGACATCTCCTCAATGGGTCTCTTTATCTTTAGCACAGTTTCATAAGCCAGCACTGATCACTGGTTAATCATATTTTACTGACTGCTCCATCACAGTCTGTCTGTCTTAATCTAATATGCCTGGAGCCAGCACTCAACAAAAGCCTGTCAATACCCCCTCTTCTTTCTCCTCTGCTTTCCAGCCATTACAAAAAAAATGTCAGTCTAGCTAGGCTTAAATACGCTATCTAAAGCACTTTTAGAAATGAGGATGGAGACACACAGGAGTTACATCTGCTGCCCAATGTAATTCACTTAATCCATTTAAAAATATGTTTTAGCTGCTACTTTTTTTCTATCTATCTATCTAATGGAATTGATTTTTACCTAAAGACTTAAAGGATTAGTTAACTTTAAAATTAAAATTATCCCATGATTTACTCACCCTCAAGCCATCCTAGGTGTATTTGACTTTCTTTTTTCTGATGAACACAATCAGAGATATATTAATAAACATCCTGATGGCCAACGAGTTTGAAGCTCAAGAAAGTAAATCCGTCCATCATAAACATACTCCACACGGCTCCGGGGGGTTAATAAAGGCCTTCCATATTCAACTTACAGAAAAAGCGCAACTGAAGTGACTTGTTTTTTGGTAGTTGAATACGGAAGGCATAGGACATAGCGTAAGCATTTTGAACTGCGAGAGGAGTTACACTTATAATTTGTTAAATATGAATATTTTTCTTACAAAAACGCATCATTTCACTTCAGAAGGCCTTTATTACCCATGTGGAGCACGTTTATAATGGATGGATTCACTTTCTTGAGCGTTATACCTTTTGGCCATGTTTATTGCCATTATAAAGCTTGGATGCGTCAGGATATTTATTAATATAACTTTATATTAATGATTATGTTCATCAGAAAGAAGAAAGTCAAATACACCTAGGATGGCTTGAGGGTGAGTAAAGCTTAGGGTTATTTAATTTTAAAGTTAACTAATCCTTTAAGAAAAAAAAAATCATTGTTTTTTAAATATTTGTTTGACTCCGAGTTTAAAATAAATGTGACATCATCCTTTATCTAAATTGTCTTTACAATCCGTGTTCTGAACCTGATGTCAGTTTTGATTCAGGAAGCAACCAAAGAAGAATGTTTTTATTGTTTAGCTTGAAGATACACACCCTTATTTGTCTTACTGCAATCACACAGGAGGAATTTACGAGAGCTATCAATCGATTATGGGAAGGGGAGAACAGATACAGAGAGCTATATAATACAGATAAGATCCATACATAAGGATACACAAAACATCTTATAATCTGGCAGTTTATGGCAGAAGTCTGCTGCATGTTTCAAATGACTTGACCCTAATAGGTAGAGATAATGAGTGGTGGGATAAACTGACAGCAGTAAAACGCAACAGTCAAACCACTATTAGAGTGACAAAACAAATACAATGTAAAGGTTACTTCATAGTGAAACTCTAAGATAATAATTAAATCAACTTTTGTTAAAAAAAAAAAAAAAAAAAAAAACTACAACAAAGATGCTTTACTGAATCTATTTAAAACACTGTCGCATGAATTTTTTTGTCTGTCATCATCACCTTTTCAAGCTAGCTTAGTCTCCCTACAGATCAAATAGGTTGGTTGGTCAATAGCAAACACTTCCATCCAGTGACAGAGAGTTCAACTGAAGGGAAAGTGCTCTGTTTCCATGCTGGACAAAAGAAATGATCACTGGGTTTTTTACACAGTAATGAAGTGTCACTCATCACAAGCTTCATTACTTTAAAGGGGCAGCACAATGGACTGTGTGATATGGATCCTGCAAACGTGAAACACATAGGCCAACTGCTGCAAGTTTTTTCTCTTTTTTTTTTAGAGAGAAATAATCTATTATAATGTTGAGGGGTCATTATAATATAACTTTTCCTCATAATTTCAGTAAGTCATCTCACTTTACTCAAAGGGCATGAAATGGCCTTAGAAAGGGGAGAGTCAGTTGACATGGGAACTAGAGCTTGAAAAAGTTTGTCAGCTGCAAAATAAGTAAGCTGATACTTAATCACACAAATATTGAGGTACTGTATGTGGTTTCAAATATGGCAAATATAATGATTCTGTGTTTCTTAGCAAGGCATTGTCAATAAACCAGAAAAAAAAAAAACAAGCAAAAAGAGAAAATGTGTTGTGGGGTAAGGTGGGGAGGGGAACATAGGAAAATGAGGGACAGAGAGGCGAACAGGGAGAGACAGTCTATTGATTTGGTCCACAGTGAGAGATAAGGTATCTCCACACATGACTTTATCTGACTGGTTACATATCAGCAAGCAAGCGCACCGTATCGACACAGCAACATCAGTCAATGCCATATGCTGCTCTATTCATCATCCACACTGAATAATGACAGGCACACATGGCACTGCTTTGCCATACAATGTTCCTTTTATGACAATGTGTTGAAAAACAAGTTTTAAAAATACTTTATAAAATTAATTTTATTGTAAAAATAATAATTAATAAAATACTGTGCAGACTTCACATTTCATATAATTTAATATAATTTTCTTAAGCTGTATTTCTCATTTTGCATTAAAATAAACATCCTTAAAACAGAATAAACGTAATATATTAGGCGTATATGATATATTTAGAAGCACAGTTAGACGCTAATTAGAGTTTAGATTTTAGATTTTTCATTAAGAAGCAAAATTGCTTAAGAATTTGAGAGAGATTTTCTGCTTATTTCAGTATATCCTTATATCAAGAGTAATTTAAATTGAGATTATTTTTATTACCCCATTGGCAATTGTAGAATACTGTGCAGACTTCACATTTTAAATCATTATTTTCTTAATCATTATTTCTGCCTTGTTTTGCAGTAAAATAAACCTCCTTACAACAATATAAATGTACAATATTATATAATATATTTAAAAATAAATCTAGAAAGCAATTTAGAATTTAGAAACAAAACTGTGTAAGATGTTGAGACTTAATTTTAGATTTTTGGCTTATTTCAATGTAACTTTATTTCAAGTAATTTTTTTATTACCCCATTAGCAATTGTATTTTTGCAGCATTTAAATGTGTGTAATCACTGCTTGTGTTAGTATCTTCAAATAATGAACAACATGAAGACAGACAGAGGGAGACTGTGAATCAAGAAACAGTGATATTGAGATTCCAGTTCCTCTAAACAGAGTCAGGTTTATGGGTATAGATTTCGGTGCTGCTTCCTCTCTAGACCTTCTGCCCAAATCAATTACATACACATACAGGTTACCAAGTCGATGAAGGTATAGAGAGCTTTATCCATGAGTCAATGTCTGTGTCTCCATCTCCTCAGTAGCTCCATTTTTATTAGGCCAAGGCAGGTGTGTGTGTCTGTGTTCATGGGGGTTTAAATGACAACAATTTCCCATGTTCACATCCTACAGTAATTATTGATAAGACACTGGCTTGACTCACCCCAACTGGATCAATGAGATCAGAAGATGTAGCTTCTGGAGGAAAAGATGTAGCTTCTGGAGGGGAAGATTGTGTGAATAGCACTATGTGGGAGAAGAGATGGCAGTTTAGTAGCTTTGACTGAAATTTGCTTTTTAAAAGAATATTCTGGGTTCAGCGCAAGTTAAGCTCAATCGACAGCAATTGTGACATATGTCACAGTTGGTTGAAATAACGATGAGTGCAGGATCTAAATGCAGCAATTTAAGTTTATTTTACAATGAATTCAGGACACTGAAAACAAGAACGGACAACCAAACTAAAACGTGATGAGAACTGACAATCAACTGAAAGTAAGCAGGAATAAAATACACAAAGAAACTAATGAACATCAGGTGTAAACGATAATCAAACAATGAGATAGTTGAAGGAGCCAGAGTGGAACCCCCAGCATGAACCCTAGTATGAAGGCCCATGGTGGAGTCGAGGGAGGGAGGAGCCATGGTGGAGACTTGGAAATTGGTGGTTTTTGATTGAAAAACCTGGTATTTGGTTGAAAGTTGGGTATTGCTGTTCACTATTATAGTGAAGTGGGAACCATCGTGAAGGAGTACCCAGTCCATGTACTTCTTGAACGTCCCTCGAGGATTGAGGAAAAACACATGCAGGCTGTCGTCATCATAATGAACTAGATGGTACAATTCCAGGAACAGCCAAACTAAAATGTGATGAGAACTGACAATCAACTGAAAGAAACACAGAGCTTAAATACACAAAGAAACTAATGAACATCAGGTACAAATGATAATCAAACAATAAGTAACCAAGGAAACTAACTCAAACACAGAAAACAGAGCTAAACATGAGCAAAACCCACCCAAACATAAACAAAAGTAAACAATATGTATGTTAACATGAATTTAGTGTGAAAAAAATCACTCATTAACAGTTTCTGTGTAAAGTTATATGTAATTTTACTTTGTCATGACAAATCAACTTCACAAACACTAAAATGAAAAATAATGATTTAAACAGCTGTACAGATCAAATAATACACAAGTTTTAACTGAAGAATTCATGTCTGTTTTTATAAACTTATAAGCTTAAAATTTCTGCTTTTAAATCCTAAAAATTGGTCCCATTCAGACTGTCTCACCGTAACCTTCATTTTTGCAGTTTTTAAAGAAAACAAGGAACAATTCAAAATTATTTGTTGTGGCAATCAAATTTATGCCACAAATGCTGTTGATAAAGCTTAGAATAAGTAGTGACAGATCTTTCCTTCTGTATTTTGATGGACATCTGAGTGTAACAAATAATCAAAATAGAAAAAAATGTAGGTCAGTCCAGCATATGTGACCAGAGAGAAGTCTGTCATTTTTGATTGAAGGCACACTATGTAAATTTTGGCACTCTAGCAGTTAAATAAAAAAAACTGCATGCATCTTGAAGAAGAACACTGTAGCAGCAACTACAGCTCTCTGTGTATGGATATGACGAGTCAGATTATAAACACTTATTAGAGGGATACCATAGTGATTCAGGATAAGACAAAAATACAGTTTGGTAGATGGATTCATGATGTAGGCTACTCGCTCATTATGTAAATTTTGTAAATTCTGAACAAAAAAAAAAAAGACAGTCTACCTTTAAACCTTTTAAACACGAGGTAAAAACAACAACAAAACATACATACATACATAAATCATAATAGGATAAATCAATAAGATCTATAACATGCATTGATGCAGTGAATTTTCATTTCATGTCGCCTTTAACTTTTTGAACCCGGAATATTCCTTTAAAATATAGTCATTAGTCTAAAGCTACTTTTGTAATTACTATTCAATGATGCTTAAATCCATTTAGCATTGGGTGAGGCCTTGCTCTCACTGTCTGAAAAAAACAAAAATGATAGAAGTAACCGACTACTTTATGTCATGGGACACAAGATGTTGAGGCATGACAGCTTTAATTTAAGTAGTCCTCATCTGACCAGTTCAAAGCAGAGCCCTTCATTATCTATGTCTGGTGCCGACAGCTTCAAAGCACCTCCTCAGACAGTGTAACATGCTCTAATTGCACAGGTTAAGTTTGGTTATTGGCTGGGGTAGCAGTAGCACTCCAAATGTCATGAAAATGTCTCTGTGGTTTAGCTTTTTTTCCTGTCTCCTATAGTTGTTATAGTTGTCTCCTATTCATGAAGAAGCTGTGGGCTGAGAAAACAGAACGCCCCCTACTTATTCATTTAGAGAGACTACTAGGCGCCTGTTATAATGCTGACGTGTGTGTTACATTTAAAGGGTTAAAGTTCCATGAAATTACTCGACAAGTGCAGTTTTCTGTCCTGTATTGACGCTTTTCCTAATTGTAAAGTCTGTTACTTCACAGCTATGAAACTACTTGCTAGTCAGTGGCATTGGGAGAGACGTTTACATCGCTTTTAGTCAGACTAAATCAATAATTATTTTTTAAATGTCATGTAAACACTTTAGTCCAATTTTTGTAAAGTCGATCTAACAGACAGGTAATGCTCTTGTTTATTTATCTTTTTAGAGAGGTTTGGGGGTCCTGATCTTTTGACTATGAGACTGTCTATGGGTGCCTGAGGCTGAGATGTTCTGGGTTAATTATGGCAAAGCTTTTGTGTCAAAATCCCTTGTTAATCCAAGCTTCCATTTTCCTCTCAGACTTAAATCTGATGGAAGTCAGAAAACTAACAGAAACTTTTCTGAGCTCCAGGAGGCACTTGAAACCTTTCGACTCCATTGAACATTGAAGTATACTTCTCAGTTAGTTATCTATTAAGCCCAGGACACACCAAGCAGATGCCAACGAACTAGTGGCGACGAAAGCAGACTGTGGGGTTGGCTCACGTTGGCAGCATCTGGGTCCAAAGTTGCCCTGACATACCAAACCGACACTCGACACCCGACGGCCAAGTAGCGTGTTCGTTCTGCGTAAGAAGAAATGCCTTTCCGTACCAGCAGGTGGCAGTAGCTTAACAGCCAATCAGAATTATCAGATGGCCCGACTGACCGACGAGCTCCGACGCCGATTCAACATGTCGAATAAAAAAGCAGAGGAGGACCAACTTCAGCCGACGGTGCAGAACACAATGAGAAAACTTCCATCGGCTTGGTGTGTTCCGGTCTTTATTTGTTGAGGGGGTAAATTAAAATATCTTGATTTTTAGCTGTGTTGGCCTATTTTAATGCTTGTTTTATTTCAAATCTTTTTAAGTCATCTTGAGGCCCCCTTGGAAGTTTACTGAGGCCCCCTAGTGAGCCCCAGACCCCTGGTTGAGAACTACTGTAAAGCCATGGCTACATAAAAAACTAATGAACATTTGCACCATTACTGCCCAGGAAAAAAGATACAGTTCCTCTTGTGATCAATGGAACAGGCATGTTGTCACACCACATGGGATAAGTTACAATATCTGCCTTTACACAGTTTATTGCAGGCCTTTTAGCAAAATATGAACAGTAAAGCAATTATGACCAAAAAAACTATCACTGAATCATAAAAAGCAACCATTAAACCATTATTTTAACCAACAAATAATGTCATAGTTAAATCTTGTGCAAATGCAAAACAAGCATTGGTGCAACTGTACTTCTTTTTTAGTCAGAACCTTTTAGTTACTGTGTTACAGCCATTGTGACAACTTCTCTGTGTGACAACCAGATTGACACTAAGAGAAAGAGAGACAGTTAGACAGAGATCTAGTAAGCTCAGCAGAGGGAGCTCTTTCTATCATGTGTGAAAGAGAGCGGGAGAGAGAAACCTCACGATTAATATGTAAACCATACATCCCCTTCAGAACACTTCAAAATGGCACATACCGGTGGCCAGATTCATCAAACATAATGGTCTCGCTGTAGGCTGGTGTGGTTGCGTTTTCTCCCTCCCCCTCTCTTTTTTCATTTGCTTCTGTCATTCATAGAGGGCCTTAGGTCAAAGCTAAGTGCTATTCTGCTATTAGCAGAAACTGGAGAGAATCCAGAGTCAAGAAATCTGATCTTAGTTTCTGGATTTTGGAAAAACATCATTTGTCTTGTAATATGAATGGGTAGCAAGAAAAAATAAATAAAACCACAAGGACCAACATCCATTCAGTCAAGACAAGAAAGAGGAAGAGCATGGGAGAAGGAGTGAAAGAAAAACTAAAAGAGTTGCAATAATGACGGGTTATAAAAAAACATAATAACAAAATGCTTTTGTTCCCCATTTTTTTCTACTACATGCTTTATTATTACCCACAATGCACCATATAGTCGCCCTCTTTCCCCCTCTGTTCCTCCATTCTGCTTTTGTCCAGCTATCAGACAGAATTAAAAACTACAGGAGCAACAAACTCGAGCTGACATGACCTGATGAGGGCCACGGTGGGGTGATGAAAAGGGGGGCTGTGGTTGTTAGAAGAGAGCGAATCACTCAAGTCATGTGACACCATAGTCCAGTCTGCAATCAGCTACAGAATGTAACAAAGAACAAAACACTTCATTCCCCCCTTCCTCTCTTTTCTTCTGAATTGCTATTGTGCTAATATGAGCAACGGCTCTTTGTAAGCATGAGGAGTAACTGAAGTATTTCTCCCATTTCCCTTTTACAGGTTGAGGTCAAAGGGGAGGCATCCCTGTCTATTAAGCATTCATGATCCTCACCTCCTTCCTAAATGCTCTGTGGCCCACAAGGTGTTAGCAATGAATAAAGAGAGAAAAAATTGTTATGGGGTGACAGAATGGAAGTTGGCACAGTCAGACTCAGTTATGAATAACTAAACAACTGAAAGATTTGAAGATGAACTAAAAAGGAATGTATTTAATTGTTTCTCAAATTATGTACTAGCTATCTAGTCTATGAATGTATTAGAAAATGCCTCCTATACCCTCAATTACTACCCTACAGTACTCTAGTAACACAGTCCACTAATAAAAATGAGTAAGTGGATTCGGACAATGAGTGTGCCGGAAAGCTGGAGATGCTATCTTCTGAATTCATTCAGTTTAATGTTCACAGTGTATTCGCTAGCAGCTAGCCTTTTGGTGTACAGTGGTTGTACACTCGTTATTGAGGTGCATTATTAGACTGAATTAATCCACTCAATGTCCATTATAGTTTTGTATACCACTTCAAATGGCTGTACCCTCAAATATTGTACTATATTAGGGTATAGGGGGCATTTAAATGTGCATATTGATGTGATAAACAGCATAGCCTGAAGACCCAGCTAAACAATAAATTAATTGTTTTGTTTCTCATAATTTGGCCTTATATTATTTGCATTGTAGGTTTTTTTTTTTCTTATTCGAAATATGATCAATGGCGCTGTACTGCAAGTCACGTAACAAGTAACATGATGAATGTAGATGCAGTACGTCGTGATTTATGCTGCCTTCACGTGCTCTCGAAATTATCGAATTTCCTAGGTAAAAATTGCACATGAACGCCCTCTCATTTTAAAACTTGAAAGCGATGAGCTTGTAATCACGACTTCAGAAGTAAGAATTATCAAATTTCCGATAGCATGTGAAGGCAACATAACATTTTTTTTTCTTGCTACACGCAAGCACTCGCTGTTTTCTACCCAGCTTTAGCATGCTTGCTAACTTAATAGCCTATAAGTTTATTATGTATCCTACGTTTATAGTGCAAAATGTACAGTATCCAATATTCCAATCCAATATAACAATGGAACCACTTGAGAGAGAACTGTCAGGATACTTAATTCTTAGCACAAAAGAGGACAGTAGTACAAGAGGATTACCAAATCATTGTTTTAAGTGTAAAAATATAGCAAAAGTAACACGGAAATTCAAAAACAGTGGACTTGTGACAAGGCCCCTGAAATAATCAAGCCTTCATTTTAAGCTTTCATTTAGTGATGAGGGATTTTTTTGCTAGATAAAGAGTAGGAGAAATACCAAGTATTTATTATGTATATGTTTAATACATTTTAGTTTTGCCATCTTTCCATGAATTGTATTAGTATTCATAAAGAAAATACATATTTTGTATTTGTTCAGAGGGGGTGTACTAATTTATGCTGTGTACTGTATATAGGCCTGTTTTTTTTATCAATTATGGAATTATTTTCCCTGAAAATAGTAAAAATAAAGTATCTGGCAATATGGTGCCTAAAATGTAAGGTACTTAATATTAATTAATATTAAAAAAACTCTTTATTGTTTTATAAGCAATGTAAGTAACACTTGCATTTGCACTGTTGGTCTGATTGAGTACTTACACGCTCTATAACACACAATTACGCCAATTTATCCTTTCTGATATTCATTTATAGAAAAGGTACCAAAAGACTAATGCTGATCTGTCGAACACTTCTGTGTGTGTGTGTTTGTTGGGGAAGTGTTCAGTTAGGCAGTTCAACAGGCAGACACAGCACAGCTGTAGTTGATTTGAACTGTAGCCCTGACAGCTTTAATGAGATACTTTATAGCCAGCACCGATCTCCTGCCCTACTCATGCCATTAAACACACACACACACACATCTACATAAGCACACGTTGTGTGTTTACATCAGGGTTAAACCTCAATGCTAAAAGTATCAAATAAATTTTAATCACAGTGAAAATTACAATAAAGAATCCACATAAAAGTAGATCCTATGAATTGTTTGGGCATTTAAAGTGCCAAACAACATTTGGTAGTGTTTCATTTCCTCACAGTAGTTTAATCAGTAGGATTGATTTGGTTTTATTGTGATTATGGTTCCGTCATTCATTTAATTCAAGTTAAAGGAAAACAGCTCAGCACTCACTATGCAACTCAAGCTGGTACATCCCTCAACAACCATCTTTCCATTCCACTCCCGTTATCTCATTCTCTCCCTACTCTGTCCGTATGTGCCATTCCCAGGTCAGTCTAGCCCAGGTCTCTGTGTCTGTCTGAAGTCTGGGGGCAGAGTCTGATCAGAGCCTTTCAGCAGAGGCCTCCGTGCATATGAAGCTAATCTGAGTGGGTCATCTCTCCCCCGCTCATAGTCTTTCATTCAGAAGACTCAGTCTCTTTCAGGTGCCTTATCATCATCTTTAGGTTTTATCTATACATATATACACCATAGCAACACATCCCATACGGGCATTTACAAACATCTGAGTGAATCAGCACAGTAAATGGAAACATTCGATTTAAGTTGTAGATAATGCACCATAAAGGTGTTCATAATGTCTTATAATGCACTTTAAAATCCATTATATAATGCTAGTGTAAGTATAAACAAATTTATAATGCTTACTTGTTCATGGTGGTTCTTTAAAAAGTGTGTAATGCATGAGATGGTGAACAAATTCACCATCTCATGCATTACATTGTCAGTGGCAAATAAATTAAGAAAATGTACTGGCCATAAAACTGTATTTAACATATTTGCATACGTCATCAGAGAGAAGTTAAGAGGTCAAAAAAATTAAACGTACACAGGGATGAATAGTTCACAATAAGATCAATAACATGCATAGACAATTTCATGCCAACTTTAAAAGTGTATCCACAAGTAGGTAAGTATCATTATAGATTATAAATGTGGTTACAATTATTAAAAAGAACATACACCTGATTATAAGATGTATTAATTGGCAATTTGGCATTATGGATGCCTTAATGCATTAACAATATTATTATATTGCATTAGGCTTCAAAATCTTGCTTTACTTTAAAAAAAGACAATGGCTAGAGATATGTCAAATCCATGCTTTTAAATGTCTGAAAGGAATCAGCAGATGCTGTATGAAGAGGAACATTTCAAGAGAGAATGGGCTAGTGTGTGTGTATGAGTGTGTGTTGAGTTCAGTGGACACGTCCTTTGGCCTCATTAGATGGTTAACTCAGTGCTCATTCAGGTGTAGTGTGAGTGAGGAGTGTGTGTGTGTGTATTCAGCGTAGTTCAGCAGACACGTCCTTTGGCCCCATTAGATGGTTAACGCACTGCTCATTCAGCCATGTGAAACAGGACACACACAAGAAAGCCAAGCAGAGGAGCCGTGTGTACGACTGCATATGTGTTTTTGTACATTTGTAAACACACATACTTGCACATAAGAGATACAGAGATGAAATAAAAGTGAAACAAAGAGGGGAAGTAAAACAGGATACATTCCCCTTTCTTCCCACCCACAATTTTTCGATATCGCTTCTTCCTCTTCCTCCCCCGGCTTTTCCTCTTGCTCTCTTCCTCACTCACTCCCTGTCTCCTCTCATCTACATTAACAGCATGTGACGTTTCTGACTGTTACGGCTTGCTAATTATGGCTGTGTTCTCCAGAACAATTGGATGATTGTTGAGTGCAAAGATTTGAAAGACAAGCACAGGCCCCTCTCTCTCTTTTTGTCTTTCTCTCTCTCCATCTTTCTTCCTTTCTGATGCTCTTTCTCTCCCCCTTCATCCCCCTTATTCACATTTGCTCATTGCTTGTATTTGCTCCTGTTATACAAGAATTGTGAAAGAAGTTTACTGCAGAAAATGCTGGATGCTAAGTTTGGTCTTGACTTTTTCAAAATCCATTTGCACATATGCTTGTTTTCTCTAGCAGTGGTTTTGTATCTTGACTTTATAATTATTCTGCCCACCCTTTATACAAATATGTGACAGTTAACCCTACAGTTTTTGTTTTTTTAATTGCTACAGAAAGAATTCCTTTTTTGTATTTTCTTTTAATGTGTCTTTGTTTGTGCATGCGTACCTTATCTGTAAGTAAAGTGTGTGTTTGAGTGGAGGTCATTCCCACATCAACCGCTGTCTTTTTTCCCACAGACATCTTTGAACGTTGAATTCAGACAGCCACAGATAGCTCTGAACCAACCATGCCTGAACTCAAAAGTGTGCGTGTGTTTGAAGTTTGTGTGCTGAAAGGTCCCCTGGCTTATCAAGATGTTTGAGTTCATTCACATTTCTAAAAAGGATTCAAATGTCTGAAAAGCCTGTGTTTTTGGAAAATGTGGACTGTTACATTACTTTAACTTAAAGGGTTAGTTCACCCAAAAATGAAAATTATGTAATTTATTACTCATCCTCATGTCGTTCCACACCTGTAAGACCTTTGTTTATCTTCGGAACACAAATTAAGATATTTTTGATAAAATCCAACGGCTCAGTGAGGCCTCCATCACCAGCAAGAACACTCCCTTTTTCAGTGCCCAGAAAGGTACTAAAAACATATTCAAAACAGTTCATGTGACTACAGTGGTTCAACCTTAATATTATAAAGCGACGAGAATACTTTTTGTGTGCCAAAAAATAAATAAATAAATAAATGACATAATTTTCATTTTTGGGTCAACTAACCCTTTTAATAACTAGTAATAATAGCAGCTAATAACTGAACCTACTGGAATCTCAGGACTTAATTTTTTAAAAGACACCAGTGGATGAACAATTAGGGCTGTTATTTTTATGTTTTAATTTAGTGTGTATACTAAAAACACAAATGTACACAAAACGCTACAAAAAAGATTAAGCGCAGCAGAACAAAATATCTTAAAGGGATAGTGCATCAAAAATTTTAATTCTGTCATCATTAGCTCACCCTCATATCAATTCAAAACTTACTCTCTTGTGTGGGGGAAAAAAAGATATTTTGAGAAATGTTTCAGTGTTACAAGTTTGGTAACAATCATTCTTTAAAATATCTTCTTTTGTGTTCCAAAGCAGGAAAAAAAAAAAAAGTCATACAGGTTTGGGACAACTTGAGAATGAGTAAATGATGAGATTTATGTTTGACAAGTTTCTTAAGATGTATGTTCATGGTATGTATTAAGAGTAATGGCCACAAAAGAATGTGCCCGGACAGCCAAAGGAGAAGGCTGTCCGGTAGACTGATAAGCTGGTGAGATAGCCTCAACCACCCACTTGCTCATCCTCTACTTGGACGCAGGACCTCCCTTCTTAGGAGACCCGTAACAGACAAAGAGTCGATCCGTTTTACGCCACAGGACAGCTCTGTGGACATAAGTGCCTAACGACCCTGACAGGGCAAAGAAATTTCAGGGAGCTCTGGACTGGAGTATGGTCTCCACAACCTCAGTTGAGAGACCGGATTCTATGAACCTAGCCCCCTCAGAGGCTAGGCCCACAGTTTCCACAACTCCTGTCTTGATACTTCATCCCCACCCATTTGAGACAGGAGGTCCTGTCTGACAGGAATCTCCACAGGAGAGCCATCGAGGAGAGACACTAGGTCTGAGAACCAAACTCGGGTTGGCCAGAACGGGGCTACCAATATGAAATGGACACTGTTCCGGCGAACCCTCTCCAGAACTCCCGGGAGCAGAGCAATCGGGGGGAAGGCGTACAGCCGTAGCTTTGGCCACGCCTGTACCATAGCGTCCAGACCCAGAGGGGCTGGATGTGACAGAGAGAACCACATCGGTTTACTTTTGATGCAAATAGGTCGACTTCTGCTCAGCCGAAGTTTTCCCGTAGGAGCTCCACCACCTTGGGGTGAATTCTCCGTTCCCCGGGCCTCAGCCCCTGCCTCGACAGGATGTCTGCCCCCACATTCTGATGCCCTGGGATGTAAGCCGCTCTCAGAGAAGCTTCCCCTGGGCACACAGGAGGATCTGATGGGCCAGCTTGCACAGGTGACGCGACCTCAGACCCCACTGATGGTTGATGTAAGAGACCACCGACATGTTGTCCATGCGGACCAACACGTGATGGCCCCTCAGGTCTGGGAGGAAGTACTTGAGAGCTCGAAATACCGCCATAATTTCCAGCCGATTTATGTGCCAGGAAAGTAGATGGTCCTCCCAAAGACCCTGAGCCGAGTGACCACTCATGATCACCCCCCGACCTGTGAGAGATGCGTTCGTCGTTAGCATTACACGACAACAAGGAGCTCTCAACACAGGTCCTTGGGACAGGAACCAAGGTTTCTTCCACATGATTAAGACACGAAGGATTTTCCCTCGGAGAAAACCCCTTGGTCCTGAGCTAGCTTCCCCACTCTTATAAATTTCCCCCAGCATGCCGAATAAGCTTTACCCACCAGTGTGGATGTAGTTCTAAGTGGCTTGGTGGGTAGTGTCGGGGATTTGAGGGACGATGCAGACTCGGGTGAGAGATAGCCCGCAAGCGTCTCTTCAACCTGAGGCATTGCCCCATAACCATACTGTTTCAACCCGATAATATTAGAATAGTTGGACGTTTCGGGGCTGAACATTCTGTACTGAACCAGTCTCTTCCACGACCTCGACACCTCAGTGTGGAGGTCGGGAAAGAACGCTAATCCCTGACGCTAAGGTTGTGACCCAGAAGGCAGGAAACGTTCGTCTAGTTTGCTCTTCTGACGAGTTTCATGTTTCTCAGCAGGCCATTCAATATTTAGCTTTTCTACTGCTCTAGTCACAACCTCAAGCAGCTCCTCATATGCTGGAGATTGAGATGGCGAGTCCTCATCTCCAGCATCAACAGCCACAACATCCAACTCCTCAGAGCTGGACTGTTGAAGTGCCGGTGCCTCTCTCCGGGGGGAAGAAACCGTAGCATGTGCTTCCGCCACCAGAGGAGAGACACTGGGTCTGCCAGGTGAGGGCAGAGAAAGGGCTGGGCCCATCTCAAACCCCCCTGATAGATCCATTTGTGAACCCCACAAATGAAGCCACCGTGAAGCGGGACCTAATCCACGGGAAACAACAGCCAAGGCGCCCTCCTTTTTATCAAAGAGTGCCTAGTGAGAACAGAGTGTTTTTAGAGGCAACTTTTCGCAATGCACACAGTCAGTTCCCTTAAGAGCTGACTGGGCACGCTCCACTCCTAAACAAACAACACATCTCATGTGTATCCCCACCCGTGATGTAACGAAGGCAGGGATGAACACACTTAGAAAACTGCTGTTTGCTCACCATTAGATTGTGTATATATATATATATATATTGAGGTGTTTGTAATGATACTCTTGTCCTCAAACAAAGAAATTGTTTCTGTATATGTAACTGACAGACAACACCAATTAAGACACGACAGCACAGAGCGCTTGCTGAAAACACAGAAGCTAGCATTCTTTGTTCTGGGTATGCTCTATAGTTTCCTGGTCTGTGACGTCACCCGCCTCTGACGTTCCGTCACGCCACTGGACCGATTTCACAAGTGCTTCATGACACAATCACGCAGGAGCATTCCCAATGCGTCTCGACACAGCTCGAAGTTCCCATGAAAGGGAACCAGTCATAAGGGTCAATTTTTGGAAATTTTATATATATTTTTATATATATTTTTGAGGACATTATTTGGCCGAGATACAACTACTGAAAATCTGGAATCTGAGGGTGCAAAAAAAACAAAATACTGAGAAAATCGCCTTTAAAGTTGTCCAGATGAAATCCTTAGCAATGCATATCCACTCACAAAAATACATTTTTGATATATTTATTGTATGAAATTTACAAAATATCTTCATGTAACATGATCTTTACTTAATATCCTAATGATTTTTGGCATAAAAGAAAAATTGATAATTTTAACACATACTTATTAACCCATGTTGTTGGCTATTGCTACAAATATACCCATGCGACTTATGACTGGTTTTGTGGTCCAGTGTCACAAATGTATGTGTTTGTTTGGTTTGCAGGTAAAGGTTTGAGAATAGGTCCCCTCAGTGATTCTGTGGTGCAGGTCAGTGACCAGTCAGAGGAACTCAATATTCAATTCTGTCCTTTGCATTTCCACAGTTGTGTGTGTGTGTGTGTGTGTGTGTGTGTGTGTGTGTGTGTAGCCCCACAGTTGTCATCACTTCATTGTGTCACCAATTACCCATAATTACTCCTGGCAGTATAGGTTCCATTCAACTATGAACACAAAGCCCACCAAACATTCATCCGGTCACTGAGGAGGTGAGTGGGGTCCATTTACTGTTTTACACACATTATACTGTATACACACCTATTACTGTATAGTATGCCCTATGCCAATGAAGATCAGTGTTTAATTTGTCTAAATGTAGTTTGTATGTTATAGTCTGAAATGTTGTTGTGTCCCCATATTTAATTTAACCATCATTTTTCATTCATGACTGCAAAATTTCAACAACAGCTCTATATTTGAAATAATATTTTACTGCCTAACTGTACACAAAACTATGTACAATGCAAACATACACAAATTAATATTTATGTTTACACGCAAATGTTTACAGACCTTTTAGTTTGACAAGTATCAAAGTATAGTTTACACAATAATGACAAAACGTTGTCATTTACTTGCTCTCATGACGTTCCACTTATTATTTTTCTTCTGACTAGAAACCCAAAACTAAATGTTACATAAAATGTCTGAGATGCTCTTTTCCATAAAAAAAAAAAAAAAAAAAAGATGATTTAAATACTGCTAAGCTGCATTCGGGAAAAAAAACACCATGAAAGTAGTAATAATTTATTATACTTTAAATGTAGTTATAGTACAGGGTTCCCACTCTAAGCCAAATGTCAAATTCCCTGACTTTTCCCTGACTTTCACTGACTAAAAAGCTGAATTTCCATGACCAATAATGAACGGAAAAACAGGCCGACAAACAAAAATCAGCTAGTATTTTAAAACCATCCATTTACAAGCTTTATTTTCTTGTTCACAGACATTTTTAGTACAAAACTAAGTTAAACACTCATACACACTACTTTTTTTTTTTTTTTTTTTGCACTTTTACCCGTTAAATGCACTTTGATATTTTTCTGTAATATTTCTACATTAATTAATTGATAGTTTTTATGCTTTCAAGGGGTTTTATGTTTGTCATCAAGTTCATATTCAGTCTTTTTATTTCTTCACATTTAGTTTTTGCAGACCGACTTAGACTGTTTGACACTAGGCTATTTCTGTAAAATGGTTGTTATGATTAATAATGATTAATTATTTAAGTCCTAGAAAAAACCCAATATATTTTTCCTTCAGAATCAATGTTGATAGTTTATTCAATGTATATATATTACTTTATTCATATTTATTAATTCTACCATGGTGAATAAACGATGGTAACGGCTATGTACAACCAAATTGAAAATTCTGCGCGACTACCACTATGGGGCGAAATGTGATAGTCGTATCCCAATGTTGTGTGCGGTGAAAAGGCGGCTTAACGTGTCCTTTTTTCTTTTTTTTTTACCTTACCGTGTCCTAAGGTCCTAACCAGACGTGACAAAGCTACAAGACAACAAAATCAATCATAAATCACAGCCAATCATAAAAGAGTGTGGGCGCAGTTAAACACGAAAATCAAACGAAATTAAATTAAACAAAATTAAACCATAAAACATTATTTAAAATACATACTCAGTGACTAACAATCTTTGTCATGAAATACACTTGTTTGAGCTATGCATAATATTAAAATGGTTTGAGCTTGAATATCATTTTGCATGACTTTAATAGCCACTATGAGAGTAACAATGGTTAATCTAAGTGATCTAAGGAAATAAGAACGTTCAAACCGTAAGCAATAAATACTTTTCATTGTGCATTTATGTCCTTGTATGAACTGAACTATTAGCTGCAAAATACCAGAAATATAGAAACCATTTCAAAAATAAAATTGTCGTGTCGTGGCTGGTTAGGACAGTCTTTGAAGTAGTCATTTTGTAGCCAAAGGTCAAAATTTTCCTGACATGTTTGCCTTAGTTAACAGGTACAGGTGACTGCATTTGATTTAAGTGATTGCCAGTTGACAAGTAGGAAGGGAATAAAATGCAGCTGAAAAATAGTCTAACTATAACAATACGCAAATGTGTGAAACAACGCGATAAAAAAATACGGTATAGAGAAATGACATTTCGATAAATGGAAACTAAAATTTTAAGCAACAAACAAAAATCCCTGATATTCCATGACTTGGACAAAAAAATATCAATTCCCTGACTTTCAATGTCTGGAATAGACATTTTAAAATTCCATGACCCGTGGGAACCCTGATTGTAGTATACTTATAGTAAGTGAACTGAATTCCCAGTCATCTTTGATAACTTTGTGTAAGGAACAGGCCACAATATAAGCCATTTATTCACTACTATCTTCTGCCCCTTTGCTCATTTGTGTTAAAGTTCGATACCCAAGACGGTACTGAAATTTAAATAATGTGACACTTTGAGTGCTGTTGAGCGGATTCGTAAACACCTCTGATTGGCCATTGTGTTCACACGCTCATCAGATATGTCTGTGATTGGCTACAATGATCAATGCACGAGAGCGTTTGAAAGCACACGGAAATGTTTACATTTGAAAGCGGAAGCGTTTGAAAGCAGGCATCTGTCAGTGGACCGGTCTGCTGATAGATGCCTGCTTTCAAATGCTTCCGTGTGTATCTGTGTAAGCGCTGGGTGAAGAGCATCAAAGATCAAAGATGTCTATTTACAAAATGTTTTTGAAGCATTGATCATTGTAGCCAGTCACAGACATATCTGATGAGTGCGTGAACACAACTGCCAATCGGTGTTTACGTATCTGCTCAACAGCCCTCAAAGCGTCACTTTATAAGTAAAATAATAATAATAATAATAATTTTCCCCACCCAAAACGTAACTAACATTATATATATACTTGTATACATACATACATACATGCATACATTCTACTTTACATCTTATATTGTGATTCATGAAAGAAACAAAATATTACAAAGTTTGAATGTCATTAAATGGTCTTATTTATTTAACTGTCACATAATTTAAAAAAAAAAAAAAAAGTGCTGTTGCTGGTCATATAATTAGAATATCATCAAAAAGTTGATTTATTTCACTAATTCCATTCAAAAAGTGAAGCTTGTATATTATATTCATTCATTACACACAGACTGATATATTTCAAATGTTTATTTCTGTTAATTTTGATGATTATAACTGACAACTAAGGAAAATCCCAAATTCAGTATCTCAGAAAATTATAATATTACTTAAGACCAATACAAATCTTGGCCAACTGAAAAGTATGAACATGAAAAGTATGAGCATGTACAGCAGTCAATACTTAGTTGGGGCTCCTTTTGCCTGAATTACTGCAGCAATGCGGCGTGGCATGGAGTCGATCAGTCTATGGCACTGCTCAGGTGTTATAAAAGTCCAGGTTGCTCTGATAGTGGCCTTCAGCTCTTCTTCGCATTGTTGGGTCTGGCATATTGCATCTTCCTCTTCACAATACCCCATAGATTTTCTATGGGGTTAAGGTCAGGCGAGTTTGCCGGCCAATTAAGAACAGGGATGCTATGGTCCCTAAACCAGGTACTGATATCTTTGGCACTGTGTGCAGGTGCCAAGTCCTGTTGGAAAATGAAATCTGCATCTCCATTACGTTGGTCAGCAGCAGGAAGCATGAAGTGCTCTAAAACTTCCTGGTATACGGCTGCATTGACCTTGGACCTCAGAAAACACAGTGGACCAACACCAGCAGATGACATGGCACCCCAAACCATCACTGACTGTGGAAACTTTACACTGGACCTCAAGCAACATGGATTGTGTGCCTCTCCTTTCTTCCTCCAGACTCTGGGACCCTGATTTCCAAAGGAAATGCAAAATTTACTTTCATCAGAGAACATAACTTTGGACCACTCAGCAGCAGTCCACTCCTTTAGCCCAGGCAAGACGCTCCTGACGCTGTCAGAGTGGCTTGACACAAGGAATGCGACAGCTGAAAGTCATGTCTTGCATACGTCTGTGCGTAGTGGTTCTTGAAGCACTGACTCCAGCTGCAGTCCACTCTTTCTGAATCTCCCCCACATTTTTGAATGGGTTTTGTTTCACAATCCTCTCCAGGGTGCGGTTATCCCTATTGCTTGTACACTTTTTTCTACCACATCTTTTCCTTCCCTTCGCCTCTCTATTAATGTGCTTGGACACAGAGCTCTGTGAACAGCCAGCCTCTTTTGCAATGACCTTTTGTCTCTTGCCCTCCTTGTGCAAGGTGTCAATGGTCGTCTTTTGGACAACTGTCAAGTCAGCAGTCTTCCCCATGATTGTGTAGCCTACAGAACTAGACTGAGAGACCATTTAAAGGCTTTTGCAGGTGTTTTGAGTTAATTAGCTGATTAGAGTGTGGCACCAGGTGTCTTCAATATTTAACCTTTTCACAATATTCTAATTTTCTGAGATACTGAATTTGGGATTTTCCTTAGTTGTCAGTTATAATCATCAAAATTAAAAGAAATAAACATTTGAAATATATCAGTCTGTGTGTAATGAATGAATATAATATACAAGTTTCACTTTTTGAATGGAATTAGTGAAATAAATCAACTTTTTGATTATATTCTAATTACATGTTTGCTGCATATGAATGTGCTGGCAAAATATTACCTTTTGTCTGTTAAAAAATGGGAATAATTGTCACATGTCCTATAGCGACAGGTGTCAAAATGCACTTGAGGTTAACTGCACTAAACTGGGACAATGCATGAAGCCACACTAATGCCTAAGTGAATTCTGTTATGCCCGAAAAAATGCCAGCTGTAAGACACTCATTCAGTTCAGCTCTAAAGATTCATTTCAGCTGAAAGCTTTCGACAGCTTCATCTCTCAAACCCTCTCGTTCAATAGCCACATTCATACATTTGGAAAAGTCAAACACGAGAGGGGGGGAGGGACAGCGGCAGAGCGACACGGACAGAAAAAGAGCGAAATGAAGGACATTGATTGAAAAAAGCCAGACTCTTCTTCTCCTTTAATTATGCAATTTTTCCTCCTCCGCAGCCTATTCCCTCAGTTCATTTTCTAAACACTTTTTCCACCTCAATTTCCAGTGACATCTTAAAACTGTAGCAAGCTCCAAATTAAGGGTCAGGCTGCAGGCTGCTTCTGATTTAGAACATAAAGAACCGAAGAACAGAGAAGCCGACTGCTGCTACCACTGCGAGGCTAACTGTTACCATCTGTCTGTGTGTGTGCGTATGTGTTTGTGAGGGCCTGTAGCCCTCACTCGTATTTCCCCCTCCTTCCATCCGCGTCCCGCTGGTTCTTACCCTCTCTAAATGCTCCATAAAGCTTGTGCACATGAGAGGAACTGACTTAACAAGGTGCGAGCCCCAGGCGTGACCAATCAGAGGTCACGATTCAGGCCTTCACTCCCACCCTGACTTTCTGATTGGCTGTCTGTGTTGCCCAGATGTTCTCTTTTTAATGATTTTTTTAGCCATTAACTTGATAGTTGTTTATGGCTGTGAAATGCTGGAATGTAGGGCTGAGGGGACGGGGTTTAAAGGGATGAAGAAAAAGAGGGGGTGTCTACGGTCTGGAGGAGTGGAATCTAATGTTTAGGGAAAGGATGATAGTTAGGAATGAAATGAAATGGGGAAGACATTAGCAATAAGATGTGTTTGTTTATACATTTGTACTTTTACAGTAATCTTTTTAAAGTGTTGTATTGACAGGATAAACAAGAATAAAGACCACTAACGCATTAGGCAGAACATAATATATTTAGTTGTACATAATCTCTGCGGCACATTTCCCAAAAGACCTGTTATCTTAAACAATAATGAGAGCCTCTAACCTTTTGCAAGACATTACATGCAGTTTGTATAGATCTTTCTCTGGTTCATTAGAGGATGACTGATTTTGCAGTGATAATGTGTTTTTGTAGGCCAACCTGGAAGTTAGCCTCACCCATGGTTCTCAAAAGGATTTTTACATTGGCTTTCAGATTATTGCAGAAAATAAGCTCTGTGACCAACATGAGTTTTTGGTTCAAACACATTTTTCAAATAAAAACGACTATGAATTTTGAAACCTAAATACTGTTGCCAGAAGTAAAGCTAAACGTAGGCTATAAACGAACTACATCACAGTCGCATGACTTTAACGTCCCCAACATTAAGCTTCCGACAACTCTTTCAGTCTTTATTTGAAAAACATTTTCCTTGAAAGTTTGAGTTAAAATAGTTTGCAAGAGCATGATTATAAACACAATGAGGCTGTAAAAGCAGACTAGATTGTTGACATTTAATGTCCCAGACAACCTCTGTAGTCCCATTTATCAACTTGTTAGCAATCACCTTTTTCAAGACAAAGGGCCGGATTTACTAACAGCTTGCGCCAGTGCAAACTCTCTTTTGCCATTAAAAAACTATTGTCGGGATTAACTAGACATGCAGCTAACCTTATTGTATATGCATTTGTAGGAGTTTCCCTTTCTGACGCAAAATTTATGGGAGGAGAATATTAAAATGAATCACGCAACGTGATTTACTAATGTTTGTGCTAGTCAATTTACTAGTATTTGCACCATTATTTAACGCCCCCAAAAAAGCATGTTTTAACCCATTTTGTGACATGGCTGCAATCGTTGCTGCTAGGAGGAGACACCGCAGAGAACAGAGAGCACGTGGTAGAAGGGAGAAAATATTTTCCACTCATATTAATTTCTTTGGAATGCCAGAGGAAGACGTTATCCGTATATTACATGTAACAAGTTGCGCTTGTGCCGCACCTGATGAGCATCAGCTTTGCTTATTTGTGACCCGACGCTAATTTTTCCTGCTCTTGGTAGATTGTGTTGGTCATTATGTAAATGATTTGACTGCATCTGTGTTCTTTAATTAGCGCGGCAGCAAGTAGATCATGTGCAAAACTTGCCACTCCCATCGGCGCATTTGTGGAATTGCGCTTTCACGCTAATTTGCCCCATTTAGTAAATCTGGTAAAAAAAACTATGAGAGGGTTATTATTGATGTACAGAGCCCCGCTCATGACATGCAGACAAAAAATATATATATATTGTGACCACGAATTAAGAATTCGTTCTGTCGTTTTAGTAAATCGTGACAACAATTTACTCATTCGTTCCCTCGATTTAGTAAATTGTGGGCACATTGTACTAATTTGTTCCCTTATTTTGATTTACATACCTAAAACAAGGGAATGAATTATTACAACATGGTGCGATTTAGTACAATGAGGGAACAAATTATCTTGTGCGCACGTTTTACTTAAAAGGAAGGAACGAATTAGTAAAACGTGCTGATGTATTAGTAAGTCGTGGGAATGAATATGGCAACGATATACATATTTTTTACTGCATTTCAATTGCAGGGCTCTGTACTGATGTATTTTATGTTGTAGAATATAAAAATATCTTGAGCTTGTGTTAACCACAGACATTATTTAATGCTTTTAACCAAAAACCCACAACAACAGTTGCACACAGTGTTACCATTATTTCTTACTATATTCAGTAATTATGTGTTTTAATTTAGCACTTTCATGTTGGAAGTTTCATTTTGGGGAGGCCTTAAGTGCATCTTGTAACAATTCTTAATAACAAGCACCCTAGCAACATACACAGCAAAAATATAGAACACCTTCACAATCACATAGAAATGCTCAAGCAACCACCAATGTTGTGGTTACTAGTTGGCCCAAAATCCTCATTTCTAGTCACTGATCAGATCCACCAGTGGGCTGGTAGTCCTTTATTCTCCCATCAGTCATTTGAAACATATAGCATTATAATCACAGAAACACAGGCCTGTCATAAACACAACAGTCTAAACATTGTATTCAGAGCAGCAGGGATTTGAGTTTTTATGTTCCTATTTTATTTGTAAAAACTGTTCTAGCATGCTAACAAATAAAAGGACCTTGGTTTTACTAATCTTGCTGTGAGGCTTAGAAAAAGAGACAATGAGAGGCCAGTTCTGTCCAATATAATGCATAAACATCATATTCTAACTTGCCTTAAATGGTCTTGGGTTACAACTACCCCAATTGTTGTTAACAATAATGCTATCTTAAACCATCAGGAACTGCAATAAAACATAGTCTTTGGTCCAGAAGTGCTTTTCTATCCTGCCTTTTTGGCGGGGGAAGTCTGATGTGGGTGTGTTTATTCCTATCCATTTAATTACTATCCATTTTATTCCTGTCCATTTAATTGAATGAAAATGAATATGTTTCATTTGGACTACAATTAATGTAATCTTTAGATTTATTTCTTATTTTTGATCTGTACACCACTGGTAGTACACGTACCACATGCTGTACTGTTTACCTGTGATTCAGTATTTGATTAGAGCCCTTGTCCCTCAAACCCCTCCATCCTGCTCTATCCCAGTCTGTAATGTATTTGCCTTTCAAGGTAACCATAAGCTAATGATAGGTTTGAACTAGTGTGCTGGGAAAGCAGGCTACTGTGATTATGAACTGCTATCCAGACCATAAGAGCTCAATATAAAGTTCTTTGTTTGAAGCAGCAGAGGATAAAACTTAAACTATCACCATAAATAGCTTATTAATAGATCAGCATGTCTGCAATCTCATTCTGACTGATCTATAGACATAAAAAGTGTGGTCATACCAGAAGCTTTGGTGATGAGGTTAAAGACTGATATAAAAATGAATTCCTAAACTCTCTATTCTGTCTTCCCTCAGCATCACTGCTAAAGAGAATCATTAGAATATGTAATGGTGGGACCACAGCGGGTGAAAGACTGCAAACATGCTTTTGGTCCCCCAAAATAGTGTGTGTTTGTGTGTGGCTCTGAGCTCACCTTATCCATCTCTGTCTTCCTGTAGGGAGTAGAGCTGTATCTTATAACCAAAGGTCAGGACATCTGGTCTAACTCAAACCTTAGACCACTCACATTACCCTGCTGTATTCAACCATTTCGCTCTCTTTCACACACATACACACACTATATTTAGTAAATATAATATAGAAAATCTATTTCAAATTAATATTGTTCTTTTGAACTTTCTATTTATCAAAGAATGTTGAAAGAAATGATCACAGTTTCCACAAACATATTAAGCGACAATCTTGATAATAAGAAATGTTTCTTGAGCACCAAATCAGCATATTAGAATGAGTTCTGAAGGATCATGTGACACTGAAGACTTGAGAAATGGCTGCTGAAAATTCAGCTTTGCCATCACACGTTATACATTAAATTTTAAAATATATTAAAAGAGAAAACAGTTGTTTTAAATTGGAATCCTATTTGGTTACACTTTATTTTAATGGTCTACTTTAGACATTCTACTTACTATAAGTAACTTTGCAACTACATGCCCACTAACTCTGGACATGTAGTAATATTAGAGTATTAGTATAGCCTAGACTTTAGTATACTGTTAGGTTAGGTTTATGTGTTTGTGTTAATAGAGTAAATTCCAAAGTTACTTAAAGCTGCTGTCCATAACTTTTTTTGGTTTTTGAGCATGTACATAACCAGCCAGTGTTCGAAAATATCTCCTTACCTTAGCCCGATTTACAACGGTAAGCTTGTAATAATGTTTTATATTTCAAGTGGTACTAAGCGACTTACAAATGAAAATAGTAGAAGCAGTCAAATCAGCATGAGTACAACAGTATGTAAATGCCGTATCAAGTCACAGTTTCATCAGTAAAGTTTTTTTTTTTTTTTTTAATATATACTCAAATAGATGGAAAAACAATAGAAAATTGAAAAAAGAAAGAGTAAAATATAAATAAAAAGTGCTATATTACTGGGTCAAGTGTTGACGAAAAAGATATGTCTTTAGCAGTTTTTTGCTCGGATAGAGCGTGGTAGGTCATTCCACCAACCAGGAACAGACCAGGAGAAGGTCCGTGAGAGTGATTTTGTGCCCCTTTGGGATGGCACCACAAGACGCCGTTCACTTGCAGAACGCAAGCTTCTGGAGGGCACATAAGTCTGAAGTAGTGAGTTTAGGTATAGTGGTGCAGAGCCAGTGGGTGTTCTGTAGCCAACATTACATTTGCATCTAAAATATCACCAAATAAGTTATATTTTTTTTCAAACACATACTATTTTTTAGGATTATATGTGTGTCCCTGTTTACATAAGATATATTTATTTACAATAAACCTTATTTTTTTTGTTAATATTTTATGATTTGTGCGCGTCCCTCAGTTTGACTTACCACCCCGTCACACTAACTTGTTTCGTCTATAAATAATGCACTGTTCCTTTAAATTACATCACAAAGCCGAAGTGACATCATTTGAGCCTTATAGCCACCAAGAACAAAAGCAGGAAACTATGTACATTTTTTTTTACATTGTTTGTTTGTTGCTTTTTCATGTTAGACAGGGCCCGTCAAACTCAAACCTACCACCCCGTCACGCAAAATAGATAGGGAAAACTGTTTTTTATTCATTTTTTTACATTATTAATACAAAGAAAATTATATTTCAGATTGAATGCATGTATGCTAGGTGAGAAACTTGACCACATGGGAGATTTGCGGACATTTTGGGATGAAATTTACCACCCCGTCATGTAAATTTAATCCCAAAATGTCCCCCAAATAAAAATCACATTCTGGGGGGTTGGCGGGGTTCCTTTGGTAAAATGTGCATTCCAAGGGCTAAATATCATGTTATTTGGTCTCGCTTCAACCCGTGGACATGAAAAACAACCTGCGGAAACAGTGTAAAAGTAGCCTAGCCCAATTCTGCGGGAAAACCACAGACTTGGCAACACTGTTAGGTTCATTCACTCACTCATTCACTCACTCACGCACTATATTACTCACACACTTTTTACTCAATTTGAATGACTCCCCTCCCCCAGTTTTTAAAGTTTAAAACCAGCAGATCATACAGAGAAACACTTTGTCCATACCACCCCGTCACATTAGTTACCACCCCGTCACAGGGTCATTTTGTTAAAAGTTTATGGAAAGAAAATGAAATATTACATAAATTAATGTTGAATTATGTTCTTGTTGTGTGGACTAATCAGAAAAATGTAACTATATTTGTATTTTTTAACTGAATTCATTTTTTCAGTACAAACAATGAGACCACTGAAACGTCAAATTCATATTTCAAGATTAAAAATATAAGAATAAAAAAAAAAAATTAAATTACAGACTTTCTATTGATGGTTTCAAAAAAAAAAAAAGGGTGGGGGACATTTTACTATTAGGAAAACATTAGATTTTAAAAATCTATTTCTTGTTTTACTACTCCAATGGCATTGTCGTGACGGGGTGGTACAAGAATGGCTTCCTTGCCTGAATAAAAAGGATAATATCAATAAAGATTTTGTGCCTGAGGTGGGAAAATATGTTTTTGGAGGATTAACGTATCTTTCAAGTTGTAGGCTTGTTTTAAAAAAAGTTTGTTCTTAGTGAAAATTTTGAAAAATGCAAAGTGGAAATGGCACCCGTTTCATAGAATGACTCTTCTCACAGCAGCTTCAATAATTAAACGTATCATTTTGATGGCGGATCGTATGGTATGACAAATTAACGTTAGAGATTAGACTGTACAGAAATTGAAATCTACAGGCAACGCTAATACACACTATACACATAGTCACGCAATGCTGATGTTTTTAACATTTACAATTGAACAAAATATAACAATTATAATAATTTGCACGATTTTACGTGATCCGAGGTAAGCGATCGTTAGATTTAATCACCATTGGCAACGAAATTTGCTGTAATGTTTTTTTCCTCAGTCAGAACAAAAGTGGCAGACATACTTACTTACTTGTTCAGGTGAAAATTTTTATTTTGGTCATACTTCCAAGACTACAATCTGTGTTTCCGAAGTACAGTATCCGCACCGGTGTGCTGACTGACACCAAACATTAGATTCGTCCGCGCTGAAGAGCCGTGCCGATGCACAACTCACGTAAAGATAATAAATCAGCATATATCTGCAATTGCAGGTTTCAAACAGAGATGGCGACAAAGAGGCAAAACTTACGGACAGCAGCTAAAGTCAGTATGGGGGATGTTGGGGGACCATCGAAATAAATTGTTAGCAGTTATTAAGCAGACAGTCTACTAATACTCTAATAGTTGGTTGACTTGCAAAGCTACTTATAGTTAGTAGAATGTCTAAAGTGGACCACTAAAATAAAATACATTTGATCAATGAATGCAACCTGGGTGAGCATAAGACACTTTTTTTTTCTTTTTTTTTTCAAAAACATTTAAAAATCTTACCAACCACAAATTAATTCTGTGTTTGTCATGCTGCCCATTCTAGTCATTTGATTGATGTTCAGTACCTGTGTGACCCTCAGGACCCCCGTATGCATGACAGCACAGACGCCACTGGTCAAGTCTGAAGAGAGGTGTCTGTAACTGTGCCTGGAAGTGCTCAACTTCTTCTTCATAAATTACTCAAGCAGTCAGCCTCATGCTTTTAACCCCCCTCTCTCACCTCTGTTAAAGTGTCACAGCCATCTTAACCAATATTTACAGTTCACTGCTAAATGACAGTAAAACAGCTAAACAATGTTTTTAACTGCTATTAGCATCATGTAGCTGTCAAATCACCTCATCTAAATGCCTTTGATTTCACTTTTGAAAAACATGTCATGTTCAACGTCTTCCTGTTTGGATCAAAGCTTTGCTGAGGTATAAGGGTGAATCACAGTCTAGAGTCTAGACTGTATAATAATTACTTTGATACTTGCATCCACAAATACCAAGACTCCACCTGGTAGATCTGTATGAAAAGTGGTGCTTTGGTGTATTGATATTCCTTTAAACATTCTGGTTAGGGTTTATTCTCCTAACCCTAAGCATTTAACTTCTATTTTTGTAAATGATTTCAACATTGGGTAATAACAGTTTATTTTACAGTAGCTATCATTGTTACATATGTTACATGTAGTTACTATAGTAATAACTAGTCTATAAATTATGCCCAAAATAGAAAATATAAATAAACCAAACCCTAAGTACATGTATTTACTTAATATTAGTCAGTACTTAAATGTATAATTACGAGCCCAGTCTCATTAGAAAAACATACCTGTGGGAACATTTTTGCAAAACGAAATGTAAGTTTCGTGACAGTTTCAATGTGAAATGTCCACTGAGTGGCGCTAAAAGCGTGTTTTTTTTTTGTTGTTTTTTTGTTTTTCTGAAACAGTTTAACGTGAATATGGTACGTTTTTATTATGTTGGTTTCATACGTATCACCGCAGTTCTGATTTGAAATGTCTAGTGAGTGGCGCTAATGCTCCATTACGTTTTAAAATAACGTACTACCAACACTACACCTAAACCTACCCGATAGTGTTAACAAAAGCAAATGTGACATAAAAAGCATTGGCAATCATATCATTTTAGCTAGTTTTTTATCTCTTTTACCGTGACTCTTTCCTCGGATTCGTACCCAAGGCTTCTCTCGTCTTAAGTACAACTCCTTTCAACTGAGCTACTGAGCAAGCTTGTTACATTAAAAAAGTGAAACATGGAGCTGGTTAAGTGATGCAAAGTCCAAAATGTATTTGTTTACAAATCGTGCACTTTGGTCTTTATTAATCCATAATCTGACCCTGTAATCATAACTGTGTATGAAAACGATTAAAAGCGCTTGCTGTTTTACTGTCTCTAGTGTTCATTTCTGTTGGAAACTGCAGTGATATGTACATATTGTTACGTATTTTGCAAAGATTTTCCCACAGGTACGCCTTTCCATGAGACTAACAAAGACCTTAAAATAAAATGTAACCCTTTATTGTAAGTGACATTGTTACAATGTAATTACACAAAACAGTAATATTAATTAACTACATGTTATTGTAGGGTTAAGGTTATGGTTTAGGGTTTGGTTTTAGGTTAGTTACTTGTAACTAAATATAATTTGCTGGTATTACTATAGTAAGTACATGTAATGTGTAAATATGTCACATTAAAATAAAGTGTTACCTTAAATTATAAAAGAGTCATACCCGATTATGTTATCGTAATATTTGACCATTGATATCTGATTGGTTCTTTCTTGCTAAGACAGTGTTTCAGTGTGTTGTTTATATGGAAACCCATTTCTACCTGGGAGTAAATCAAATAAAAAGATCATTGTGACTCTATTTCTCGTAGTTGTAACTTTATATCTCCCATTTCTTCATATTTAAAAACTTAAACTTTATTTATTGTAATTGTGACTATTTATCACCTTATGACTTTATATCTCAGAATTTCTTTGTTCTGATGAATAAAAAATAAGATAATCTGAAGAATGTTTGTAACCAAGCAGATCTTGCCTCCCATTGACTACCATAGTAGGAAAAATAAATACTATGGTAGTCAATGGGGGGGCCGAGATCTGCTTGGTTACAAACATTCTTCCAAAATAACTTCCTCTGTGTACAGCAGAACAAAGACATTTATACAGGTTTGGAACAACCTGAAGGTGAGTAAATGATGACAGAATTTTCATTTTTGGGTGAACTATCCCTTAAAGTTGTTTTTGTAATTGTGACTTTATATCTCACAAAGTAACTTCTTTTTATAGAGATGGAAACCACACGATTCTCAAATAAAGCCAACAGAAAACAAGGTATGTATTCATGACAGCAAACCAGCTCTGATCCACGGAAATTACTGTCAGTACGGAATCAAGCCAGGTACCTCTACTACACAATATACCTGTAAATTGCTTGTCTAATATCCATTATGCAGATGAGACAGGCCTGTGCGTGGTAGCTTCTGAGTGTTTGAGCGAAATATCTGTGCCATTGTCACCTAAGTGCAAGTGAGCTCATCAAAACAATGACCAAGAGACACAGAGGCGTCAAACTGTCCCATAGATAAGGCGTAGTCTGCCTGTTATTACCCACGGTGTGTGTGCGCGCATTTGAGGGGAAATCCCTCTCATCATGCCCTGTCAACTCTCATGCCATGATAATAACGCTGAACATGAATAAGCAAGCAGTGAGCAATGTCTTAATTACTCACGTTCTTTTTTAAATCCTTCCCATTCGGTACACACAGACACGTTCAGTGTTTTTACTTTTCCCTCTGTCGTCTTTTTCTATCATTCTTTTTTTTTTTTTTTTGCTTCCTTTTTTACGTGTCTCATCTTCCGCTGTCTATATCTTTCCGTCTGCTTCAGAAGAGCCTATAATCTTCCTCAGCCATAATCTGGTTTAAATGACACACCCTACTCTTTTTTTTTCATGTCCGCTTTCCATAAACTGAGGTTGTAGAGAAGTTAGATTTGAGGAGTAAATTATAGCTTACTCCATCTTGCTACTCACTTTGGTTTGATACAATATCTGGAATATTGATATACTTTTAAACAGTATTTCATCCACACACTTTGGGGTTTAGAATAAAAAGTAATATTGCTATAAAATAATCTTTCCCCACTAACCCATTTATATCTCTCTTGTTCCATCTATTAATATTTTGACTATAGATTTTTCAAACTTAACTAGCAAGCAAGTAGACTTGCTGTATAATGTGTCATGTAATTGGTTTTAATTAATGCTGCCATTTTTGTCTGGCAACCCCTTAAAACCCCTTATAGCTATCTAAATATTTGCTTAGGTGTCACTGTGTGCTATTAAAATATTTGGACCTTATGTTTTTCTTTTGACAAATCTCTTATTTTATTCCAAATATCTGTAAAAGTCATGTGTCATGTGTCGATTTCTGAATGCCTTCACTCTGAGAGCACTGGTTCTATAAGCATAATAACCAAAGAATGGATTTTTTTTTGTTTAGTCTACTAAATGTAGCTGATATGTCAGAGGTGCCCAATGGCAGTTTTATCATTGTAATCAGAAAGGCTTTAATGAAAGGCGATGTAAGGGCAAATGTAAAGACAGTCCTGTATAGAAGGACATAAAAAGAGCCTGTCATGAATGCCTGCTGCGCCCTATCCTTTAATTTAGAGTCTTTTTGCAACATAATCACAGCCTAACTACTTACGGTTATTACCTGAGCTCACGAGAGGGGGAGAAAAACATGTGTGCGTATTTGTGTGTGTGTGTGTGTGTACAATGGTGCCAGTGCTCTAGACTGACCTGAGGGCACTCATTACCCAGCCAGGGACATTACCGTGTAGCCTCAGTGTCTCTGCCGTTCCAGTGGAACTGGTTTACCTCACCATCAACAAATGGACAGAATCAGCAGATAGCTACCTCATTGTATGTCTGTCTTTGTTTCTTATCTCCTCCTCATTATTTCAGTTTTTTACTGTTTCTATCATAATTTATAGTGTATATCTGTTTTTTAATATGGGTAACTCTTTAATTAGAGAAACGTTTATTTTACCTACTGAAATTTTTTGTTGTTGTTGTAATTCAAATTCCCCCTGTAGTGAATAATTGTATCCCTTAAAACTCATCTTTGATCACCAAAATGGCATATTTAAATGTTTTTTTCCTGTGAAAAAAAATTCTTTATGCCTTAAAATAGCTTGAATGTAACTCTATACCCTTGCCTCATTTAATAAACTCGGATCAATGAATACGCAAATTAGCCCCGCCTCCACTCGCTCACACCCGCTCAGAGATCCACTTGGTCAGTGCTGCACAATGGTATCGCTCTTTACAACATCGGACACATAACGGTACGGTCCCACATATGGGATTTTTCATTTCTGTGCCCCTGGGCGTATGGCCCCCATATGGAATTTAGAACGTTCAGCGACGTTACATAACTGCCAGATTCAAACTGTGCTTTCGCGCTTTGGCTGCGAGACGGAGGAGCTCAGCTCTTGTCATATATCACAACTATGCAGTGTTTTTTTAGCCACATAATAAGTTTCAGACATTTAAATACGCATAAGCAACAGTAAAACAATACATTTAGAGTTTATAAAATACACACTGATGTCAGACATCAGTGGAAGCAGCCATAACAATCCATTATAATTTGCCGACATTTATTCATATCAGACACACATAATGGGCCTAAGTAACTATAAAGTTTATTCTATTATTCTTCCAGTTCACCAGCCACTTACTTGCATATATTTCGGGAGAAACTGATGAATTCACCTGCTGTAAATCCAACTGACAGGACTCTGCGAACTGTGGCGCAAACTAAGATGGCGGCACCCGTCTCGCGTTATAGATCAAGATAAAGATCATTTATAAAGGTTTTTAAATGACAAAACACACTCCATCATATTTAAGAATCAGAGTATCAGATATCAGATATCATTATGACATGGTAAGCATGTTTGTGAATATTTTAAATAAAAAAGGAAAAACAAAATAATAGTGATCCATCTGTCAAACAGTGTTATTGTGGCTGCGTTCAGCGTACATGACACGCATGGCGCATCGCCATGGAAACAATAAGGGCAAAAGTTCTAAAATAATGGTCGCCTTAAAAAAAACTCACTCTGGGGGGTCAGATAGAATAATTTAAAGTCCCACTGTTGTCGATAATTTTATCAATTAAAACTCATCTTTGATCACCAAAATTGCATATTTAAAGTTTTTTCCTGTGGAAAAACAATTAATATCTTAATATAACTTGAATGTAACTCAACACCCTTGCCTCATTTAATATACATGGATCTACGAATATGCTAATTAGCCCCGCCTCCACTTAGGCACAAGCTCAGACCAGATCCACTCGCTCAGCTTACTGAGGTAAACGCTGCACAATGGTATCACTTTTTACAACGTCGGAACGGTAATAATTATGATTAGCGTTTTGCTTGACTATGTTATCAAACTAATAATGTGTGATAACCTTCTTTTGAGACTCCCTTGCGCGGTCAGTTAACGATATGCTAAAGTCAGCCGGCACGTTGATATGATTGGTTACAAGGTAGTTTGTGACGTCAGAAACTCCAGTGATTTCAAACTGCGGGTTTGAGACTGTCTTTGGTTTACTGCAGTTTTAAAGAGAAAATAAAAGTTTCTATATGATTAATAGATTAAGTAATATATGAATTGTTATTAATTAAATGTGTCATAATGTATTCATTCCTTAATAACATATTTTATTAACTAAAAGTGTAAATGAACGTGTTAATTACCACAATGGGTTGAAGCCACGTATTTTAACTTCCAGTTGTCTGCTTTAATAAATTATTAACTAATGATTTGAAAATGTATCATGTTATGACTTGTTGAGGCACATGACTATTAACTAATTATTAAGTAATATGTAATTAATGGGTTTTGACAGTTGCACATGCAGTGAATGTAATGTCAGAGAATGTGAAGCATGGGTAAGTTGGGCTGCACACATATATCAGCACACCAGAATCTGAACTACAGATTGATGTTGCACTGTATGTAAACTGGACGCGACCATTATTGAGTCATGCCGCAACAGCTGTTTACACTGGACATGACAGACCATTGCAAGTCCATTTGTCCTTCATAACAGAAGTGACATTTTGTTGCGTTGTGCCGCATCCAGTGTAGTATCACTATCACTGATTATAATGGGTTCTATTCTCTATGTCCGGTCTTGACACAGTGTTATGAAATAGCAGTGCCCGGCCACATGTTCTCAGTGTTCCACCTTTGAATCCTAGACCTCAAGCTTAACCTGACACATTCCTGTGCCATGAACAACAAGGTTCTGGATGCAGCAGTTCATCTGTTACAGTGGAATCACAGTTGTAGATAGCTGGAAATTGAAATCCATGGCTTAGTGTTGATGTCAAAACCATAATTACATATTACTAACTTACACTATTAGTTAATAAAATATGTTATTAAGGAATTAATACATTATGACACATTTAATTAATAACAATTAATGTATTACTTAATCTATTAATCATATAGACTCTTTATTATTTGCTGATGCAGTAATCATTAATTAATGGTTTAGTTCTTCATGAGTCATACATTAACACAAAATTATCTGTGCATTAGTTAAGCATGAATTAATGCATATTAGTGCACCCCTATTGTAAAGTGTTACCAAAAATATACCTGGATAACCTAGCTTCTCTAGAGACTTCCCTGCTAGTTTGCTGTTAATGATATGCAAAAGCCTGTCGGCACATTGATGTGATTGGTTAAGGTAGTTTGTGACGTCACAGACACCAGCAATTTCAAAACCACGGGTTTGAGACTGTCTTTTTTTCAGTGCAGTTTTAAGGAGAAAATACTCAGCAATGGTGTTGACATATGAATTTACACATGGTTTGTTTTAAAGCATATTAAAAACACCACATAGACATATAAACAACATTAAAATCTTGATTTTCACCACAGGGGGAATTTAAAGGATATATTATAATAGCTTTTAACTTTTTATTGTGTCTTGTTAATTTCCTTTTCCTTATCCATCCTGATCAAACATTATAGCATATACATGTATATATGACAACATATATATATATATAAGTTAATAAATTATAAATTATGATGACATTTATTTATTTACATAACTGAAAATGTCATTACCATCACACACAATATCAAAAACCCACACCTTCACATGGTATGGCAAAAGAGTTGATCAAAGTCATGATCATATCTATATTCTAGAAATGTGACAAATGTTCTAACATAGATGAAACAGAATTTGTCATAGTTTTCAAGTAGTCAGACATGCCCCTAATTGAAGAAATACCATGAAGTCATGATTGTTCATGGCCTCTAGCTGTGTGGTTACTGTGGGTGAAAGACATCAAAAATGTTGTTCATTGCACACCTGATGGAGTATAACCCATTTTGTCAGTGTTCTCTGAGGCAGTCAGACAGGTAGACTCTGGCTTTCTGGGAAAAGGGTTATTTTTTAACAGTGACACTGACCTGCTGAACTCTGGACAACTGTCAATTCCAATTTACCCTTATTATTTACATTCCCATGGAGAAAGCAGTTGTCCAGGTTACTGCTTTTTCTCCATATGGAAGTTCAGATTGTAGAGCTGGTGGTTTGTTCAGTTCTTTATATGAGTGAAACACATTAAATGCTCTGTTCCACTGACTACATCCATAATGAATCACACTGTAAAAATCACAAAGACAGCATAATCCACACCAGAGGGTACAGTGTCATATTCACCAACCACCCTAAACAAACCCAGTGTATGACCAGTGTCATGCAAACCTGTCTATTAAACAAACATGCAAAAAGGAAGAGAGAGACAAACACATTTTCCATGGAAGAAAGTAAGTAATACCGGATTGGATCAACATGAGGATCAGTACATTTTTTTTTATTTAGGTGATCTATCCCTTTAAAAGCTTATGTGCATACTTCATTCAAAGTCAAAAGGCAGTTTATTCTTAATTTATAGGGTTATGAATACATAGTCATTGGCATGTTTATTATCCAATGTTATTGGAAAGAAAATGAAGACTCCTCTAGCTCAACTATTCTCGGAACAAAGGCGTCATTGCCTTTTCTCTGACAGAAATCCTAAAGATAGAAATGTGGAGAAGCTGATATTGCCTCAGAGTCCATGCTTGAGAGATTTATATTTATGTCTCTGGAGCACAAACTGTTTTTTCTCCGTTTCTTTTTCTGAGTCTGCCCTAAAAAACAGACAGCAAAAAAAGAGTGCCCAGCATCAATGCACATTACAACCAGATGTTCCGCCAACCAGAGAGAGGGGATCAATGACCAGACTAAGCTTCCTAGTAAGAGAAACAGGGGAAAAAATGAATTGAATTATATGACATTTCTTTAATAAGATTCACTGGAAGGCTTTCAAAGGCCCTCCTCACATTGGGAAGTTCCTAAAGAGAGAGGAAATGATAGTCTTTAAAATATCAACCGACATGCTCGCAGTGGTTATGACAAAGACAGAGATGCTGCTTATTTTGTGTGTGTGTGATTATATAGAGCGGCTGAATGAATCCATGCGGGACAAAATGGAGATTCGGGAACGGAGATGGTTTTAACGGCGAAGAAAGGCAATACAAAAATAACTTCTAGTTCAGATCCAAAAGGCCCAACGGATGGTTTGCTGATTATATATTTTCTTGTATGCTCATTTGTTTTGTTTTTGGTTTTGTAACTCTCTCATATAGTTCATTGTCTGTGAAAACTGCAAATGTCATAAAGCATTTGTTTTATTCATCCCTTTTTATTTTCTGGTCCAATGTAGAAACTTAGCAAACTGTTGTGTGATGGATTGATTGTGTCTCAAAAAGTCTTGAAATTATGTAGTTAGTTGACCTTTAGAAACTTGAGTTCTGTAACAGGAATATCAAAATCTTTATGCCCTTATAATTTTTGTAGCCACAGAAGTAAGACAGTGCCCAGCCTTCAGACTCACTCACACACACACACACGCACACACACACACACGTTTGTTTTTGTGAATTGTAGGGACATTCCATAGGCGTAATGGTTTTTATACTGTAGAAACCGTATTTTCTATCGCCCCACACCAACCCTACCCCTAAACCTACCCATCACAGGAAACTGTGCACATGTTTACTTTCTCAAAAAAACTAATTCTGTATGATTTATAAGCCTTTAGGGTAATGTCCTCATAAGTCAGCCTCTCCTTGTAATACCTATGTCATATGTCATTATACAAATTTGTGTCCTGATATGTCACAAACACACACACACACAAACATGGTTTCAGACAGCATTGTTTTAGATAGAGATAGATGCATGGCACTGGACTAACTGATAACTGTACATACTTGTCTGGGTTTTATTTTTCTTGAATTTAACACACATACGTTTAAAGACTTTGCTTTACATGTCATCTGTTAGTCCTTGTTATCCAAGGACAGGAAAAAGGAAAGACAAATAAGAGACAGTGTTCATGTGCTTATCACTCCACACTTCTCAATGGACATTATGTCCATTAAAGGAAGTGTTTTCTTAAGACTGACAGAAATACATAATTTACTCACCCTCATGTCATTTCAAAACTCATATCAAAAGGCTGATGTTTTTAAGGGGGAACACAACAGGAAGCGAAAACTGTAGATGAATAATGTAAAAAAAAAGAATACATTTTGAAGAAATTTATAACCAAACAGATTTGATAACCATTGACTTTCATTGTATGGATAAAAAACATTCTCACATATTCTTAAAATATCTTCTTATGTTCGATGAAAGAAAGTCATACAGGTTTGGTACGACATGCGGGTGAGTAAAAAAAAGTAAACACAAAGGTATCGTATGAATTCAGAAGTCTTATAATATACCCCAAGAGTTGTTTTAAACTATTTTTATTGTACTTTTTACTTTTAAAAACTACTTTTATTGTGCTTTTGGGTCATTTTTGCAGCTTGACAGCCCTGTTCACCCTTCACTTTAATTGTATAGGAAAGAGCAGCACAAACATTCTACTAAATATCTTCAATTGCACCCCACAAAACAAAGAAAGTCATACCGTTTTGGAACAATACGGGACGATGTAAACTATGAGATTATGTAATTGTAATGTAACATGTTTTGTATTCTTGATCCTTGTTTTAATATTTTTAATCTCTCTCTTTCTGTCCACTCATTCTTTTATTCTCTGATCTGCCCATCCTTTCTTCCTCCACACAATCTCTAGTCCAATCCTGGTCAGAAAAAAAGAAAAGAAAGAGAAAAACACAATGAGATTATTGATAAGAAAAAGCGAGAGATGGATATTTTCTCAGAGGGACGACAGTAGGCGCTCTCCTCCATTCGCGTTCCCCCTCTTTCATCCTCAGAGGTCCACAAGGGAGGCGATTGTTAGGACACAATGTGAAACGAGAAAACTTTTGAGAAGACACATCGCATTTAATTAACTAGTGGTAATGATCTCATTACTCTCTCTGAGTCCAAGGCGTGCACACACACACACAGTAGAGAGGTGAGACAGAGGTCAGTAGAGCAGAACTGGCCCTCACTGCTATTGAGAGAATGAGTGGTCAGTCTTCTCTATTCGCTGTGCTTTCTGTGGATATGGCGGTATAGTTTAAGCTGTAGATTTTCATCCAAGAGTTTTTAGACATTTGCTTTTACTCTAAAATCCTTATCCCTGTCTAAGGGGTCTTCATAATATTTTCTTTAGCAGATAAATAGGCCTAATAGAGAAGAGAATGTCATGAATTCCTGTGAAGCCAAAGGCCCAATTCATGTTCCCGCTTTTTTCTTTTGAGAGATGAGAGTTAATCTTTTGATATCGCTGAACAAACATTCTTTCATCTATTTTCTAAAGCTTGCCTTGTCTGAGAGTGTTTTTGTTTGGTCTGTCGCTTGCTGAATGGTCTGTTATGCTTTTTTTTTTATTCAAGAAAACCATATATACAAGAGAACGATGTTGCCGTTTAAACACAAGGAAAATACAGAATATAATTCAGATGGAACTATATTTAGATCAAACTTTTGGGCTGATTGAATGCTGTAGATTACGGATGAAGGACAGACTGGCTAATGAACATTAATGAGTTTTAGGTATTACCAAATGCTATAATCATTACTGGAATGATAACAGTCTGCTAAATGCAGGACACTTGTTTGAAAAGATGCAAAGCACAGAATTCGGATTTAACTGATGATCATCCACTTCAAGCTGCTATTTGGTCCATCATTGAATCAGTGAGTTGAACTCGAACCAGGGCTGCTTTTTCTCAAAGCATCGTAAGTCTATGGTAGAACCATTGGCACCAATGGTATGATCAACTTAGCTCACAATGATTTTGAGAATCGTAGCCCAGATCATTTTCTGAAAACCGTTCTCACCACAGGTTTTAAATCCAGTGTTATTTTAGCATTATTTAATATTTATTAATAGTTTGAATTAGCTTTTACATTTGTGATTTTTTACTAATTTTAACATTTATATTTAGTAATTTTAGTCCAAATAAATTAAGTTTGTAAATTAAGTTTGTCATCTAATATTTTATTTCAATTGATGAAAGAAAATTTCATAGTTTTAGTTAACATAACACTGTTTAAATCTCATTCAATGAGATACATTTAAGAACAAAAGCAAATAACATTTAACGTCATTGATGTACATCCTGTCGTAATGCTTCTTAAAGCGGCAACCTTTAAATGAGTACAAATGAGATTCAGATACAGTAAAAGGGAAGATTTAGATTCAGTGAATAATGGCTTCTGTAAACCCTAGCGCTCAAAATAATTAATTGGTTTGAGTAGGACAAACTTAAATTAAACAAATTAGTTCAGTCAAATTAACTTTTATGAGTATTTAGCACTTTCTTTTTCTTTCAAGTTCACAGAACTGATATATTTAAGTAAACTGAACTGTTTTATTGTTTTGAGTTTTATTAACTTATTTCTTTTAATTTAGATGAAATTTAACTTAAACTGGCTGGGATTTCTATTTCCCAACATACTTTGCTCATGGCACTCGAAAGGGAGAGTAAATGCTACAGTTAAGTGTTATATAAGGTTTTTTGTGACAGATTAATGTTAAGTAGGAGATTTAGTAGTGATTAATGTTTTGTTATGCTAATTTAAAAGAGTTTCTGTTAATGTGCGTTTTTGGAGAGTTAAGTGGTGCATGCAGCTTGGTTTGAGAGCAAGTATGTTAAATGCTTTATCAGCAAGTGCTACACCATGCTATTGTTAACAATTAGCAAGTTAGCATTTTCTGAATTAGCTTGTTAAAGCTAGAAGTTTACACTAATAAAAATGTTCACATTGAGGTTACATGAAATCTTTAAGTTAAATGTATGAATTAAAACAAATAAAATGCATGAGTACAAAATGTTTGCTTCAATTTTTTTTTGTTTTGCCATTTTTTTTTTCAGGTTTACAGTATATTAGTATGTTTCTAATTAAAGATTATTTTATTTATATATAGAATATATCACACAGGTCTGCGTATTTTTATGCTGCTTGGAAAAAGAACATCTCAGACATTTTACTCTAGAACAGCTCCTTTTGTTTTCCACAGAATACAAAAAAAATACAAAACTGATTTTGAACATCATGAGGGTGAGTAAATAAAAACATAATTTTTATTTTAACCTTGGGATTCGAGACAAGTTAAATACACAGAGGGACGTTTGAAAGTTTAATCATTTGAATATGGTACAAGAGAGACTTTTTGGTGGTGCAGGATAACAGTGCATGGAGTGATGTTTCCTTATGAGACTGTGTTGATTTAATGATAAAAAGACAGAGATGGAAGAGGGAGAGTGTTCAGTTCAAAAAGGGGGACTTTTTATAGTGAAAATGGGGTTGGTGCAGGAAGCATGGACACAGGAGGGTGAGGGAGGGGATTTTTTGGCATGGAAGGGTTTCCTATCTCCAGACAGACAGGGCCAGAGTGATAATGAGCTCTAGGGACCATGTAAACTATCGCACACCATGCACAACCTGTGTGTATGTGTGTATATGTGCTTTTTGGGTGGAGTGCTTGACTTTGCAAAATAACCTCTTATCTGTTTTATCAGATAGAGCACTGGTCATTCTGGACATCCTGTGAAATTCCCCTCACTTTTAAAAAGTTTATTTAAATATGAGACTCAGCACTGAGATTTCTTTCATATGCGTCTAAGAAGATTGTACCATTAAGAATAGCAATGTTTTACAGTCACTTTAAAGGTGGTAAACCTGTTCTGCTATTTTTGTAGCATTACCGTCAACACAATATTATTACAACATTGTGACAAACATTATTTGGTAATATTTGCAGGAACTCCAGGTAAAGGTGAAACATCTCAATACCATGATAAATTTTAATGTTAAATTTTCATTTTAACCCTGAATTACAATTTCAGTATTTATTTATTTATTTTTAAATTATAACAAGTTAAATTAAAAACATGAAATATTGACATATAAGTTAAATATTCAAATATTTAAAATTATTAATTTAATCAAGTTAAATATTTCAATATTAATTTTTATTTAATCAAGTTAAAGACACTAAAACCCGATAAGTTAAAGTTTTAAAAGTACTGTAAACTCATATACATTGAGTTAAATTCACTTATATTTTAGTGTTGGTTTAGTCAATCATTTGAGTAAACTCAATTTAAAGATTTTAAGTTTATTTTTCAGTTTGAATTCAGGTAACAAATCTAACTAAGTCTTGTAACATTTATTTTTTAATGTAATCAAGTTAAATGTTTCAATATTGTATTTGAAGTTCATTTTAAAGGGTTATCAATTTATTTAAAATATCGAATTAATTATGGTATGCTTGTATTTTTATTTAAACAATTGAATGTGTTCAATTCACAGCCATATATTAAACCTATGCTGACAGTTTAAGTGTAAGTTCGGCCCTTTGGCATGCAGAACACACTTTTGAGAACAGATATGTCCATGATAGACATTTACTTTTAATGTTACTCCCTGAATGTTGCGTTCTTAAAAAATGAACCTGTAACATGTCAATCGTCAGAGTAACATTACATTTAAAAAACAGGTGGATTTTGAAACATGGCTGAACCAAGCCCCTACAACATGTGTCTCTGATCATATAATTTCAGTTTATAGGCAGAGGTTAATGAGACCTGTTACCTAAAGCCAACAGATAGGGAAGGGTGTTAGTTTTCACACATATCTGCTCTTTTATAAACACACAGACCAACTTATAATATGAAGCTGCACTTCATGCACAGGGCCTGCTAATTCATTTAGCATGGTGAAGTAGATGAGTCCATTTAAAGTACGGGATAATCTTAAATACAATTTGTTCCATAGCCAATATAGGATACTATATTAGCTACTACAGCAGGCCACCAAACAGCCACTGTTTGGTTTATGCATTTTTGGCTAAATGCCCCAAGGCCTGTTTGCAGCTAATATGGAGAGAATACTTATATAAACAATTACTGTGGAGCCATAAAGTCTATACACACAGAGATTTCACACACTTATAACTATATTTAAATATATGTTTTATTGCTAAATATGAACATACACTACCAGTCAAAAGTGTGGGGTCAGTAGGAGATTTTTTTATTATTCAGCCAGGCTGCATTAAATTTATAACATTGTTACAAAAAAATTCTATTTCAAATAAATGCTGCTCTTTTGAACTTTCTATTCATCAAAGAATCTTGCAAAAATGATCACAAAAATATTAAGCAGCACAACTGTTTTCAACAGTGATAAAAAGAAAGAAATGTTTCTTAAGCACCAAATCATCATATTAGAATGATTTCTGAAGGATCATGTGACAATGAAGACTGGAGTAATGGTGCTGAAAATTCAGCTTTGCCATCACAAGAATAAATTACATTTTAAAAATATATTAAATATTAATAGAACAGTTACTTTAAAGTGTAATAATATTTCACAACATTGCTGTTTTTACTGCATATGATCTAATTAATGCAGCCTTAGTGAGTGTTTCTTTCAGAAACATAAAAAATCTTTTGAACTTTTGAACAGTATTGAACTTATATTTTGTAAAAGTGATCTGTGGTTGTCTGAACATGTGTCTTCATTTTGGTGAAGCATCTGAGACATAAATGCACCTGTGTGTGGCTGCTGATCTTGTGTGTGTGTGTTTCTAGAGGACTTTTTGTCAGATCAGTCTGAGATTTACTCTAAAGGTCCCCTCAGCATCCTGAGGGATAATTCCCTGCAGCCAATGTAAACAGTGTGTAAATAATGGGCTCTCCCTTACAATCACACACACATATGCACTCCGCCCAGAACTTAAGGACTACAAAGTGTGTTTGCCGCTTACAGTAAACTCTGACCTGCCTGTGTTTGTCACTGGTAATTAAAAGGATAAGTGCTCTCTGAAAACACAAAAAGTTAGCTTAGATAAGTCAATGAAGACATACATAAGGTAAATATTTGTATAGTGTCAGGCTTACTTTAATTAATTGTAGACATGTTTGATAAAATATTGGCTACTGATAATTAATACTACAATAATAAAAAGGTTTGTTCTATACCAAAATTTCCATTTTAGTTCCACAAATATAATTTCATAAGGTATTTGTAACTTTTTTTTTTTTAATTCCTTTTCCAGGTTGTGAGTATCATAATGATCTTCTATCAGTGAGTCAAAATTCCAAGTGTTGTGGTCATACAGCTACATGTTCAATCGCCACACAGCATAGGGAGAAGGAGAGATTACAGTGGCACAAACATAGCAATTAAACAGCTGTTCTTCCTCGAGCAGGTGTGTGATTATGTGAGCGCGTCGTCTTTGAGAACTGTCCTTTCTGAAAACTTTCCAGGTGCATGTTAACATTTTCTCTGTGGTATTTACAAACTCAGGAAAACATTCACATGGGAGAGAAAACACTCCCAGTCTCACTGTCCAAGGGGTCAGATAGGTTATTTGTATTATCAGTCACAGGCAATGGGTGAACCATAAGTATAATATATACGTACACACACACACATGTAACGTGCTAGTTGTATAAACACGATGAAATAAGTCTTTACTTGATAATCCAATGGGAGAATACAGAACCCAGGCAGGAAAACACCACAACACTCAAAACATATGAGCCCTGACCAAGACACACCAACAGAACTGAACTTTATACACAGACGATGAACTAAAATGACTAACAGCTGTGATGAATGAGATTAGTGTCCATGGTGACCGACTGTGGCGGGAAACTAGAACAAAGGAGCACATTTGACAGATGAAAACAAAAACTGAAAGTTCATGTGGTGTGAGGGCGAGACAGAACGCCCCGTCCCGGAAGGCGTGTCCTCGCGCCGTAGAGAGGTGATGAGGATGAAGAGATGAAGAGATGGGAAGATTATGTAGGAGGCGGTTCAGGAGGTGGACGGCCGACCAGGAGGAGACGGAACAGAAGAGTCCAGGGTGGAGAAGATGGTGGAGTAAGCCAAGGTGGAGCCTTAAGCAGAGGTAGATGTTTGCTGACCCAGGCCACAGCTGAGACTGCGCCCCATGGTGGCGGCGCAGGAGGGAGGAGCCATGGCGGTGTAGTCACAGGCGCCACCATGGGGACAACCGGAGGTGACGATGACGCGGATGAAGGAGTCCACCGCGCAGCCGGAGAGCCGATGTAGAGAAGGGACTCCGAAGATCTAGACGGCCACGACGTAACCGCACTGACGACCCCGGTGGTGGTAGGGATCCGGAGGGCTGAAGTCGAGCAGGAGCGACTGAGGGCAGAGGCGGAGCCTGAGGAAGGTCGAAGCTGGTCGAAGATGAAGGGGTGGAGGGCTGGAGAGTAGCGACCGGCCCGCAAGTCTGCAGCGTAGGTGTAACGATGCCTGACCCAGGTGGAGCCAACATACTGAGGGAGTCCGGCTAGGCTGAACGCCCGATGGCCTCTGCCGACATCGAGGGAGGAAGGAGCGCAGGCACAGGAGTTAGGGCGATGGGTCGAGGAGGAGTGGAGCGTGCAGTGGCAGAAGGCGGAGCCACGGGCTTCCCAAAGCCAGGAAGAGATGGCACCCAGTGGGCCCGAGGTGTAGACTCACCACTGAGGGACTGATGGGAGGTATCGATGATTGGACGACAGGATTAGTTGGGGACTGGAACAGAACTTGGAGGGCAGAACAAAATCCAATCAAAAATAAAAGTCAATAGTATTCTGGAGAGGTAGTGGATGAGGCAAGCTGGGCGAGACCAACAGATTATGGCAGACAGATTCAGGAGGTAGCACAGGGGGTAGAAAAACAACCTCTCCAACATCACAAAAAAAAAAAAATTCTTCAGAGCGGTAGCCGAACACTCACTCTCAGTGGAAGGGGGGTGGGCAGGGCTCATCTCAGTGATTGCTGAAGATGCCGGCTCATACACCTGGTCAGGCGCGCGTTGCTCAGGCTCTGTGGCGATGTTAAGCTCAGTCGCTCTCGTGTGCACTGGCTCGTACGTCGCAGCGAAGTCCCTCTCACGGCCTGTGGTGAGCTCGGGCTGCCAGTCCCCGCAGTCTGGGTGTTGTTGGCTGGGCACTGGGTAGCTAGTGGGGCTGGTGTTGTCGGAAGAAGGAAACCAAAAACACAGTCACAAAAATTAAAACAAAAACAGTAACAAAACACGCTGCTTATCTATTTCACGGTCGGGTCTGTAACGTGCTGGTTGTATATAAATACATGACGAAGAAGATAACTCTCAAATAAGTCTTTACTTGATAATCCAATGGGAGAATACAGAATCCAGGCAGGAAAACAACACAACACTCAAAACATACGAGACCTGACCAAGACACACCACCAGAACTGAACTTATATACACAGACGATGAAATAAAATGACTAACAGCTGTGATGAATGAGATTAGTGTCCATGGTGACAGATTGTGGCGGGAAACTAGAACAAAGAAGCACATGTGACAAACAAACAAACTGAAAGTTCATGTGGTGTGAGGGATAAACCAAAATTTATTCAGACACCTTGAACATTTCATTCATTATAAAAATGGTAATAAAATATGACAAGATCTCACAGTTAAAGACTTAAGCAAAACATGGTCAGGTCAAAGTGTCTGAATAATTTTTGGTTTCAAATTTTTATCAATTTTACTGATAGACCACTGTATAAAGAACTTTTGGGTATAATATGTCACAGTTTATTTTATTTTGCTATCCTCACTTACATAAATGAACTATAGTGTCCTGCACCCACTAGTAAAAATATATTTTAAAAAATATTATTTTTTGTTTGACTGTATATATATATATAAAAATTACATTCATGTTTATGAGATGCATTTGGTGTTTCGGGTTTGATCTTAAATGAGACTTCATGTAGCCAGTTTCTTAAACCAAGGTTAGCTGGTTTGCCACAGAAAAAATTTAACTAGGCTTGTAGATCTAAAAAAAAAAAAAAAAAAAAAACTGTAAAAAAAAAAAAAATTACTTTCATGATTGTCAAATCAAATTCAATAATTAATGTGGTTCAGATAACATAATATTTTGAGTTTCTGTTTATTAAACCAATTACCTTCATTGTATTAACTCAAATTTTTAACTTCAATTAACTCAAAAGTTTAAGGCAACCAGGTAACATACTTTTTTAAGTTAAACTAACAATTTTTTTTTTTTACAGTGTACACATACACATTGCATAAGAGTCATCACATGGTTGTTTAAAAGATTCTTTCTAAGATTTTACATTGGATGATGGTGATGGATGATCCATGTTCACTACCTGACGTGAATCAGAAAGAACATTTTAAACAACCATGTGATGACTCTTTTGCAATGTATATACGCTAATGTTTTCTTTTAGCTCTACAAGCCTTGTTTAATTTTCTATGGCAAACCAGAAAACTTTGGTTTAAGAAACTGGCTCCATGAAGTCTCATTTAAGATCAAATCCAAAACACCAAATGCATCTCATAAACATGAACGTCATTTGATTTGGTTGCATGTTTAAACAGGATGGAGAGTTAAAATTTTCTTTCATAGGAGGAACTATAAATGTGTAAGTTCAGTTGCTGGGCAGAAGAACACAGAAAAGAGCAAATACTGTTTTGCACCAGACGTACATCAACAGTAAATGTACAGTAAGTAAGAATAAAAATAGCATAGTATGAATATGGTTCCCTCTCTATAAAATGCTCCAAGTGTGGTCTGTCTGCTTCTTAAGCACTTGTGGTCACTGTTAAGAAAGTCCTTACACTCTTTCTTCATTTCATCTAATCAGTGGTTGTTTTTCCATTAGTTGAGTGAAACTATCAGCCCTTGCTGCTGAACATTGACTACCAGTAGATGTCTAACAGCTTCAGCTTATAGCTTATTAAAGTTTGGTTTCTCTAAGTGGTGCTACAAAGCTTTGGTTGAAAAGAGAGCTCATTTCATCAGTCACTCAATATAAATGATGCCAGCTCCCTGCTGCTGAGTTCCTTGGTTTGTGTAATTGGCTAGTAAGCGTAAACCACTTACCATACTTGAGTAACAAGGCATGATAGTGAGGCATGTGAAGACACAATCTATCAAAGTGTGGCTTGACTGGAATGATAAAAGAAGGTGCAATGTGAATTTTTACACATGGCCTTAAACTGGCATTTTCTTTACTGACACATTATTAAATCAATATTATGGCTTTTAGTCAATTAAAATGAGTCCCGGCTTTTGATCCTGATCCTGATCTTTGTGGTCTCACTATTCTCAGGTACAGTTTATGTGCTTTATTTAATGTTAAAAGTGTCTAATATGAGTTTGAATACCATTTTGTGTGTCTTTTGTAGTTGTACTGAAAGCAACAATGGACAGTTCACCTCAGATCTTAAAAATAAATGAAAGGAAACAAGAACGTTCAAACTGTCAACTCATTGTGAACAGAAAAGTGTATTCTATGACAAAAATAGTTTCAGTGACTCAGTATGTATTTCTAATAATGTTAAAATGGTGTAATATTCATGAATTTATTTATGTACTTATCCATTTCGTTGCGAGAGTTTGCCAAGAGAGCCCACCCATGCGCTCCTCTGATTGGTTGTGGGTTTTGATTGACTTTATCACGTCTCATAGTCACGACTTGCCATGCGTTTCATTCGGAAGGGCTCATCTCTGTGCCCTAATCTCTTCAAAGGGTTTACCCTCTGGAGTGAGAGCTTTGAAGGGATGAAAAAAAACCCCTCTTTTTTTGGAACATACTTCTGCGTCATCTTAACGAGACAATCAAGGAGGCGCCCTTGTCGCACATTTTGTACGCTGGTTGACCCCCAAAAAAACTTGTTTTGGGGGTCGATTGTGGGTAAATTGTGCAAGCTGCGCCTTTTGTTTAACGTTAGTTTATTTATTTATTTTTGGTTTATCGCACCATATTGTATATTGTGTCTATGTATTTGAAACATTTGAATGGTCTGATAAAGGTAGCTGTAAAGTATTTTTGTTGAAGTACAATGTCATTTTGACCATAATAATGTACCAAATCTAACTTGTATAAATATTACAGTAGTATAGAAAATACAATACATACATTTATAGGTAAAATCAAACTCTGTACCATGGGGGCCCAAAGTGTCCATCAGTTTTACCCTTCGAAATCCTTCATTCCGAAGGGCACTTTGAAGTGGGGCAGTTTTGAGCACTTCGGTTTGGAACGATCCTTCAATATGGTGTCTATGATAGTTTCACTCCGAAGCGCTCTTCGGAGGGCGATATATCCCATTTAGAATGCACCGTTGGCCTGGTGTGGACAGACAAACTGTTTGTCACTGGAATCTTATCATCCCGTTTGATTAAGACACCGCTTTATAGCAGAATCATTAAATCATCCAAAAATATTTTTAGAACAACTATTGAGAAAAAATTAACTAAATACAGTATTCAGAAATGTGTTGAAACATAATATTTTCTTATATGTTTTACTTTTTATCTTTATTAGAGTCTATAGTTTCTCTTTGTTGTTAAATATCAGCCCACTGACCCTCTGAAGTATGTTTGTGGACCCGCAGTTGAAACGATATAATGCATTAGGACATTATTATTTATAATTATGTCATCTAAATGACAATTGACAAATGCTTTTGTACACTGAACACACATTTTAACTAAAGGCATGCAGTAAAACACGCATGTATATGCACAGTCGCACATACTTGCACACACACGTTAGGTTTTTATGTTTTATGGGGACATTCCATAGAAACAATGATTTTTATACTGTACAATCTGTGTATTCTAACCCCTAACCCTAAACCTGCCCATCACAGGAAACCTTCCTTTTCAAAAAACATCACTTAGCATGAATTATAAGCTGTTTTCCTCATGGAGACCAAAAAATGTCCCCACAAAAAATTATTTTCATGATTTGTTATCATACCATTTTTTTCTTTTGTTAAATCAACTTAGATAATTAATGTAGTTCAGATAACATAATATTTTGAGTTTCTGATGATTAAACCAATCGCCTTCATTGTATTAACTCAAATTTGTAATTTCAATGAACTGAAAATTTTAGGGCAACCAGGTAACTTACTTTTTCAAGTTAAACCAACAATTCTTTTTTACAGTACACAAGAACAAGGATTTCAGATATTGCCATCTTTGTGGGGACAATTTGTCCCCATAATGTAGGGTTTACCTGAACCAAACACACACACACACACACACACAGGAGAAGTCTGTCTAATGTTCAGCAGACATTTGTAATGTTCCTTTCAATCACCCCAACAAAGCCACGCAGGTCAAAATGTAGGAAAAATGAAACCTCTTCAAAAGCCCTTATACAGCAGCCTTTAAACTCTGTGTGTGTGTGTGTGTGTGTGTGTGTGGTTCAGGAAAACCCTGTACATTATGGGGACAAAAAAAAATTGGTAATGTCCAAAAACCTTGTCCTTGTGGAGACATTTTTTTTTTGTCCTCATGAGGAAAACAGCTTATAAATCATAGTTGTTGTTGATGTTGCTGGGGGTTTTTTTTGTTTTTTTTTTTAAGTAAAAATGCAGACAGTTTAGTATGGTTTAGGGGTAGGGGATAGAATATAGAGTTTTTACAGTATAAAAATCTATTATGTCTATTCATAGTCCCCATATAAGTCCAACGTGTATGTATGTGTGTGGTAGGCAGAATGTGAAGCTATAAGTTTAACAGCAATAGCTGCTCGAAAAGAACTCATAAACATGTCACTAGGACCTTGACCTTGCAGTAAACAGCTCCACTCCCCATGGTACCTCTCTTTCACTCCTTCCTATTTCTTTGTATCTCACTTCCTCTGCTTTTTTCAACTTACCTCACCCTGTCTGTCCCCTTCTAAACCTTTGACCCAAATTTGTCGTCAAAATTTTAAAAATGTTTGTGATTTTACATCAATCTATAATATCTATAAGCTTAATCTATAAGCACAACACAGTCTGCATATCATCTTTGTTTAGTTAAATGAATTATATTATCGTTTATATTGAACTATGCTAAAGCATTTAGTTGAATTACTCATTCTCTGTCAGGGCATCTGCTCTGCTCCTCTTGAGCCTGACTCTGCTTTCAAACAATCCCTGTCATTTAACATTAGCCAGAGAACTGCCATAAAACATCTCAAAAGAATAATTACCAAGCATTTAACCCTTGTGTTTTGGACCGAAGCAGAGTGACTGTCATAATTCACTTCCCCTCGAGCAGATGATGCTCAACACGTGGTGATGATGATGTCATTCTCCAAAATAAACAAACATAAATTCATTTTGTCAGTCAGTTTAATGACAAGATGACATTTTCTTCTACTGCACAACCTTTGAATCACATTTGTTATTCTCTTTATTTAATATTTCACCCTGCCAATGAATTAAAAAATTTTTTTTGTAATATTGGGTTTTAATGTAGCGTTTGAAGCTCAAATTGCAGTCTGACTAATCAAACACCTGGCGAAGGTGTTACGCTATCAATTTATTTTCAAAGAAAAGCCGAACACAATGATGAAAACGTAGTGATTTTAAGTCCCTCTCAAAAGGCATAATACTTCAGCAAACAGGTCTCTCAGAAGTGGAGCTGTTGCCGGCAGACTCATTGTCATATGAAGCGCTCTGTAACCACACCCTTTAAATAATTGCTCAGGAGGTGTGGTTACAGGTGTGGCCCTTGGCATTCTTCAGTTATCACCAGCTTGACTAAGAGATAATTGCCTTTACAATCTGTAATATACAGTCCTCGCTGAGTGTTTCGATAAGACGCACATGAAAGGTCACATCCACGGTAACATGGGCTTTCATCTTGATCAAAACCAAGAGCTGGCACAGAATAAAATGCAGATACATACTCAGCTGCTGATTGAAGCTCTCTTTAGTTAAACCACTACATCTTATACTACCTATTCACTACATACACACACCACCATTCAAAAGTTTGTGGTTGGTAAGATTTTTCGAAAGTTTTTGAAAGAAGTCTCGCCAAGGCTGCAGTTATTTGATAAAAAATACAGTCAACATTTCAATATACTGAAACATTATTACAACTGTAGTACAAACAATTTCTATATTCCTGTGATGGCAAAGCTGAATTTTCCACAGTCAATACTCCAGTCTTCAGGGTCACATGATCCTTCAGAAATCATTCTAATATGATAATTTGATGCTCAGGAAACATTTCTCATTATTATCAATGTTGAAAACAATTGCTTAATATTTTTGTGGAAACTAGTGGATTTTTTTATTTTTAGAACAACATTTATTTGAAAGAAATCTTTTGTGACAATATAAATGTCTTTACTGTCACTTTTGATAAATTTAATGTATTTTTGCTAAATCAAAGCATTTTTTTTTTTTTTTTTTCCAAAAAAATAAAAACTTACTGACCCCAAATATACAAGTGGAGCTGGGGAAGGTTTCAGGTTTCAGAGAAACTCTGAAAGCGCGCTGCAAACTGCAATATCAAACACTATCCTGCTATTTAAATGTTGAGCAGTGAGCTCATTGGCTGCAGATGCAACAAGAACCAATTAGCTTGTGTCAGGTAGTAAACGATCAAAGACTATAGAATAACACAAGACGCGTCACTCGTATTGTTTTGAATGGGAGAAAGTGCTACGCGCAACATGACGGAATAAGTCCCGCCTTCTAAATAAGAGCCAGTCGCCAATTCGTAAAGTCATCGTGTCACTGCAGCAGCCATTAAAAGCTCCGGTTCCTATAGAAACATTCAAACGTACGCTTCCTATAGAGATGCGCACTTAGGACCGCGCATGTGCATTAGCTTAATCCAGCCTGAAAAATACAGTTTTTTGTCATGATTCGAGCATTTTGAAACAAAATTTATGAGACAGTTGTTGTCAGTTCTTTCATTGGTGATTTCAATTGTGAAATTTAATCGAAAGCTTGGCAAACAGGTTTGGAGAATTTGATGTTTCTCCATTCAGAGAGATAGGAGCTGCACTTGCATGCCCGAGAGGCGTTTCAAAGATGGCCGCAGAGTGAAATGACTTTGTAAACGATGTAAATGTCATCAGGTTGGATTAAGGACCAATCTGATTGGTACACATATAATAAAACATATGATCGGTATAAATATAATAAATAAGAAAACAATAATACTTAAATTGTTAACAACCATACAGGGTGTGGCTCAGTCAATTTCCATGCTATTAAACTCTTAGTAAACTGTGTCAAATGTATTGAAAGTTCAAAACAAAACAAAAAAAGGGCAAAAAGGAAGCTCCGAGGTACATCAATGCCGGCGCTTTTCAGTGGCAGCATAGCAAAGACAGAAGAGCGAGAGACACAGACTGCTCTTCTTTCAGTGCTGTAATCCAGGGCTCTGCACTCACAATACACACACATTATATCTCTGCAGGAGGCCTCGGGCTACGGCTGCCAAATCAGGGTGTGTGTCACAGTTTAAAAAGGAGAAAAGAAAAAAGATAAGAGGCTTCTTGGGCCAGGAGCCAATTCTGTCTGTGAAATCCATTATTAGTCTCGAGCATGCACGCAACCTTTAGTGTTTTTTTTTTATTTTCTTCTGACTCTTTCTACCATTCTCACCTTTGTTTTGATGATTTTCCTTCCTACCTCCCACTTCAAATTCATTTTCAGCCTTTTTGGCAGTGATGAAATGTGTCTACATTTACGAAGACACAGTATTGCCATAATAACTTCGTAATAACTTGATCAAAAAAACATCCTGATTCAAAATCCAGGTGAGATCAGATCTTTTTTTTTTTTTTGTTCAGAAAAAAAAACAAAAAAAAAACTAGAGAAAAGTGCTAGCTTTCCTTTACACACATAACCTGAGTAGAGATAAAATACCATATTCATCATTATTATCATATGATGATGATGATAGATAGATAGATAGATAGATAGATAGATAGATAGATAGATAGATAGATAGATAGATAGATAGATAGATAGATAGATAGATAGATAGATAGATAGATAGATAGATAGATAGATAGATAGATAGATAGACATTTGCATTATAAACAATCTTGACATTTGAGTAAATGTTTAGACATGAGAGGTAGATGGGGACATCGTTCCGGTTTGTGTTTTGTGGACTTCAAAGATTGTCTCTCGGCTCTTTGAGTTGTTCAAATATTTAGGTTCTGCGTCCAGTACATGGATTCTCGTCCAAGGACTGTCACTTGAGTTTCCATGCCAACAGGTTTCTTCCAAATTCTGTCTGCATAAATAAGCATTGTGGGATGACATTTTGTGTTTGTTTGTTGGGAGTGGCCTGGTTTATTTCATTGGTAGAACTAATAAATAATCAACTGTGGTAAGGAAAAGATCTGTTGTTAATGTCAGAATTATAGACTGGGCTGGAGTTTTACATTTTTATAAAGGCGAACAGTATATATATATATATATAAAAAAAAGAATATGTAAATAAATATATATGTACACACACACATACGGTACATACTGTGTGTACATATATATAATGTACATTTGACAAATGTGCCGGATGTAATCTAATGAATTCGAGACCTGGATTGGCAAATCACACACACATCACAGACAGACTGTTAATAATAATGGCCCTCGAGGCCACAGAATAGTTTAAATTTAAAAAATTTGAATATTATCTATCTAAGGGAACTATGTCCAGAGGCTACATGGGGAGGGGGCTCAATAAAGCTGCACTCCTGAATAGGAGGACAGCAATGGCAGTTTGAAGTCAATTCAAAACAAATTAAGCTTGTAAAGGAGGCTCAGCTGGTGCCCTTGTTAAATTTGCATGTCAATACAAACGGCCTTGCTGACTACTGCCACGGCAATGAGTGATGCAAACACACCTCATGCTGCTTTTATATAGACCAGTGAGAAACTCTGACATGTTTTTATTTTATTTTACAAAACGCATTGCAGCATCTCATTCTGCATCTCTCTCTATTCATTGATTGTTAATTTAATAAAATGTAAATGTAAAAATAGTATACCAGAGTGGCCTGTTAACTGCAACTACTGATCATAAAAAAGTGAACAAAATAAAAAATAAAAAATAGGGAGGGGGGACTATTAAGTTGGGGTCAAAAAGTGAATAAAAATTATTTGGAGACACATTTGATTAAAGCACATTTAGTCTCTGAAGCAGATGATTGGCCAAAGTGAAGCTGAGAACACAATGAGATCATTAGCTCGTCCAAACTCTCAGGCTTTTGTTATCATTAACCGAGCGCTAATAGTCCAGGGGGAGGCTAAACTCACTAATGCTAGCGCCTGTTAAGTGGACCGCCAGCTAATGGCGTCTTCCTGGGGTCCTGACATACAGCAAGGTCAGCTGAGACACATGGAAGAGAGAGAGAGAGAAAGAGGGAGGGCAGGCGTGAGAGGAAGCCGCAGACAGGTCAACACACTTACTCAGGGACAGAGTAATACTGGAAACATTTCAATGAAGAAAGAAGTTCAAGGTATTATATCAGGAGTGGAGAACATTGATCCTGGAGGGCAATTGTCCTGCCAGAGTTTAGCTCCAACCCTAATTAAACACACCTGAATCTAATCAAGGTATTCAGGATTACTAAAGTTACAGGCAGGTGAGTGTTTTTTTCAGGGTTGGCGCTAAACTCTGCAGGACAATGGCCCTCCAGGATCAACGTTCCCCACCCCTGTATTATATAATTATGTTTTTATGACTTTGTTATGGGTTTTTTTTAAATGGTATTTTCAATTTTTTGATTCAACTTGTAAATAAATTACTATAGATGTCTATAACAACATAACTTTCTGTAAAGCTGTTTTGAAACACTGGTATAGTGAAAAACACTATACAAATAAATTATACTTTTTTAAACATTTAAATTCATATCTTCAAAATCAAGTTCTGATCATTTTTAACACACATTTGGAGCTATTCACATACAGTGGCCTAAATAGTATTTTTAAAGTACTTTTGGAAAGTGTAAATGTAAAATAAATTACAAATAAAAATGTATGAAACTCATTGCATGAAATAAAATATTGAAGATTCATCTACAAACAAATGATGCTAGAGCTTTTCTCAGAACTTACTTTACTTTCTAAGTCAATTTTGCAGTGACTTTTAACCGTGTTTTTATTTTTTGTATTGATGTATGAACCTAGCTAAAAGGGAATGTTCTCAGAAATTCTGGCAAGGTTATAAACAAATGTTGTTTACAAACATTAAATAAATATTCGTTCAAATTTATTTGGTCTTTAAGAATGTTCTCAAAATGTTAGCATAAAAACATTACATATACATTGTTTATGGAACTTTTTTTCTGAAACATTTTAGTTAGAAGTTAATTTAACGTTTTTTGTTTTTTTTTTAATGTTACTACCTGCTTCAGAATGTTCAGGGAACATACAAAAGTAACATTCCCATCATGTTTACAAAAAATGTTCCCTTAACATTCATATAACCCAGAAAAAATATTTTTAAAACATTCAATATACTGTTTTTTTTTTTTTTTTTTTTTAAATGTTCACAGAACATTAAGTTATAACATTTTCATACCTTAAGGCTTAATGGGAACGGTAGCAAAACATTAGAACATATTGTTTTGTTAGCTGGGAAGTTCACACAGGTGTCATTCATCACATTAACTATGTACATGTTACAACCAGAAAGTGTCTTAGTTTTATAAATGGTTTTATTTAAAAACTTACAAACTTCTTTTTGCAAAATATTTGGCTTGAAAAGTATGCTTGTAAAAGATGTGTTCAATAGTTTCTAACCTAATGCACTCATTTTAAAGACATTTGTCTTTAAAGTGTACTTTATATTTTTTTCCCTTTTTTTGGTGGCCACTGTATATAAACCTAATCATTTTTAGCCCTTCACAAATGTATTTTATGAAATAAAGTACTTTTATAATATTTTTTTCAGTGTTATTTGCTCCTTTTTCAGTTGATTTCACCAACAATCCTCTGAAAAAGAGGGGCAGCTGTCACGTGAAGTCTCTGCCGTGAATCTACCGCAATGAACTTTATCACAGAGGAATGTTAGCAATTGCTGCTGGTCTTAAGGACATTTAGTGTGTGAAGCTGCAATCATGTTTTCAAAGTAGGTCAAAAAAAGTTTCACAGTTCTCAAATCTGCCCGTGATTTGTGGATTGTAAAGTCAAGCCAGAGTGCATACAAGGGAATTACTGTGTTCAGCGAGTGCAGGCGAAGGACTCTGAACTCACAGCTTACCGACATTCCCTCACTTACTAAATAAATACTCGCTCTACCTCCAGTATTAATCCCAAGAGAGCAGCTGAGAAAGCCAGAGAGATGTAATGTGTCCCTTTTGGAGGGGTTTCAGAGATGACGCAGTCAGATGAAGGGCACTACTTTAGAACAAGGCCTCTGTGTCAGTTTCCCTGCTACTGACTGACCTTCATCACTCAAACACACACACACACACACACACACACACACAGTTGAATAGAGCTAAAAAACACAACTACACAAATCTGTTTGATTAATGAAATCATAAGCAGAGGCGTGTGATTTGTTACAGTCAAGATTGGATCCTTTATTCATACAATTTGACTACAACAAACCTTATTTGTACCCTGGTGTCAGTGTAAAATTCTTCTTCTTCAAAAAAAAGAAAGAAAAAAAGCCGCTTCGAATGCAACTTTTCAACCATCCCATAGTCATCTTGTCAGTTTTATACAAATGTGCAAAATAAGACCGTCTTTACGAATCCTTCAGTCTTCAGTGTCATTCCAGGATCCACAGGACACGGCTTGGCGGGTAAAGGGGCGGGGTTTGCAGTCCTTAGCCCCGCCCACTTTCATATTCACCACAACCCCACAGTGACCGGCCATTCTAATTCAAGTAAAGTGCTCTTTTGAGAAAACACAAAAATTTGCGTCCTTGAAATTTCTTCGCTCCCTATGGAGACAATAAAATAACGCACCAAGCGGGACGATAATAAAATTACGACAGCAAACTACACAGTTACCCTTTTGTGCCCGAACGAGTTCAGAGTAGTCATACGAACTCCAGCTTGCCGTGTCCCGAGTACATCCCCCAGTGCACCAGAGATAGTAGGCGTTCGCCTCCACTTCCTCCTCCCGAGCACAACTCCGTCTGCCGCAGTTTATCACAGCCCAGACAGCAGTTCTCATGTCCTGTTACTGGCACCATGCACTCCAAGTCCAACTTGGCCACGTGGCCTTTCTTGGCATGGTGGTGTCCATGAAAACTGTAATGCAGGCGAGACAGCATCTGTTGGCGCTGGGCCTGTAGACGCTTGTTTTCACTACGGAGCATTCGCAACGCCAGCATAATCAGCAGAACCAGGATAAGGCCACCCGCGATGGGAACCGCTATCACTGCCGCCCGGAACCACACCTCTTTAGCGGACGTTAACTCTTGTACTCTTGTGATCAGGTTCTGATTGGAGCTGTGGTATCGGTCTAGACAAAGAGAAAGCATAGTGAGATATGGAGATTGCACTGGAAATGACAAAACAGCATGAGATTTAATGCTAACGTGTTATGTTTATACTTGTTCCACTCTCTCTTTAATATCTCGCCGCACCTTTTTCATTAAAAAGGATTATATTTATGGGATTCGAGCCGTCTGTCAAAGGACGCTGTGGGAAGCACATTCCAGCACAGTGGGAATGTTTCATGATCCACGTGCAATAAAAAGTATGTGATCTGAATCCAAGTGCTAAAAGGTAAACTGCCAGCTACCCGCAAACTCACGCTGCACTGGAAACCATTAAATATCAGGAGCCATGAGAACAGTAAAAGTCAATGTGTGCGCACACATATTTCTGATACTAAAGTATCTGTCACAAGGGTCCATGTTTGCAAAGGATTGACGTCAGACATCAGTAAAGATAGTAGCCTACTTCGATTAGATAAAAAAACAAAAACAAAAAACGATCTACTCATAAGGGAATCACTGTGTCCTATTCAGTACCAAGGCAGGAAAACTTTACCCAGAAATTTAAATTCTTTCATCATTTATTCACCCTCATGTCATTCCAAACCTGTATGACTTTTTTCTTTCTTCTGTGGAATATAAGATTTCCTATTTTTCAAAAATATCTTTTATGCTCCACAGAAGAAAGTCATGCAGTTTTGAAACAATATGAGGATGAGAATTTTAATTTTTGGGTGATCTATCCCTTTAAAATGTGAAATAAACAATAATACAATCTACTCAGATGGCTTTCGTTTCTTGCACATTTGTGTATCTCACCTGTTGAGTCACCTCGAGGGTGCGTAAGGTCATGCAGACCCCTGTAGTTACACATATCATCATGGCAACACTCTACAGGAGAAGAGCTTCCGCCGGAAACATCCATGTTTTTGCTGGAGCACACATCCGCAGAGTTTAAAAGCGAATCTACGCAGCCGTGCGTTAGAGGTGAGTTTGTGTTAAGTGGGTCCAGAACCTTAGTGAAGCACGCGTTGAGCTCAGATTTACACATGTATCCAGTGGCAACGCAGTGTGGTGCGTCACAGTAGCACCTAATCTCTCCTGCAAAACAGAGAAGTTGTGTTAGTTAAAATTTTGAAGAGAAAACGGATCATCATCTGTGATAACAGATAACACTGGATTTAAACGCACCATCTTGGATGTATTAAATCATAAAACATTTATATTATGTATATAATAAAATATAAAACTGCCCAGATGTGTTTCCAGGAAACTGAACTTTCCAAAGAATCTTGACAAATTTGCCCGGTACAGCGTGGGAATGCTGAAATTCCCATCACATCCATTCCAACAGAAATTGAACATTTTACTAGGAAATTAAACTGTGCAGCTTTTATAACATTACTAAGATGTTGAAACTGGTTAACTTTATTACCAGGAAGGCGTTCTTCATTTCGCCAAATAGGATGTGAGGGAAAATAAGCAACTAAAGCTAAACTACTCAGTTCTTATGCCAGAAAAAGCCAAAAAGAGACAGGGTTAACACAGTGCTGTGACTAAGTGTTTGTGTCAGAACACTAATATATGGCAATTCTGTTCAACACTGTAACTGTGTCATGGCTTTTTATGCAAGGGATCCTTTTAGTCTGTCTTATAAAACAGGAACCGTGTAGCTTATAATTAGTGGTTTGTTTGCCAAAGTCAATTTCTTTCAACCCAAATGGAAACTCGTAAAGGGGGGTGAGAGCAGGACTCCTTTTTCAGTTAGCACGCAAGCTCACTTGTGGTCAAACCTGGCATCGAGTCGGAGGGTAACTTTTAAAGGGACAGTTCACGTAAAAAATGAAAATTATCTCATTTTTTTCCCACACTCGCGTTGTTTCATACCTGTATGACTTTCTTTCTTATGTAGAACACAAAAGGAGATGTTAAGAACTGACACTCACGGTTACCATTCACTTTTGTTGCATCTTTTTTTCAAAACAATGAATGTGAATGGTGAATGGGACTGTCATGCTGTTAAACATCTAAATTTGTAATACAGATTTGGAGCGACATGTGGTGGAATTAACAATTCCTTTAAGGTTTTCTCAGAAGAATTGTGGTAAAAATGTTAATAGCGTGGTCAGTTATAAGACGACAGAATGTTAACATTTCGCGCTTGAACATTATTTACGGTTAAAATATATGCGGTTTCCATAAGTGGTCAGTCAGTCCGTCTTTTTTACCTACAGCCGAACTAGCACTGCGCGTGGATGTGAAACAAAACACTTAACACACACCACGACACGAACACAAATAAACACGGCCTTTGTGTTGTTGTAAGCTGCTTGTGTACACTGTCCGAGGCTGGAGTTACATGTCATCTCATTAGTTTGAGAAATCACTTATCTTCTTATCAGTTAGGCTAAATGGGTTTATTACTTATTTTGTGACTGGTTGTTGCGCTTATCCAATAATAAATAAAAATGAAGTATATGTTCTTGATAACGTTAACTGTTGCTCTGAAAATGACATAGCTGTGTTTTATAGCTGGTCTAAAGTTGGCGGTATTATACCACTTTAGACCAGCAACAAAATAAGATGGTTTTTGGAACATGTTAACCAGTCTTTAGCAGCTAGAAACATGCTTTAGAGACCACATTCTTCCTTTTTTCTACTAAGACTATCAATATCGACTCGTCTATATATTCGAAAAGACAGTCAATGCAGTTATAAGACTTAAATTTAATATTTATGAGATATAATTTTAACTTATAGCATTAAAGCCACGCGTTGAGACGTCAATTTTTTTCTTTGGCAAACAAGGCCATTAGCCGACACACAAGTGTTGAGAAATGCAGCTATATATAAATATTTTGAAGGATTTTTTGAGCGCTGCAGTTTTACATGCTCTTAAAATGAGTTTTAGTAGTCTCGTGCGCTTCTAGAAATGACTATATGATCTCGATGTTACCTTTCGTGAGAAGAACAGCCATGGCACAAAGTTCCAGCTGAAACCAAAGAGAAACAAGGCTGGAATGACGATCCATTTACAACTGCTTTTCCTTGTCTTGATACCCTGTGGCAAGACCCTCCGAATGGTTTGAGGACTTGTTACATATGTCCTACATTGATTTCTGCATTCCAAAAGATCTGGGATCTACGCTGTATCCAAAAACAAACGGGCACAGAAAGCCTGTGTCTTGTTCCATCAGAGACCAATGCCGAACTGCTGAGATCCGAACTACCGCAAGTGCAGAAACATTCCTTGTGCGTATGTAACCAAACCAATCCGTCATGCGTAAGAAAACCGAATATATACGCAAAAACTAATAATAAAAAGAAGGACCCAAAAGAAATGAGACATGGACAACTATCCTCGATCACGGAGCAGCGGATCACTGGTCGGAGAAATTTCCCTGGATCAGTTTTGGGGCTCCGTGTAGCCACTCCCACTGGTACGCTCATTGGTCGAACGTGTTGGTACATTTGCATACACCGTCCTATTGGCATTGGTATTGGTTCACACAGCGGTCATACAATTTGTCTTTCCGCCTACAGATGCTGAGACAGAATCGCATGATGAGGCAGGTAGCAAGGAGAAAAAATCATAATAACATAATGGTTATTAAAATGAAAGCTGGTGTGGCCTATTACGAGATAGAAACCTTATATATAGTATCATCAATACCCTATCAAAACCATTAAAATCTTAATGTTTTGTCCCTGAGGGTAGTATTAATATGGATTTTTTTGAGAAACGCATTAAAGTTAGAACTTTGTTTCAGTGCTTTGTCAGCCATTTGACAGTGTTTCCCAGACTGCTGGTGGTGGAAACTGCAGGTCTGCACTGGAGAGTGGATGTAGGCGGGTCGGTTAGAGAAATTAGCAATCCAAAGAGGCACATGGCGCCAGCGAGACGACACAGACAGACAGTGACACTCAATTACCCCCAAGACAATCCCATGCAAAACACACAGAGCACAACGATCGATATCTCAACTGCCCTACCCGCCCTAATGTGTTGAGCACTTTGGTCAGGGCATGTGCTTCCCAATTGAAGGCATTTTGGGCAACCTTGAACCATAAATAAACGAATAAATGCTCTATAAATTTAAAAGTCTAGTGCTGCAGTTAGGTTATTTATGAACATATTCAGACCCACCCATCAAACAGTAGCCTACTACGATGTGTTTTAATTTTATAATAAAACAAAATGCATAATTAGAATAGTAAAGCATGTTTTGGTAAAACGTTCAGGCTAATATGTCGTTGGTTTGAAAAAATCCGCCGGAAAATCTGTGAGGTTGTTTATTTACCTCATTTGTGAATGTAACTGTTTTGTTAAATGTAGGCTATGTGTAGGCCTATGTATGTATGTAGCCTATGTATGTATTATACTGGGTAGTGGGGCGGGATAAAAACTGAAAATGTCAAACATACAGCTGCAAAAAATGTCCTCCAATGTTACACAGTAAAAAAAAAAAAAATGGCTTTGATAAAACTTAGCTTTGTTTGTATGAATTAGCCTAATGTATTTAGGTGGATTCAGTGATGTTAAATAATATTTGAATATAAACAGTTAATTTACTTAAATAAAAGTTAACTGACTTAAATAAAAACAGTTATTTTAGATGTCACAATATTTTTTGGAACCTAAACGTTTTTTGTTTGTTTCTTTTTTTACTTTAAACAGGCTACACCCCTACGTTTATGAATGGTAATCTTTATATCATATTCATAACAGCATTCACTTTAGAAATCACCAGATCTCTATGTTGGAAAACTGGGATGATTGTATAATATGCTTTTATCTTGAATTTATTAAGACAAGTTTAATGGATAGCCTACAATAGGCTAGTAAACCAAATGAAAACACGGTTTGTTTTGACTAAATTTGAATATATATATATATATATATATATATATATATATATGTCTTGATTGTGTGAGGAATTTGCAGATACTATGGTTTATTATAGCTGGAGGTAGTGACGGACGGCAATGCACAGGAGATAGGGAAGTGTTTGATGATGAGAGACAGACTGGGAGACGCTCACATCTGATAGACGGCCATCGATTCAGTGTCAAAGGCTAAAGACAAGCGATTTCGCTTCAGGGGACACATTCAGAGACCTACAGAAATTACCGGATTGACAGCAATTATCCTAATTGTTGGTAATTTCACAGAGGCGCCAGTTCAAAACCAGTCCTCCCTTCAAATGGTGAGATTCACACCTCCACAGACTAATCCAAGCGTCTGTGAAACTGCCCTGGAACATCACTACTGATAGGCTACTTCTAATGCCACAGTGAGATGTTGTGGGGGGGAAAAATTTTACTTTTTTTTTTTTGCAATCATTCTTAATTCGCCCCACCTTAGCTAGACTAATTTAGCACATTAACTTTAATGTTAAGTAGGCTAGTTTGACTATGAATAATGACTTTGCAGTCGCCTATATTTTAGTAATCAACTCTAAAGAAAAGTCTAGTCTTACTAATTATGAGGAATCACAAGATAATAAGGAATACAGTAATCAAGGCTTTCATATGTCTAACGGTAAATGTTCTCAAGCACATTACAATAATTTACCAAATAACATGTTTTTCGTAATAGGTAGTTTAAGTAGGGCACCAACCTTTTTAGAGACTGTGAATTTTTTTATTTTCTTTAGATAAACACGTCCAACTTCACGTCAAAAAATGAGAATATCCGTTAATTAATATGTCAAACAACGGCGCTAGACGATTTGCAAAGTCTTAGTTTGAATGATCAGGTGCTGCCCTCTGGTGTCCATGAGTGGAATTGTTTTTTCGCCATGCCCTCAGGTTCGTGCTATATATATATATTTAATTCCTTTATTTAATTCTACTCTTCACATCTCAAGACCTCAAGCTGAGGCACATCTGAGTCCTATAGGGAACAGGCTTACCCGTTTCTCTCAGCTTTGAACTGCTCTTAAACGATGGGACACGTCATGCTGCTGATGTGCTATTAGTCAAGAGGCATTTAGCTAAAGTTTATGGTTGTGTTCTAATCCCTGTTGTATCTTTGTGTCCACTCCACACAGGCAGTATGACATTTATTTTTAGTGTATTTTCCTATTTTAAAGGATAATCTTCAGTTGTTCTTATTCCACAGATGGACCTTGTGTTGGAATATGTGGGCAGACTGATGAAACATGGAATAGGTCTGATCTAACATGATGCAACTTTTAAAATGGAAAACCTAAGAAATCGGTCTTGTTTAGAGTCACACCAGTAAGACAAAAGGCTAGCAAATATTCACAGATCTGTAGGAAACTAGAACACACCAATAAGACAGTCATTATTTTATGGACCATAACCAATAAATAGCCTGTATTAAAATCTATATGGTTATATTTAGATATATTCAAAAATTAAATTCATTCATGTTAAACACAAGTGAATCTAAGTATCACATTATGGACAGTATGAACTTATGTTTGTATTTTATATTACAATATATAATACATTTTTATATACTATTATAAAATTTATCAAGGTTTTGAATTAGCTTTTATTTTTAGTCTTCAATTTAGTGTGGACATATCTGTGGAGTTTTAGTATTTTTCTGTGCCTTTGTCATTATTAGGGACTGTTCACCCAAAAATGAAAATTGTCATCTACTCACCCTCAAGCTGTTCCAAACCCGTATACATTTCTTTGTTCTGCTGAACACAAAAGAATATAGTTTGTAACCAGGCCACTTTGGGGCACCACTGAATTCCATAGTAGGAAAAATAAAAAAAATACTATGGAAGTCAATGGTGCCCACAACCATTCAGTTTCCCACATTCTTCAAAATATCTTACTTTGTGTTCAACAGAACAAAGACATTTATACAGGTTTGGAACAACCAGATGGTGAGTATTAGTAAATTACAATTTTTTCATTTTTGGGTGAACTATCCCTTTAAGTACTCTTCAATTAACTGTCAAGGCAAAATTTGTTTTTTAAAAATCTATATTGATTTTATTTCAGCTTTAAATTACCGAATAGTTTTAGTTAACACAAACAAATATTAATTTTGAGATTTACTAAAAATTTAAATGTGTTAAAATATTGCTTTTAAACATTAACTTTTAATGACTGGTAGATGAGGGCAAAGGTAATCAAAATGTAAAAATGGGAGAAGGGCATGAATAATTAAATATCCAAAATCATCTAAAGCAAATATCAGCGGATACCCAATCTGGTACTGATACACCATCCCTATTTAAATTGGTAAGTACCTTAATGTCCTCCAAACTGTGTAAACTTTCAAGCTCATTCAAGTCTAATTTAAATGTATTAAACTAAACATGGAAGAAACTAAGGCATACTGACAATAAAAGCACAACAAAATTTTAGTTTAGCATGTTTATTACAATACATACATTTCACATTTGACCTTCCGACCCCAGGTGACCCTGCCCTGACCCTGGTATAACAGGGTTGTAATGTCCAGTCCTTGGCTGACCCTCAGTTTCCTGTTTTCCAGTAGCACTTTTTCCCCCCTATTCCATCCAATCAGGGTGCAAAGGAAAATGTGTGGTAATAATTTATGAATACAACATATCTGATAGACTAGTAATCACTGCAACTTTAATAAAACTTTAACTTCATTATTACTTAGCAACTGTACATAGGAATGAACTCTGGTTTTAAACAAGTCGCCACGGGCAGCTTGTTATTTTTTTCCTTTTTCTTTTTTTTTTAAAGTACAGTTTTTTTTTTTTTGTTTTTTTTTTTTTAAACAAAACAAGGGTACAGAAAAGAAATAAAAAGAAAAAATAACCTGGAAAGATTAAGAGAAAAGAAAAGAAAAGGGGATTCTGGGTGACAACCAGTCTTCATCTCCTGCCAAGGGAGGTAAGAGAGGGGAACGACATGGGTTGAGCTGCAGGAATGATTCTCTTTCTCTTTCGTTCTTGCTCACATTCACTCCATCACGTAAGCAGGCACTGGTGTTGACCATGGGCATATCGCTGGGCCATTAGGGGCAGGTAGGAGACCACTGAACCATTGTGGACAAACATGATGTAAACCCCCTCAAAAGGCATGGGGTGAGGGAATGAAACCATTATAGTGCAACCAGAGAAAGAAATAAACTAACCAAATAACCATGTAGCATTACTACCATTTTTCATATGTAGCGAGAGAAAAATGAACCGGTGGATACGTGTGCAGAGTCGTGAGAAGACAAAAAGTGTGTGCGTAATCGTCCTCGTTAAATGTCCCGGTCGACTAGTCCACCTTTTCCATGCAGGTCTGGTACATGCTCAAGGCAAATGGTTCCCCGATCGTATAACTGAAGAGCATTTGTTTTCATTTTGTTTTGTTTTTTTAATCATGTCATTTAAAAATCTGCAGTCAAGAGTTCTACATATGGTGACAATGAGGGCACTTGAGATCCCAGTCTGCCTCTGTGCGGATTAGTTTAACGTTTGGATGTCAAAAGCTTTGATAGGCATGGCTTCCCATGGTTTCATCTACAAAATATATTTACAACATGGAAATAACATCTACAAATAATCTACATGTACAGGGACGGGGCGAGGGTAGCTCCTCTGAAAACCTCTCCGCGCCCCTCTTTCCTCCCACCCTCAGTCCAAGCAAGACCTCGCTGCAGTTTGTTTAATGTAAGACTGGGCCCAGAGCAGAACGCGACAGAACTTTGGTTCTCCAGGGTTCCGCGCGCATGAAATGGGTTTTGCCCACTCATTCACCTACCCCCTCTCTCCTCCTGTTTCAAGACCACATCGCAAACCCAGAGTTCCTCAAACCATGAAGGAATTTTGATTCTTCAACTTTTCAAGTTCTTTAATTTGTTGTCTCAAAAACAGTATCCTGTCGAGAAAGAGAGCCAAGTTAGTACATTGTGCAATAATGGGAGACACATGCAAGGCTATAAGAAAGAGAAACACACCTCTGCTCGCGCAACGTGGCCTGGATCTCGCACACTCGCACCAGTGAGCGCAGGTTCTTTAGCTCTGTGCAGTTCTCTGACATGTAGATGCTTCCCATGGTGTGAGCCTCTTCACGTAACCGCGAGGCCTGGATAGGAGAGTCGCATGTGAACTGTTAGCAATGCAACAAAAATATCAATATTTTTGGATCAAGACAGGTGGCTGTCGATGTTTTGTTTGTTCCCAATACTTCATGGCTCAGATGTATTACCACCACTCAAAAATTTGAGGTCGGGAAGATATTTTTAAGGTTTTGGAGAGAAGCCTCTAATGCTCGCCAATGCTTATTTGATGAAAATTACAGTAAAAATAGTAATATTGTGAACTATTACAATTTAAAGCAGTTTTCTATTTGAAAATATTTTAAAATGTAACTTATTCTTGTGACGGCAAACTGAATTTTCAGCTTCATTACTACAGTCTTCAATGTCACATCATTCAGAAATCATTTTAATGTGCTGATTTGCTGCTCAAGAACATTTATTATCAATGTTGAAAACAGTTGTCCTGCTTAATATTTTTGTGGAAACGTGATACTTTTTTTTTTTTTTAATATTCTTTGCTGAATAGAAAGTTAAAACAAAAAAGCATGTATTTAAATAAGATATTATAAATTTTTATCAATTTAATTAATTGCATTTAACTAGGGCTGCAACTAAATTATTTTGATAATCAAATATGCAGATTACTTTTTTTAATTAATCAGATGAATAAAAATCAATTATACATGAAAAAAAAAAAAAAATTAAAAATTAATTTTAATCCATTATTTTAAACAATGTTATTCCACATCCTGCCCAGTGCTGTCCTCCAAACAATGTGTAATATAAAGCCTATGAAAAATATAGTGAAATGTATCCATGTAGGCTATGCTGTACATAAGCAAAAAAGGGTTAAAATACAAACATTACATTCTAAACCTAAACACAACTGATTGCTTACCATTTTAAAGCAGAAATTAAAACGACTAAAAAATGATAAACGAAAACAAAAGCACAAAATGATAACTTGCACGAGGAACACATTCTGTGAAAAGTAATTATTACATTAAAGTTGGGGTAAGTCACTTTTCAAAAACACTGTTTGGAAGTAAGTCGGGCCGACACCAACAACAAACGTGTAACCAATCTGATGATTGAGGAGACCGAACGGGCAAGAGGGGGATTTGAAGAAAAACAGAAAGAGAGATGTAGAAAGAGAGATGAGAGACAATACAAAAGAGCTCAAAAGAATATCACTGGAATGAAGGTTTATGATTGGGCAAGTGCTTTAGGAATCGCGTTAGCATTAGAAAAGCTTTCCAGTGCTGGAGAGAGCTACTTTGATTCCGCTTCTCATGCGAGTAACACTGGGTTTGAGTGTCATGATTGTCTGGAGCTGCTGTACTGTTGGCGACTAACAACAAATTTGTTTGTATTCACTCTCGTGTACTGTACGTTCATTGTCGTTTGTTCATCATCTGTGTTTTATTTTTTGTGAAGCATTATTTTGTTGCACGTCGGCTGTGATCAACAGACATTCACTCTCGCACTGCGTATGTAACAATGGCCAGCTAGTTTTGAGTTGTGGAGGTAAACCACTGCACACTGACGGCATTTGCTAGAGAATGCAGTGTTTGGTGTTATTGTTAGTGCACTCGCCTCGCCTGCCAGCAGCACTCGGGCCGGGGTTTGAGACCGACTTGGAGCAAGGTGGATAGGAATGGAGGGTGAGTTTTGAAGGGGTGGGTTTGTTTGGGTTGATTTCAAATATCAACAATGTCCAACAGCGTTTTTGAAAAATGGCTTACCCCACCTTTAAGGGGCTACACCAACAATATTGCCTTTACTGTTACTGCTTTTATAAATATGATTACTTGTTACATGTAGAATTTTAAAACTTCACTTAAATTTCTAACTAAAAATATTTTAGCAAAATTGTGCTCCTGTTCTACTGCACTCCGTCTGTTTGACGTTTTAACACTTGTCAGAATATGCTAAAATGGAAATACTCGCAGGACATTCTAACATTTACAGATAAGGTTATAACCATAAAATATAAGTTATGCGATGAGGAAAACACGTGTCAGACAAACACTTATGCTTTTGTTTGAAGCGCTTATAAATATGAAGCACTCATGTTTTGGACAGCTTAGATCAGGTACCTTTCCTGCAGCAGCTCACTTTGTGTCATCTGTCCTAATCAATAAATTTGTTGTTGATTATTTTCATTGTTGATAATAATCGATTTTATCTATTAGTTGTTGCAGCCCTACATTTAACACATACAATAAAACTTTTGGAATGGTCATGTACATAGTCAGGAAATCCAAATCTCAAATGAGGGTTTAGTTAAAAATGTGTTCTGATGGCCTGCCAATATCAGAACTCCTCTAACTTATTCACGTTCCCATACCTGTTTCTCCACGTGCTCTGCGGGCCACCCCTGCACATGTTTGATGAGGTTCTCATTGAAGTGCGCGGCCAGCGTGGGTGTGAAGGAACATGTTGCTCTGCCTGGGGCTGTGCCAGCAGGTACTGAACCCGGGGGCATCGCTCCGCTGACTACACCTGGTCCTTGACCACCACCGCCATTATTACTGCTGCTGTTACTGCCCATGTGGTTCGAAGCTGGAGATGGACTTCTCTGACTGCTGCAAATCACAAACAGTGGATGGGTCAATGTCTTTCTAAATTTTTTTGAAAAGCAAAACTACTTTGTCTGCACCTGGTCTTTACAAAAACATTACTTTTAATGTGATACTACAACACCAAAAGCAGCATTACCAAAACATCCAGAAGATGGCAGTCAACCACCACAAAACAAGCCACTTTAAGCAACAAATATGGCTGCTGAGGCATGCAGTGGGCAGTAAATACCCATAAGCCTTCAATACACTTCAACAAAGTTCTGATGGATCGGTTTAATCACTTCCAAACGTCTTATGTCACCTCTGTCTCTGCAGCGTCCGTGGAGAATTGCCGTTGTCATGATGTTTGTCTGTGGGGTGGGACTGCTGGGACGACGGTGGAGGGAGAGAACTGGACTTAACTGTCATAACGTTCATCTGAGAAAGAGAGGGAGAGTGTGTTACAAAGCCATAGTTTCATTTGACATCAGTCATCCCATTGGACTGCTGTATACCTTGGTCTGTGAGGAGACTGGCGTGGTGCTGAGGGGCGGTTTGAGGGAGGCTGTGTTGGTCTGCGGCGTGCTGATTCTGGGAGACACGTACGACCGAGGAGAGGAAGCGTCTGATGTCAGAGACATTGGAGACTGGCTGGACTGCTGGGCTACTCCACAGGAAAAATGAGAGAGGAGAAAGAGATAAGGTGAAGAGATATAGCACCTTGAGTAATCACAACAGGCATGTCATTGGTAACAAATGCAGTTCTGGCTCTGATTCCAATCTAGATTCTCACACTGTGCAGTGTTATCATTAACTAAGACTAAGACATTTGTTAACTGAAAAAGCTGAAATATAAATGAAATTTTTTTGAAATATTGCCATGAAATAGGTTGAAGCACTTAAATAACATGTATCTTAAATAAAAATAAATAAATAAAAATGCCAAAAGCACAAGTTAAACTGAAATGAAAATGAGTTTGAGTAATCAAATGTTCACTGATACTGCAGAGTGACTAGTAAAGTGTTCTACTCAAATTCAGCAAAATGATTTTCCTTTGTACCATCACCTGTTGTAAGCTAAACTAAATATATTTTCCCATTGAACTCCTCATATAAATGTCACCATTACAAATGGAACACTTTGTGTGGCACTGTGGACAAGTGACACTGAAGATACGCAATATACTTCAAACAAAAACGTAATAGGAGGTGTACGCTGAGGCTCCGCCCTCTTTCACATGAAACGCTTCTGATTCATTTCAGCTGTTGAGTTCGTTGAGGTAGGATCTCCGCAGCTGAAAACATGAACACACTAGAGAACCGCTTTATAGTACAAAATGAGGTTGTGCTTCTGATGAAATGAGGCACTGACACTGTTTTTCATGTTTTTATACTGTCAAGATGCTTGCTTTTAAGCAATTCATTGAATAAAATGCTATATAAATAAACGTGACTGGAGTGCCAATTTGCAGAGCTCGTGCTAACATACAAATGTTATGATCAGACGCTTTTATGCTTTCTGTAAAAAAAAAATGCTTGCTGTTTTCTCATTTTTGTTGTGTTTGTTACTAAAATAAAAGTGCACAGCACATTTACATATTCATCTAAACGCCTCTCTCAGCAGTGTGGGCAGTGTCAGATGTTCCATTACTCACGTATTTCGAACTTCGTTTTACCCCTAAATGAAGAAGAAAGTTTTAAGTATATCGGGGCCTAAAGAGTCACACACTATAAGAACCAAAAGTGGTGAAACTTACTTTACTTTTAATGTTGGAAAGAAAGTATGAAACGTGCCACAATATATGACGTTATTAACAGGCTAACAAGCAAATTTCAACCTAAAATTTTTTCTGAATATAATCACGGGAAACAAAAATGTGACAGCATTTATATACACATTGAGTTTGTTCATTCATGCAGTCTACTTTTCAAATTGCTTTCTCTGTAAGCTCCAGGGTGACTTTTTTTTTTTTAAACTATGATGTTTAGGGTATCGATTCAGATGTCCCAATTCGATTCGATTTCAATTCTTGATTTGATTCCGATTCTCAGATCAGATTCTCGATTTTTTTTTTTATTCAATGAATTCAATAAATGTTCACTGGCCCCACCATAGTGCTGGGCAGTATACCGGTTCATATGGTATACCGGTTTCAATTTCGAGACCGATATGTATTTTTCAAAAACCGCCATACCGGTGTGTAGCTGAAACAGCTGCTGTATCTATTCAATGGCCATGAAGCACTATGTAGAGCGTATAGAGAGCGGACTTCTATTAACTGCATACCCTTCTTACACTAATGGAAACTTTTTAACAACAATAAATAACTCAAAACAATCTTTCTTTAATACTGAAAACATGTAAAGCCATATGATTTCCGCAATGCAGAAAACATGGATGAAATCACAGAATCCAGTCACAAATGGAACTTACTGTATAAAGCTGAACGTCACAGAATTTGGCAATTTTTGGTTGAATAAATCAAAAGTTGGGCTGTACAATGAATCATATCAATACGGACTAGTGTCTGAATATTAAAGCTAAAAAAGACTGCTACTGAAATTTGTATGAATGAGCACCGTATTTTCGTCTACTACTACACATACTGAAGCACGCATGACACTCGCGATGATTTTAGTGTCTGTCTCACTCACTATACATGAACTTATTCTGCAGAGCTGCTCTTAGGGTCACTTTATAAACATTTCACCGTTTAATTTGATAAAACTATTAACATTTGTCGTATCATATACACAGGCCATCAAAAGGTCTTCATGACCCTGTCAAAATAAAAGTTTGGTATAACTTGAAATAAATATACTATTGTACAATAGAGTATACTTTAATAAATAGAAATAATAAACACCGTTTATTAAAACAAACTCAAAAAGGTCTTCATTAAAATGACAGAAATTGCACAGTAAAAATGTAGCCTACTTATTAATATTATTAGTTTAATTAAATAATTAAATTATTTGATTACATTTTAAACTTGTTAGCTTTATGAACTGATTTGATTACAATAAGTTTTTAGTTGTCCTTACATTGTTTATATAATATATTCCCTGTACTCCTGACAGTAAAATATGCCAAAATAAAGGTCCAGTGCAAAAAAACGTGACATACCGTGAAACCTCCAGAATCTTAAACCCCCCCAAAAAAACAAACAACAACATGATAGAGATTTTTGGTCAAACCGCTCAGCACTACCTCACCACAAAAAAAATAAATTAATAAAATAGTTGTACTCATGTATAGCCTATCTATATTGTAATAAATAAGGTTGAGACACCCAATATTGCTAGTGAAATTTAACAATTCTTGATTCCATTTGAGACCACAGCTAAAACTACTAATATAAATTTCAAGGATTATTAAAGACAAGTAAATTAATAATTAATTCATTAATAATAAAAAAAGAATAAATAATTAAACTACAAGCAATAGCACAAATAAACACTGTATATAATATTCAATGTACAAAATAAAGGTTAATCCTTATTAAAGTTACAAAAACATTATTAAGTGATGATCGGAGTGATTTTCTCTTTAGTTTGATTAACATTAAAACACAGACGGCTTCTGGAATTTTAGGTGGCTGTCACTTTAAAACTAATGCACTGATACATACAATAATGACACGCATGCCTTCTTTCTCTACTGCTTACCATAACCGTAACCAATTATGTTTACTATGTCCAATGTTTGCTAAAAAAAGGGAAAAAAGAAACGTGGCTTTTGAAAATCGATATCGACCACATTTTTAAGGATTAATCGAAAAATCTTTTTTTTTTTTTATGTTTAAGCAACGAAAATTGTTCATTTAATTTTTCAACAGAAAAGTATTCGTTGAAATTAGAGATGCAACAAACGAAAAAAAAAAAAAATATATATATATATATATATATATATATATAATATTATATATATATATATATTTTTTTTTTTTTAAATTAAGCTTTAAATGAGTACCTGACTAAGAGTAGTTGTAGTGTGGTCACCAACTTTGATACAAAATCGGTACTGAAATTTAAAAAAAAAAAAAAAAAAAAAAAAAAAAAAAAAAACACGCTTAGAGTGCTTTTGAGCGGATTCGTAAACAACTCTGATTGGCCTTTGTGTTCACGCGCTCATCAGATATGCCTGTGATTGGCTACAATGATCAACGCACGAGAGCGTTAAATTTGAACTCTGAATGTGAGCACATGGAAATGTTTGAATTTGAAAGCGTTTTGAAAGCAGGCATCTAATCAGTGGACCAGTCGGCTGATAGACACCTGCTTTCAAATGCCCATGTGTATCTGTGTAAGTGCTTAGTTAAGAGCGTCAAAGATGTCCATTTACAACATGTTTTGAAGCATTGATCATTGTAGCCAATCAGACATATCTGAGGAGCGCCGGAACAATGGCCAATCAGAGATGTTTACAAATCCACTCAACAACGCTCAAAGAGTCACATTTTTTAAATTTCAGTACTGAGTTGGTATCGGAGTCTGTACTTTTGACAACACTAAGGAGTTGACTAAAAAAATAATTTTTATGCTATAGAGGACTATAGAAATGCCAACAAAGCACAGAAACACTATGGACACTGACCCCTAGTTTCACCACAGTATGAGTTTTATCCATCGACTACATTATGAATATCTGAAAACTAATGCTAGAATACATCTGATCCCATTTTATATAAAATTCACACTGTAGCAATGATATAAAAGTTGTATATTGTTTATATGAGTCTGTAAATGTATCCATCCATTACTAAAAGTAACTGACACAGAGCAACAAAGGAACAAAAAAGATTGCAACAAAAATTAGAGACACATGTTTGATATTCAAAAAAGTTTAAAAAAAAAGAAAAAGGAATAAACTGCGAAAGAGAACTTAATCACACCCAAAGCACACACAGCCAAACAGAGTTCTCTTTCGAGGATTATTGCACTTAAAAGGTCAAACTCACAGAAATGTGTCAAAATGCCCATGCTGGCAAGTATTCACATAAACACAACTGGTTATGATATCTATCATTACTGTGAAATAAAATGACTCATATTATGAAAAGGCTGTGGTGATATTGCTCACCCCTATATTATACACACAATCCATATTCAACATGCAATTTAGACATTGCCAAATAACAGCTGCTGCGTGGCAAAAAACCATACACAAAGCTACTTGCGTTAAAACCAAATCATTTTTGAAGCCCACGTGGCTCACCATTATCTGCTCAGACAGCAGCAGCCAAGCCTGTGTATGAGATCCTTGTTAAGCTACCAACCCCATCTGCTAACTCAAGGAAGCTGACTCAGAACCCCACAGCTGACATGAGTCGACAACACAAGCAAAGCAATCTCACGCCAACAACCAATCTAAACCATGAGCTCAAGTTATAAAGTTCAAGATCAGGTCATAAAACAGAGCTGACCCTAAAACCACATGTGTCAAAGAAATTTAATTTGGATGGCATTGTAGCACAAATAAAAAACATAGCAGGTTTAAGAGTAAGAGGTAGAAGCAGCACAGTGTGTTTGTGTACCTTGGTTGGACAGTTGAGTAGCCTGGGAGAGCAGAGTTGTGATGTTGAAGGCAGACGGACCAGCAGTCAGGATCTTATGGAGCATGGACTGCAGCGAAGCCTGAGTTACTGCAGCCGTGAGAACTACAGAGACAGAGAATACAGGGAATGAAGCGAGAAAGCAAGGACAAAAGGTGAAGACAGGAAGCAGTTAAAAAGAAAAAAAACCTAACAATACTGAAATCATTCAGAGTGAAAGAAGGTGTCTGCAGGAAAAGTCCTCTCTTTACAAAATGCTTTTGGTGCCTGTCTTTTCAGTCATTAGCAAAAGTCTAAAAAGTCTAAGTTCATCCTCTTTGAATTTATATAGCCACATTGAAACAGACGTGCCAGTGTCGTAACATCCCACTAAGAGCACCGCTTCTGAATGCAAGAACATGCCTATTTCACATCACATTAGAAATGTATCTGAGCTGAAATCAGTCTAATTATACAAGGCTTCCAATACTCGATAGATAATGTACTGACAGTTAAACTGTAGTTGATTTTGAAAACAAGATAGTTTTGCACATCCCAATCACCTGTAAAAATATTGGATCTTTAAATAATGGATTATTTAAAAATATATTTTATTATTTAAATTATTAAAATGTTAATTAAAAAATTATTTGAAAAAACTCGTAGTAATATTTACTTAATTGAGAAATACTTCACAGCTACAAACCTTTGATATTTACACTACTGTTCAAAAGTTTGGGGTTCGTAAGATTAAGTTTTTAAAAAGAAGTCTCTTATAAGCAAGAGACTTCTTTTCAAATACTTCAAAAATCTTAAAAGCTGCATTCATCAGTTGAAACCTACAATAAAAAAATAAAATACTGTGAAATATTACTACAGTTTAGGCATGTGACAATATCAAATTTTCATGTTGCGATTAATTGCTGAAGCTTTTATCATGGTATACGGTATTATCACGATATTGAAATAAGTTGCAAAAAAGTGGTCATAGTATAACCAGTTTAAGAACTCTTTTTGTAATAAAAAGAAATCTGAATGTTTAAATACAATAATACAATACACACACACAAAAAAAATATATATAAATATATACATCAGGTAACACTTTACAATAAGGTCTCATTATTTAATGCATTAACTAAGATTGAGCAATAGCTACATTTGTTACAGAAAGTATTATTTTTTGTTAATGTTAGTTAAGAAATACAACTGATCATTGTTAGTTTTATCTCAGGTCCATTAAATAAGTTATTTTGATTTTAGTAATGTTATTAAACAGTAACAGTATTTTTCATTGTCAGTTTGGTAATAATGAATTAACATGTTAACTAATGAAGCCGTATGTCTCAAAGTTTTACTGAACAATAACAAATAATCAGAACATTTCTAATCATTAAGGCCTGTTGTAGTCCAGATTAAAATATAAAAATGTTTAAGTTTGAAAATAAATAGGCTATTAAGTCTAAGTATTAGGTGCAGTAATGAACAACCGTTGCTTTGTTTGCGGGCTTTCCGGGGTAACCGCTGCATTTTGATGTTGCATCAGCGCCCTCTGCTGTCAGAGAGTGAACGTGCACTTTCATTCAGCACGTCTCCTTCACTCGTTCCGCCATGTGCTTTTCATGTACGTTGGGCTTGTTTACATCTGAGCGCATGTCCCTTTGACACAGAATACAGCGTTGTGCATTTTATACGGTTGATGGGGAAAGTAATCTTAAATGAATTATAAAAATTATTAATTGGTAATAAATTATTATTTACAGTATTTTGATGTGCCCACGATAACAATATTGTGCATATTCATTATCATGATATATTGCATTACTGAATATCGGCACGTCTACTACAGCTTAAAACAACAAATCTATTTTAATTTATTTTAAAATGTAATTTATTAATCTGAAGACAAAGCTGAATTTTCAGCATCATTACTCTAATCTTCAGTGTCACATGATCCTTTAGAAATCATTCTAACATGCTGATTTGGTGTTCAAGAAACATTTCTTATTGTCAATAAATTTGCAAAATTTTGCTCAATTTCTGGAAAAAAAATAATCTTACTGACCCAAACTTTTGAACGATAGTGTATATTTAACTTTCAATAGCATTTTTTTGTTTTGTTGTTAGAAAAATAGTGAAATTTCACTGGTACTGGTATCGGTATCATGACAACCCTAGGTCAGACAACAGCTTGAAGTTTCAGTTTCAAGTGTAGTGACTGAGAACTGAACACCTTTCAACAAAGTACTTTAAAACACCATCAACTAGAGGGGGCATTCACTGCAACTAGTTAAATTCCAATATTCATGCATTTTGAGGAAATGATGCAGCAATCCTGGCACTGGATCATGCAAATGTCACTGTTTACACACATGCAATATGCAGCGGTTAGAGAGTAAACTCGAATCCAGACTATTTGGACCAAACTTCTCATTTGCCCTGGCCCTGACTTGAAGAATCAGCGGATAATTGTGTATCAGTTTGCAAATGCGGCCAATGATGGAAAGCGAGAAGCAATGACATGCTATGGCAATTCACACAGGCAATGTTCCAAGAAGCAGAAAAGCTATGATTCATCCCTGAGATGTGAAGTTAAGAGAGGAAAAGCTGACGCAAGCCCAGCATGCACAAGTACATGAGCAATTATACACACCTGCTTGAGTGGTACAATAAACCCAACAAGAATAAAGCTGCAAAACCTATACTTGCTAACACACCACACTGAAGTTGTAGTGGCTAAAGCCCAAAGGTTACCACCATCACCACAGTACCATAAGCAAGGTTTATAACCTCAGGTTCCTCAAGTGTGACTGTCCCTTTAATGTTCTGGAGCAGACAGCTTCAGTGGTTTATGTCCTATTCATTCAGTGAGATGCAGTACACTTACCTTCATTAATCTTGGCCATGTCTACACTGGCGTTGTTCAACTGCAGGGCCGTTTGCAGAGCGGGGAGAAGCTGGCGTAAGAGGGAGGGGTCTTGCAGAAGAGTGGGCGGGGCCGGCGACTGCATCACTGGAGAAACCGGGACTGTAGAGCCAGAGGCGCCACTGGCTGAGTTGGCCACGCTTAAGCCAGACACAGCAGCAGAGGAAGAGGAAGGGGTGAGTGAGGAAGGCTTCTCTGTGGCAATCGAAGACTCTGTTTATAGGGGTAAGAGGTTCAAAGAAATAACATAATAGAAGTTAATGATGTTCAGTAAGGCTGGGAATCTTTAGATACCACATGATCAGATTAGATTCCGAATCTAAGAATCACAATCCGATTGGAAAACATTTGATCTATATTTTTGCATCAACTTCAAATATCAATTTATTTCTGCAATGACTTAAGTACTTTTTATAAAATAATTACAAACTAATAAATCAAAACAATTGCATCATTAGTTGCAGCCCTAATGTATATGACAAACCTATAAAAAGCTGAATGCATTTAATTTCTTGTGTGTGTTCGGGAAGTTATGCGTTATATATTAAAGTTACATAATACATGTTACCATATCATCACGCTTAATACTGCAAATTTAAATAATTGTAACGTGACAATCGGGATATCTAAATCAGAGAAAATCATGCATCGGAGAATATTTTTCTTCTCCCAAACCTTAACGTTTAGCCGGTGCAGTGGGGAAAAGAAATACCTCCAAACTTTCTAAATTAGACTGTGGTCATGTGGTTTTCATAAAAGTCAACCTCAAAAATTCAACTCTGAAACACAGCATGTTGAAAGAGCCTCAGTAGCTATTTCAGGTTTTGCCTAAGGATACCCAAAACATCTACAGTCAAGATGTCACCTGAAAATCTGTTAGACACCGTTCATTCAAAAACTGGAAACGAGAGCATGTTCATCTGTTGTGCATTCAGCTTAAGCTGAGCTCCACTGAAGCACCTAGTGAGAAACACGTGATGAGCGTAAAAATGGAGCAGTTAAACTGTATTTTCATTGTTTAATAATTGCTGCAGACGTCAGGATCTAAAAATAGCCCACGATTCCCAAGGCTGGCAACATGGTGAGACGCTACTGAACATTTCTTAATAGGTGCCCTCAGAACAAGAGCTCTGAGCTGCTTTAAAAACAATTAAGAGACTACACGCACAGGTTCTCATCATAAAAACACAGCAAGCTTTGTACTTAAAGATGAGAGAAAAAAATCATTGCAGGCTCACCTCTACAAAATCTGCCTGTTTGGACTGTGATGTGAAATGCATACTGAAATATTTTTAATAAAAAGAAACAAATCTCACTATAATATGGCTGTTAGTTTTTCTAGAGACAAGGGACACACTTTTCATAAAAAATAATATCAGCACAAGCGCATAACTGCTTCACATCACACGAGACACTAATTGAATTTTTGCTGTTGAGAAAGACGGATGTTTTCTGCATTTGTACTCGTTGGATCCTGAGCATCAACATTAATAGTTATAAAACAGTGTTAATTTTGACAGCAAACTCTGATCTAGTTTTAGTAATAGTCTTTTGACTTAAATATCATTTAGTTTGCCATATTTTAGTCAACTGAATTGTTTGTCAACTAATTATCATAAGATTTTAGTCAACTAAATCTACAATAGATCAGAACAGTCAGCAAATAAGAAACAAAAATAAGAATAAATACAACAGAACATTCCAACTCTTTACTTTCACTTAAGACAAAGAACTGTTTAAATGAATACACGCCAAAGGGGCAGTTAGAGTTTGTGTTTGTGTGTGTCTGTCCCTTTAAGCATGATTAAACATGCAAGAGGAATCAATTCAGCACAGTTCTTTCGTATATTGCTCTTGAATAGTTTAAAATTGCTTTATTGTTTAAATTGGAAAAACACATGCAAATGCATTGATTTATTTGTCACAGCCCGCTACAATATCAATACTGACCGCCACAAATAGATTTCAGTGCTTCCCATTCATTAACTAGACTGCGGCGGCCCGATAATATATTTAAACTTCTCATAATAACAGAAGTTTTTTACGTCATGTTTGCGCCGCACAAAGAAGTGCCCACTTAGCTCACGCGATCAGTTCTGCATCTCAGTTCACAGTACAGAACGAATGCAGTGAACTCCATCTCTGCATGTGCAGAGTTTAGCATGTATTAAGAGAATGTAGCAGGCACCAGTTAGACATTTTCACATTTGCACAGTTAACAATTACAGCATTTCTCTAGATTTGTAATGAGACGCATTTGTGAACTTGTTTTCCCTGAAAATAAAAGCTCGACTGCAGTTTTTTGTCAAAATAAAAAGCTCACGTGAGCTCTTTCAAGTATAGAAATTAGGACAAAACTAATTATTAGGCAAGCACAGCATGTGTAAATTTTCAGCAGCATTCAGTAAGGAAGTTTGACCATTTGATTCATAGATTAAGCAGGTTATTTTAAATGGATTGCTTAGTTTTTTTTTTTGACTGTCTTATGAGGGTTTGTTAGACTAGTCAGTTACAAAATTTACATTAAAACAAATTAAATTAGTTGTGGCATATATCCTTAAGTACTAGTAAAATCTCTTCTTAAAGCACCTCTCACTGTTCACAATGCGGTGTCCATTACATGTTAAACGATTACAATTCCAGACAGAAGACCAACAAAAAGAGAGACTGCCTTCAGGGTTTCCACAACTTTTGACAATGGATTACTTCACAATCCTTTGTGATTATTGGATAAGGACTTAAAAAAAAAAAAAGAGAGAAAAAAAAATCTAATTTAGAACGATTCATTAATGAATCCTTTAGACTAAATTGTGTTCTGGTTTGGTTGATTCATTGGGGGAAATAAAAGACTCAATGATTCATACAAAATTGCAAGCAATTTTACTCAACCAAAGAGCAATTTCTAATTGAAGAAATATTTTAGAACAGAGCAAAAAAAAAAAAAAAAAAAAATTTATTATTCATTAAAGAAATTTCCATGACTCAAGTCAAGGAAGTTAACATCTTTTCCAGGCCTGAAAAATGATTTTAAAACTCCCTGATATTCTCAGGTTTTCCATGGCAGTGGGAACTCTGTGCCTTAAACCTGCTGCTTAGCACCTGCTACCCTCCAACTGCTTTGATGTAGCCAAGATTTGAAACTAAATTCAGAGAAGTACTTCCGTGATGACTGGCAAATAAATAAGAAAAATAGCAGCATACAGCACAGGAGTCATGCTGCATAAGGCAAAGACTTGCTGCTGCCTCTTACCAGCCTCCTACCAGCATGGACAAGAAGACCCTGACACTGCTTACGTGGGTGGTGCGGATAAGCAGAAGTCCAAGTCATAAAAACATTGCAAAATCTCTGAATGTTGTTATTCTATAAATACAAAACCAATCTGTGATCGTTTGTGATGTCAGTAATGACTCTGCAACAACAAAACACTTGACAAACAGACCAAATTACATTATATACTTTATATACATTATATACAAATGCCTCTAGCATCATTTAATACCTAAATATCATCTCTATCTCTCTGTATGTCTACCAATGAAACATGAAAAGGGCTGGAACTAAAAAAAATAAATACATTTCAAATCGATTAATCGAATCGATTTTTCTTCTTTCGATTAATCGAATACTCTAATGATTTTTTTCTCCCGGTTAATCTGATTATTTTCCATATAGCCGATTAATCCTTTGGTTAATGTAACTATAAATAATAACCGTAACTATTCTACGTGCAAACTTTTGTCTAATGATATTACTTATCACAAAAGGTAAGATTTATGCAGTGTAAGCTTAATTAGGAAAAGTGTTTACTATGTCTGCATTCACAATCACTTCTGGGAATTTACAGCAGCAACTGCTTACAAGTGTAAATCCTGATGTTTTGTTCATTCAGGAGATTATAGTAGCTGCTTGAATATGCTCATTCAGCTGTATGAAAATACATCACAACTGCAAGTCAAAACCACATTCTAACTAACTAACCAACCACAGCTGTAATAGCGACAGTATCAAACATGGCGGTGTCCATAAAACCGTGAAGTTTTACCACAACTGACAGAGCTTAATTAAATGAGTCCAATCGAGGTGCAAGTTCATCCATTAGATATTTTAAATGATCAACAATAGCATTAAATGTTTTGTAACTGGTTTCAGAGAGCACATCTGAGCCGTGCATTTCGCAGCTTCGCACCCACGGCAGCTCGTAAAAAACTGAAATCTGTATGAACGCAGCTGTATTAAGCACAAAATATGAGACTGACAACCATATTCTAGTGCTGTATAAAACTTCACTGTAATAGTCCAAATGCTTATGCTGCCGTCTCGTTGTTTTTAAGTAGGAGAGTAATAACAGCTGATTTTCTGTCCGTCAGCCGCCATCATTGGGGAACATAAACAGTGCAATGAATCAACGTAATCCATTACATTGATACATCGTTACAGCCCTAACTTAAACCTTTTCAAAATGAGAAATCACATTCCCTATGACCATGACAGGTCAACAAGAGTATAACTAAGAATCTATCGCTTGGAAAGTTCTTTGTTATAGTATCCTCGGTAATAAGGTTTAAAGGGGTCATGAAATGGAGAATCAAAACGTCCTTGATATTTACACACAAAATATATTATAAAATATTCCCAGTTTAAAATATGATGGTTTTCTACCCTTCTGGCTGTCGTTTATTTTTAATGATGTACCTGAGCATTTAAAAGAATGTTTTTGTTTGTTTGTATCATTTTTACAACAGATTCTTAATTGTTCTCAAAATGCTGCAGTTTTGTACTGAAAGCTACCTACAGCACTACCAAGAATTTTGTTCTCAGAGGCAATCTTTGTGTTCATTTTAAAGTGGTGGTTGACTATGATTTTACTTTTTTTTTTTTACACTTTAGTTAGTGTGTAATGTTGGTGTTAGAGCAAAGTTACGATGCTCAAAGTTCAATGCAAAGGGAGATATTTTCTTTTAAAGAACTTGCTGTTTAAGGGCTACATAAAACTACAAACAAAAACGGTGTGTTTTTGCTCACCCAAATAGGGGCAAATTTGACAAGCTATAATAAATGATCTGTGGGGTATTTTGAGCTAAAACTTCACAGACACATTCTGGGGACATCAGAGACTTCTATTACATCTTGTGAAAGGGGCATTAAAGGTCCCCTTTAATCTAACTTTAATCTAACTTAATCTAACTCAAACACATATGGCTCTATTACAACTCTCAAGCATCAAAAGTTACATATTCTGTGGGGGAGGACTTAGACAGAATGAGTTCACCAAGTTCACCTATCACATCAGTGGCCAATTTGCTTGCATTTCTGAAAGTGGTAACGTCCCTTGAAATGAAGTTTGACAGTGTAAAAATGAGGATGGAAAATGATCACTTTTACAAATATTTAAACTTTTTTTGGTAAGAAAAAAAAAAAAAAAAAAAACTTCTTAAGCTGACCTCCAGAAACATAATATATAAGATCTGAACATGTATTTTACAACCCCTTTAAGATCAGTCTAAAGCCTAAACAACAGATTCTGGCCTTTGATTCTGATACCAAAGTATTTCCATGGTCATGACATTCTTGGTCATAGAGATTCTGTATCACTTTTGAGATTACCCCAATAAAGTGGACTGCACTCACTTAAACAACCTTTACTGCAACTTAACACAGCTGAATGATGTGGGTTCAGACGCAGATACTTACTAGTGCTGGAGAAGCTGGCGGGCGTAGCCTGCATGGCTTCACGCCTGTAGTCCCTGTCTTTAGGGAAACTGTTGACCACTGCAGCCGTCTTGGTTGCCTCCTTCTGCCTTTGCTCTCTGAAACAGGAAGGCATTCACAAATGATACTAGCATACAAAGACAAACAAAACCACATCAGCTTTGCACAGTGCAACAACACGCTCTGATATAGGCACATGACCATCATAGAAGAAAAAAGCCTCACAATGAGCCTAGCTGTCATGTCTCAACTTTTTGCAAGTCACTTCATAAGTGGAAACCAGGATTATTTCATTTTGCATCTGTAGCACATTTTAATTTCAGCACACATTGCAATTTTCTTTTAGTTTACAGTTTAATATTTTATTTAATAATAATATTCATATAATAAAATAAACATCATAATAGATAATTACAAAAATTAACTTGTAATTATAAATGAAAAGTTATTATTAATATATAGTCATGTTCAATAATCAGATTTTGGACCAAAATGTGCAGCCCTGCAAACAAGCACATTAAACCTGAAGCTTTATAAAAATAAATAAATAAAAAATGTTCCCCTAAATTGTGTAGCCCTAGAGTACATGGGTGGTTCTATACAGCAGAAACAGTGTTACAAGTGGGGTTGCAGCCAAAAAAAAGGAGCCAAAACATTTCAGATTGCTGTACAAGACTCTATTATGCGAGCGTTCATGTTTGCGGTTGCTCAAATCCCCCAATCAGAGCTTTTCTGTAAAACGGACACGTGCCGGCTTTATGTAATCTGGCAACCATTCACACACTCTCTGCAGAGGCGCCATGATCTGAAAACACAGACATACGGCACTGTACAAGTAAGCTGGAGTTCGGTGAAACTCCATTTGAGGTATTCTTTTTTAAATGAAAGTTTCATTCAGCCAGTCAGTGTTCTGTCGTAGATCTCAACTGTATTGTTTGCAGTTGCGGTTGGGTGCTGATCGTACTTTCGCAACCTCTGTGTGGCAATATGCACAAAGTCTTTTTTGCCATTGTTTTAATAGAGAAACATTAATGCAACTTGGAATTACTATTAGGAATTTCTCTGTTATAATATTTGAGAGTCGGTTTTTGTTTTACTAGTTTTCATAATGTAGACAGGGCGAGTGTATATCTAAAGTCTTTGGTGTTTATTTAGCCTATAATTGATAGCATGTAATAAATCTGTACACTAGATGAGGTAAAATAAAACCATGCATAGGAGTCGATAATCTATTGATTTGTGCTTATTGGCGAGAGAGCAACTTATGATGAAATGTAAAAAATTTTCCCAAACGACAACAAACATTGCATTTCAAATTGAGCAAAATAATAATCATCATCATCATTTTAACCATCATACAGTATGATGAAAATGTGTAAGTTTACATTGACTAAAACTAGACTCAAATGCTCAGACATTTAGTTGACTAAAACTTGACTAAACAATAACAGGACAAGGTTGACTAAATATGATAAAAACAAATATGATAAAGTTACATTTGATACTAGTTACTAGTTTATACAGTTTCCGCTTGCATCAATCACCTGATGATGTTTCACTGGCAAGGTGCATGGATTAGAGTACTATTAGTGTATAATTAAGCACAATTTGAGTTCGAGCCAAGGGTTGAAAGTGTGCATGTTTAATACCTCTCCAGCCACTCTTTGGGTTTCTCCCACTGAGACACCTCCGTCCTGCAGTTATAGTAGTACTTCTTCCCTGAAGAACTGATGTGTTCAGACCAATCATCTGCCGGCTCATATGGCTGAATAGAAGGAAAAACAACAGGTGTGAGGACCGGGAAGGTTGAGATGATTTAAAGAGACAAAACGCATATGACTGTAAAGGAAGGAAGATGCAAAAGAAGGGTGGGGAAAAGAACAAAGGCAAAAACAAAAGGAAAGACCTGAAAGGGATGGAAAAAAAAAAGGGAAGACAATCTAGATGTTTATTGTTGTTCCTCTGACATGAGAAAAGGCTAAAAAGGGCAACAGTATGAGGAAGTTTAAAATATAGAATGAGACTGGGAAGAAAAGAGAGGAAATGGGAGCATTAGATAGAGAGAGAGAGAGAGAGAGAGAGAGAGAGAGAGAGAGAGAGAGAGAGAGAGAGAGAGAGAGAGAGAGAGAGAGAGAGAGAGAGAGAGAGAGAGAGAGAGAGAGAGAGAGAGAGAGAGAGAGAGAGAGAGAGAGAGAGAGAGAGAGAGAGAGAGAATGCAAGCTGAATCCTGATGCAAGCGTGTGTAATATTTGATGAGGTGGATCTCTGCGCATCGCCCCTGCAGGATGCCTGATCTTTTAATCTGCCTGAATCCACCCTCCACCTACAAGCAGTCTGACAGTCAAAGCCTCACACCACCACACCAGACAGTCCCGATCATTAAAGTTGAAGTGTGCAATTTCTGTGCCACTAGCGTCACCAACCGGAATTGCAAAAATAATGACAAGTTTCCTGAATGCATTACCTGTTGGCCAAGGGGTCATGGATTGGTTGTTTAGCATGACCCAGTTAGTTGGAGCCAAAAAGCATCTTTCTGTCTTGATGGTCATTCAAAATAAGAATCTTTTTGCTAGCAATGCATTTACCGATTTTCTTTCTAAGAACTATAATGACAGCATATACAAACAAAAATCTACTTTTCTTCAACACCATTTTATTTTCCATTAACCCGTTAAGACCTACGAGAGCGTCGGCACTTCCCGTTTGCGTCTCTGTTTAAGAGCCAATAAAAACTGAACCCATATAGGTAGCACAATAATTCTTTTTGCATACAAAACCAGAGACATTGCATGTTCAAATCAAGCCTCCAACATGCTCCCGTTGTGTTGTTTTCACCCTCTAATGAGTCTGAGTAATATGTGTTTACTACAAAAACAGCACAACCGCTAACTGAATACAAATACGTAGATTTCACATGCTCATAAATGCACAGATCATAGAAAATGGCACATTATTATTTAAAGCAGACTCTCACTATTAAAATGAACATAATCAACATAATATATTGCGTTGATCACAAGATATTACTCATGGAATGATGTAACATACTTGGCTAAAAACATGTCTCTCATCTTTCCGGGATGCAGTGTGCATCCAATGTTCCCGGAACCATCCATGTTCGTTCGAGAAGCGGCTAGTACGCTCCACTAATGTAGAACACTGGTGCACACGCTTTGGGTGCGAGCGTGAAACCTTCGAGAAATAGTGAAATTGTGTGCAATATGAGCACTATTAAACCAGGGCGATTGAGACGAGTGACTGAGAGGAGGTGGGTGTGTGGTGTCACTTCGCTGTAGGAGAGAAGAGTGCGAGAATGCGCAGCTGACGTTATTGCCTGTGCTGTTGGCAACAAAATGGATCAGCTCTGAATCGTTAAGACGTGAGACTGACCGGCCGGTCATCGATCCAGTCCCTGGTTCATCTCTAATTTCAAATAAATTGATTTAAAAGAAAGAATTTAAAGAAAGAAGAAAAAAAAAAAAAAGTATTGTGGTTTCCACAAAAATACTAAGCAGCAGTTTTCAACATTGATAAATATTTCTTGAGCACAAATCCACATATTAGAGTGATTTCTGAAGAATTGTTACACTAATTTATTTGAATATAAATATTAGTTATTTTAAATTGTAATTTCAAAATACTGTTTTTACTGTATTTTTATTCAAATAAAATAATAAATAAATGCAGCCTTAGTGAACATAAGCCTTCTTTTTAAAAAATCTTACCAATCCCAAACTTTTAAATGGTAGTTTATTTCACAAATGTAACTCATAATACAACGGTGTTCCTTGCAAAACTATGATTAACACTGTTAATTTCATTGCACACTAAACTGTCTTGGTCCTCAAAAGAAACCCCAACTAAGTACTACATATTTCAAACCATGAAGAAATTCACCTCTGTATGCCTGCAGACAGCTAGTTCTCGCCTTGAACATAATTATAAGGTTTAATACAAAACATAAAATCTTGAGAAAGGTAATTGAGCAGATGAAGAGGGTTTGATGAACGAGTTCATAAAGTAAGTGGAGCATCTCACCATCTTCAGAGTGTGGAGGAGATTTTACACAGCATATTGAAAGTGGTCCCATAACATATTGAATGAAAGGCCATTTTAAACCAGCAGTGGCAGAAAAGATAAAATGTCTACACCATTTCAATTCTAAGATTTAACTTATGCTGGCTCACCAAAACGATCTCAAATTCATAAAGAGTAGCGGTTAAACGGATCGTTGTTCATCCGTGATCCGTACGGACCAAGCACCACGATTCGGCACGCATGCGATTCGCGGATGTTTAACCGCAACAGAGTGAAAGGTTATCATTTGCACGTGTTTTGTCTTGCTAGTTTACACATTAAATAGATATAAAACCAAAGGAGGATTTAATTTGGTAGGCTATCGCACGCCACGCTGTTATCAGATAGCTCGCGAACTCCAAATTGATTTCTCTTTTGTGTCCTGAATGCACTTGGATGGACACATACACGCATTTCGTCAGTCAAAATACCCCTCTCTGCAAGTATTCTCATAAATACATTCAGTTATGCCTTAAGGTGAGAATTCGGATGGGTATCTATCGGATGTGTGCATGCATGGGGTTTTACTCTTAAAGTGACAGCAACCTATAAATACCTGCTGTTGTCTGTCATGTAAATCAAACAAAACACAGCTTTAAAAAAAGATTAATCTATATTAAATTTATACAGTGAACAGTGTCATTTTACATTTAATTACATTTCTGTACATGAAAATTAATACTACAGTTAGACCTTATACTTTATTTGTAACTTTGTTGTATTTATCTATTCTTGTAATTAGTGTACAGTATTTGTTCTTTTTTTTAAAAAAAAGTCTGTTCACTTGCTTTTAATAAAGTATTAGTTAGGCTAGTAGTTTCTGCTGTGCTATCAGATTAATTAAAGTAGGCCAAGTAGTAAATGCAAAGTCCCCCCCCCCCCTCACAATTTTTTTTTTGTGCTGATCCGAAAAGTGATCTGATCCGATCCGTGACTTAATAACCGTGATATGATCCGAACCGTGAGTTTTGTGATCCATTGAACCACTAATACTCTTTATTTAGCTTATGCCACAAATATTAGATCCATTCATCAAGTTTGTTGAAATGAACTTGGTTCTTTCCAGCATTTTTCACAAAACGACCCCTCAATATTACTATAGCTTGGCAGTCTGTTTTTAGACACTGAATCCAGTCCAATTTGGCTTCACCTATGACCAAAATAGCTTTTTAACAAATGATTTGCATTACTGCAATTATTTTTTTAAATGTCAATTTAACAAATCAAACCACCTGACTTTAATATATAACAATTTTTTACTAAGTTTCAAAACCTTAAACGAATAATGTAATGCTGAAGGCAGCAAAAGCACTAAATCTTCTTTCTCTACCCTGGTAAAAGTACGCTGTGCCTTTCATCTCCCAGAAGAGCTCATATTATCTACAGAAAGGAGACAGATGGTCTGCACACAGGAGGTTTGCCACACAACCAGACAACACATTTAACAGCGATGCCGAATTTATGCCAGAGATAATTTTGTTAGATCCAAATAATGGCCCATAAAATAACATACCACTTAGACGTCTAAAATATTTTAATCGGATTTGCCAGGATAAATGTTTTCTATTTTGACTTCATTGGTACGAAATGAATGCATCCTAATTGCTACTTCTAGTAACACAGTTATTCAACAAGATTTATGCAAAACTAATAGCACAAATAGCAATTAGTGCATCATTAAATGGTCTGATTTATTCAATAAACAGGCAGAATGTGCCAAAGGGGCAAAAGGTTACTGTTGCAATTAGAAACATATACAAGCATGGCCTTGTTGTGTGCACTGATCTCTGCCTCATTACATGATGCAGACAAGTTAGAAGACATTGAGACTGTGGTACTTACCGTGTCTGATGATTTGTTGGGATTTGAATGAGAGTTGGAGCTGTGCAGAGAGCTGTGGTTATGGGAGTTCTCTTGAGGGGATATACTGGTCCCTAAAAGAAGAAAAATATTGCCTGTAAATCATGACAAACCAGTTTAAGTTCTTCCTTAAAACTAGTGGAGGACAATGCAAATCTAAGAGTTATTAGCACATCTGGATGGATAAACAACTCACCTAGAAAATTCTACTAAGATCTAAGTAACTCTAAAGCTTCACAGACAACATCACATAATTCATTGCCATTTCCACTGACCGCAAAATCAAGCATCTATATCAATGACTCTTAGAGCACTTGAGCTTTTTATGGCTGAATGATGCAGAAACACAAACTTCTAGGCCTTCCTATCAATTCCTGCTTCTTTGATTCATTAGTCATTTCAGCTTGAACTGCACCAACTTGTTTACACAGATAAGAAATACAAGCTCTCAAAAACATCTAGCAAGTGTTCATGTAGCATGATTTCAACGCTAACAAAGAGATAAAGAAAATGTGCAACAGTCACACTGCTAAACGATAAACAAATCAAATTATTTTTAATACTGATTTGTATGCATGTTCTTATCACATGAGTGTTAAAACTGAAACTGAAAAGGGGCAAACTGAAAGATCTTACCACAATTTGAGGTAACAAACTAATGAAATAGGAGTGTTTTCAGACAAATTAAAAGTGTTCAGTGAAATTACTCATTTTGACAAAAAACAAATAATCAGTAGAGTTGGAAAGAGATAAACAGCATACTGATTTTATAATACACCAGGACTCACACTCATAAATCAGTAACTACAAAAGATTACTCATGGTAAACAAACATACTGGGTTTAAACTGATGACCAATGAGCATCAGACTAAACCAACAGTCTGCAATAGCATTTTGACATGACCCACAAACCATTGCTAGGCTACCTGATTACTGTAGGAGTAGTGTCTTAGTGATCAATTATAGTACAAGAGTACACCAACAACACAAATTCAGATTGAGGTAATTAGGTAATTTACTCACTTCAGGTGGAAAAGAGGTGTTTTATTGTACAAGATATGTCAAGAAAGCCACACAGAAAGCCCTAAGTGACCTGCAGTCACCCCCGCCAAACCACAAACCCTCACTGGGGCATTTCAGCTGCAGGCTTAGACTGCAGACAACCCTTAGGGTACAGACAGTCTTCACCACCTCAGAGAAGATGTGTCAGAAGTGTGCTAGTAACGAGAATATAAAGCCACTGTGAGGGTGGAAAAGACTAGACTCAAAAGACACACTATGTGTCTCAATATACACTACATCTATCAAATCAAAATTTGTGCTTTGTGGCTCTTTGTTCATGCATGTCAGCTTTGAACTGATCTAGATGCACTCCTTAATGTTGACACCTTTAGAAGATATACAGATAAAATTTACAGTCTCTCTGATCGGGGAACACAGACAAAAAATATTGATGAAACATCCTGCACTTCACAGATTTTCATCCAATCAAGATGCTCTTTAAAATGAGACCGTCTTTACCCTAAATACCACCTGCAGATGATGAGCACGTAGTAAATCTTTAAACTAAAGTCTTTTAGTAATTACAAAAATGGAGGGAAGAGCCCTTTCCTATGTCCCAGTCCCACCCAAAATTTTCATGAACATTAAACACATAAGCAAAAAAAACTGCACTTGTCAAGCCATTTAATGGGGTCTTGAACTACTGCTTTCCTTTTTATCAAAGATAAAAAAAATAAATTTGCCTAAATGTGTACATGAAGTCAAGGAAATGCACTTTAGTAATTCAAGTGCAGTGTAGTTCATCTAAAACAGTCAAAAGTTTTTTTTATTTTTTATGAAGAGTACTGGTTAGAAAAGCAGGTACAGAGCCTTATATATGTTTTAGGAGTCACTATGATGGTTCTGGAGGAACCAGAAAACCTTGTTTTGTGTTTGCTTTAGACATATGACAAAAGTTTCCTCATCTTGGTTTTGATATAATTCATCAGAATGCAGTAATGTGGTCAGGAAAATAATTAATTTAAAACAGGCCAAAGTGAGAAGTGGTAGGTTATTCAAACTGTTCAACTTCCATCAAGACCTAAATCAATTCCATCAATTCACCTAAAAACTCCACTTCATCCACTAGGGCTATTGAATTATCAGTTTTTAATTGCCATTTCTTTTAACAAACCAATGTTGTTTCGTATATGCCAAGATCAATCTTTTATGCTGTTTTCAGTTGCATGAATAAAACACGAATCATTATTTGTAGAGCGCCTCCCATTCAATAATTGCAACAAGCTTTGTGATTTGTTACTTTTGATAAGAAACAGTATCAGCTTTCAAATGGTCAATTTTATCAAGAAATCCAATGAACATTCTGATGCTCTTTAATGGCACATGAGAAAATATATACTGACAGATAGGGAACTTACTGAAAAGTATAATTTCTCATGTAATCATGTTTCAACTGCAGAAAGACATCAATAAAATGGTTTGTGAACATATCACATAATACTGCATTTTCCTTAAGAAAGTCATTCAACGTCTATAGCTTGTTAGCAAGAATAAGAAAAAAAGAGCACTAGAGAGAAACATTTAGCTAAATATATATACTATATAACACTTATTTTTACCTGTTAGTGATGTCTTAGTGTTGAGATTTATTTAAACACATTAATCATGAAAACTAGTTATTAAAAGCCACAGCTTAAATGATTATACTTCAACAAAGAACTGGAGTAGAAACATACATGTCTCATTAGAAAGGTTATATAAAAACTTCCTTATGTGCAATTAAAAAGATTGAATAAAACTCGTTTTTTGAGTGGTGATTATTTTATCTAAAAATAAATAGCAATTGAATTTAATCATTTGGGCTATAAATCCATTTTGTCAGCGTTAATCTTTAATACTATAGTAATGGACAAATTGAATGGTTTCCCTGTTTGGTTAACAGCATTAGTTGAGATTGTTTTTCCTTTAAGAAAAACTGAAATCCTGAAATATTTCCAAATGAATCGATATTGACTCAAATCGAGTGCTTCTGAATCAAAATCTAATCAAATTGTGAAATCAGTCATGACCCAGTGCTACCAACCACTACAGCACGATATAGTTGGAGACATGGGTCAGCTACTTTTAGCATTTATGGTTATTACAAATGCATGTATTAACCAACAAATTAAATCATTTTTAAATAATGGTTATCCTCTTTAACTGCTTCAAGGGGATCTTTAACAAGATACCAGACCTGACCTATGTAGCAGATCTGGTAAATATGAATGACAGATGCAAAGCTTTTACACCACCAATATTCATAAGATGTAGCACTAACAATAATGAAAACATCCAACGGCACACAGCCAGGCAGCAAATTAAGTAGATTTATCACTTTTCTCCAGGACTCAGAAATCTTAAAATCTTTCTAAATAGATCTTAAAAATGGAGAATATCCTCCTATTAACTAATACAACTTGCCTTCAAAATTTCAAGTAGGCTAGAATCCCTAGTTGAGAGATCTGTGGTGGCTCCCACAACTGTCTGATTCATTATTCCAATGTACGCTCGTCACTGTTTTTCCTCTCCATTTTTAAAAAGTTTCACGTACAGACGACAACATTGTCAAAACGATCCACGATCCCAAAATGCTGTATTATGCATGCCATCCCATTTGTTGGCGAGGTCAGAATTCAAATTAGTTGGCTATGTTAAAATTTGGCATATGTAAATAATGCGTCTCCATTGGTTGTAGTAGTGGAAATAGTATGAATCTAGACTTTGCTGGAGAAGCATTAATAAACTCATTAGCTTGAGTAGCATAAACACAGTCCTGACGTCCACCATTGCAGTCCACCAAGTATCCGCATTTTCCTGTAGACCGCACGCGTAATACGCATGAAGTCACTACTTTCACAAATTCATTTTTTTGGTAGTTTACATGCAGATGATAGTGGTATTGTTTTCAAAAACTTGCACTTTGAAACCCGTTTTCAAAAGTTTGCGTTTTCAGGCCCCCACAACAACGTTGACATGTTTACAATGAATGGCCAAAACACAAAAAAGTGTTCCATTTTTAGTTAAAAATGGTGTTGTGTAAATGGCCCCTCACTATCTAAAAGATGGAAGTCAAAGGTCACCAAAACTGTTTGGTTCCCAACATGTTTTAGAATATCTTCTATTGTGCTCTACAGATGAAAGAAAATCATGACAGAATTTTGGGTGGACTATCATAAATATGTCTTACATTGATTTTGTTCATTCAAGCAAAACTGAAAAATTATTTCCTAAGAATGTTTCCAATCCCAATAAAATCATGTGGGTCTTTCTAAAGAAGAAGAAAAAAAAAAAATAGAATACTGCATAATTTCATTAGTGATATGAAACCAATTCTCGATCTATCACAGGTTAGTCATGGTCTTTCAAGCCTGCTATCTTTGCTAAATGATATAGCAATCTTCATGTAGATAGCAAAATAAAGTTTCTTGCTGAAAACTGGAAAAAAAATTCTCATGCTAATACCTGATCTGAAAAAAAAAAAAAAAAAAAGGCCACTTGGTACAGAACTTGAAAATGAAGAGTGAGAAAAGCACAGTGCTTACAGTCCAAACCTTACATTCTCCTGTCTGAAATGGCATTATTCATAAAGTAGGGATGCAGGGTGCTTGTAAACAATTGAAGCAGTTTCCACTTCAGATAGTGTGATTTCATTTAATGTCTGTTTACCACAAAGACAGCAGTCTGATCAACTTATACATAAGATGTCTGACTAATGTTCACATAGAAACAATTATGCACTAATTAAAACTTACAACATGGATCTAGGCACCTGTATCTGTGCCTCTTATCAAATTATCAATATGACTCGCCGGTCTCCCCTCTTACCTCCTTCTCTGTCTCTCCCCCGGTGTGGATGGATGGCTTTTGCTCTTCCATGGCCGGTGCTGTCCATGTGTTTATTTTCTGGACTGTCTGATCGCCGCAACATCTTGCACGGTGGAGTGGCGTCGTTGTCACGCATCTTCTCATGTCTGTGATCGGGGTGACTCTTGGATGAGTACTTAAGAGTCTGTCAAAACATGACATTTCTACATTGAACTCTGCTGCACAATTACTCTCTGACATGCAAAGTAGTACATAAAAGCTGGTTTATAGCTGGTCTATGCTCATCATTACCTAGCCGACCAGCTTGTCCAGAATGGCCTACCAGCTACTGACCATCATCTTACATGTTCCAAAACACTACAATACTTCATAAGAGCATATTGTGTGTCATAACAATACTTTGCACGCCACTGCAAGACTGAACTGAGCACAGAAAAGCCTTTAAGCATCTTTCTCCCAGTATTACATATAATTAAGCATCTCTTGATGGTCTGCACAATAATTATACTCGTTTTATTGGGATTTGGTTACATTCACTCGCAACTATCAAGACGACTGTTTATAAACATCGTACTCTTAAATTCGTATTTACGTATACAACAGTTCCTCTAAAGTAGCATCATTTAGATCTTGAATTAATGATGATAAACGTTATTATAATAGTGATTTAGAAGTAAACCGCTGTGGCACACAGGCCTGATGTAGCCGCTAGCGAGCTAACGTTAGCCTGTTAAAAGTCGCTAGCGCCCTGAGCGCATTTAAACATGATAAATTCGACGGTCAGGCGATTTATGACAGCGCAAATTTATGTTTACATTGTAATGTAAACGTGTGTGTCATTTTAAGCCGAAACCAGGGAGAATAAGGCACTTTTCGCTGTGTTTTACGCACAGAGGCCTAAACTGCTTCAAAAGCCTGCACTAGATTTACCCCATTTTAATCTTATTTGTTTCAGATCTACCTGATAGGGCTGAGAATCCCTTCGGTCGGTGCACCTACAAAATAAAAGAAGAAAAAGAGACAGAGGAATAGTTAAAAATCATCTTCATGAACAGTGGCAGAAATTGCAACAGCTGAATCGGCTTCCTTAAGTTTCTACTTATTTTGGTTTGGCTAAAAATGGCGGATTGTCAAAGCGGAGAAGGAAAATCGGAGTATAAAACAGAGCTCTTTACCCATCGCCGAGTCTTGGTTGTTTCCTTGCATACATTACCATCAATGCCGTGTTAGTGTGTGTGAAGTAGATGTGAAAGATGGGCGACTTATTTTGATTTTGGAGTGGGCTATCGACGACAGGATCGCGTATATTATTTTAATAGTTCTGGCTATTGGAGTCGCTCTTCGCCTCTGCTAGTCAGTAGAGCGCCCTCGGTCCATCTCCCACTCACACATACACCAAAACTCTGCCCCTATCTACAGAACAGCGAAGCTCAGCCTTCCTCACACACCTCAATCCGGGTTATTTCTGGGCTCGCTTCGGCTCCACTCGACTACTCTCGGGTCATTTCGGTCACTGTGTGGTGTTCGCATGAATAACAACGCGTAAAAACACATTGTGCTTGGCATACTAATAAAGACATTTGATTTATGAGCCTCACTTTGAGCTTTACTGCAGCCGTTGGGAATTGTTGAGTTACAGTGGCTGGAATTTCAACTCAATACTGAAATCTACTGGACATGTTGAGTCAGTGCATATAGCGCCAATGAGATGAATGCAGAAAGGTCCTGATGCAGTATGACTCACTGAAACAAGCGAGTCAGAGGAATTCTGGGAAAAGATACACGTGAGCGCACTTTTTGAATAGCTAACTTACCCGATCACAATTCAATATTATCTCTTCAGAGGAACAAAGCCTTCCCGTAAGCTGCTATAGAGAAACTTTTTTTTTTTAAAGCATTAGTGGCACAAATCCCATATTTTGTTCATCTGAAATAAGATTAGGTTAACATGAAAAGTAGTTTTAAACAAATCAAATGTCTGCCAGCAGCGACCACAGCTGTGAGTTTTTGTGCATTTAGACTACATTTTTGTCTATTTTTCCATGCAAATTTTGTTCCAACTCTGTCAAATGAGATGGAGATTGTGGGTGAACAGCAATTTGCAGGTCATACAGGTTTTCGGTTGCATATTCCAGAGTTATTCCAGATTTCAAACCCTGTCAAATCAAATCACATTTATTTGTATAGTTCTTTATATACAATAATGATTGTTTCAAAGAATCTTCACAGAAATAAGAAAATTACAGTCTTAATGGCTTAAATTTTAGCTGCAAAACAGCTCTAGACAATATTATTATTATGACATAATAGCATTATGCCACTCAGTTTAGTGCAAAGTTGATTCAATTTAGTTCAATAACGGTGTTAATGTTGCAAAGTTCATTGTCAAATTTAATTAAGCTTTAAAGCAAATTTAATTAAGCTATAAAGCATCTCTACTCAAGACAATATAATTATTCAGCTCAAATAAGTTAAATATTCAATTCAATTCAGCTGGAGCTCTACAGTACATCAATTATAAAACAATTTCAAAGGCAGCTCTACAAAAGACAATAGTGTCATTATCCAATTCAATTCAGTTGTTTTGTTCTCATTCAATAGTGTCAGTGCTTTTGGTCATTGTCTTATATTGTGCTGTGTTTTTAAAGAGCAAAGATTTTAACTTTGCGATCTTCCAGAAGGTTTTAGGTTTTGTCTCATGGTTATAACAAGCTCCGGGCAACTTAATGTTGGCTCTCTCAGAGTCTTTATTAACTTTCCCCAAAACCAAAGTGATTTTCTGATGTATGTCTTAGCCATTTTCATTTTATCCAAAAACATATTTTTCCATTTTCTTGCAATGGATAATATGGTGTTCATAGAAAGGATTTGGCTAAAGTTTTTCTGTATTTTTATTTGTTTCTTCTCTGTTTTTCTCCTAACAACTTCATCTTGAATATCCACAAGCAGCATCTTAGTTAATGTATTGTATGATGAAGCCAGGATTAGCCCTTAGTTCAATAAGGGCATTTAAGTAGCTTTTATAAACGTACCCTAGAAAAAAGAAGAAGAAGAAAAAAACAAAAAACATTACTGGTGTGCATCTTGAGGCAAAACAACGGCACTGACATATTTTAAGATATGTTAGTACAAATTACTTTCAGTTAAATCAGCTCAAACATGCATTTTAGGCTAGGACTAGCTTAAGCCTTGTCTGTGAAATCGAGGGTAAGTGATTAACCAGGTGGATTTAAATTAACACATTAGGTTTGCTAATGATTATTTTAATATTTCATTTAATTTCCTTCTTTCACTTTTCACTCATTTTAACATTGTAAAGAGAATTATTTCTAGAACTGAGAAGAAAAATCCTATATATGTTTTACCCCCGGTTTCACAGACAAGGCTTAAGCTAGTCCTAAAATGCATGTTTGAGCTGCTTTAACTGAAAGTAACTTGTACTGACATATCTTAAAAAATGTCAGAGCCACTGTTTTGTCTAAAGATGCACACCAATAATGTTTTTTTTTTCTAGGGTATGTTTATAAAAGCTACTTAAATACCTGAATTGAAATAAAGGATAATCCTGGCTTAGGCTAAGCCCTGTCTGTGAAACCGGGCCTATATTTGACATAAGAAAATAGTCAAAGGGGGCAAAGCTTTCTCAAGGCACTCTACCTGTGATTAGATGATACTTTGATAAGCTTTTAGAGAAATTATTTTTTAATTATGACAATTATTAGAAATAGGCTAAACAAAGCTATACATTACACAAGAAGGATTACGCTGTAATGCTCATAAAGAAGCCATACTGTTCATTCTAACAATGGAAGCAGGTGCATCAGCACACTGATTGTTTGTTCCCTTTCATATGAGCTCCTGGTGCCTCTTTGCAGATACATTTTCCAGAATCAGTTCACTCATTTACCTGCTCAACAGTGCAAATGTAACAAGTCACACTATGCTGTATTATTCTAAAATATTACAAATAAACCTTTGATTAATCAAGCTATTGATGGTCCAAGTAAGACATTCCATATAAATTATTCTCAGCACAAAAAGCAAAACCCTCAGAAGAATAAATTATGCTAAACTGCTCCAAACTGTCAAGGGGTCTGTTTTCACTCTTGAATCTGATTAAACGTCATAATTTTGAATATAAAATTAGTTTGCATATTAGCTCAGGTCCATTAAATAAAATTAAATGACACAACTTAATGTTGAAATTAACTAGATTAATACATGCTTTAGAATTATCTTTCATTATTAGTTCATGTTAACTAGTTAACTAATGTTAACAAATGGAACCAAAAGTGTTACCAAAATTATTATAATCATGCACATAAAATCATTTTATAACCATATTTACAGTTTTTTTTTTACACTGTTTACACCATTAGAAACAAGTTTTACCAAGACTTTGCCTGTTCCGCTTATAGTAGGTCAATAATATGTGATGACTGGTAATATAAATTGCAAACTGATGTGTTTAATTATTATTTGTTTAATTTTATTTCAGTATAATTTCATGGCTGAACCTGAATTACACCATGAAGGACAAGTAGAAATGATTATTGTCCAAACTTTACTCCAAAAATATCATGTTCTCAGTGCAAGTGTCTTCAATCTCATGTCGACCACGAGAGGGTGCTGTAGTCTTAATGTATTGTATATTTATTATATTATGTATTTTTCATGTTTGAGTGTTAGGCCCTGTGCGCACGTCAGGATAAAGAGCAGCTCTTTCTTTCTTTCTTTCTTTCTTTCTTTTTTCTTTCTTTCTTTCTTTCTTTCTTTCTTTCTTTCTTTCTTTCTTTCTTTCTTTCTTTCTTTCTTTCCTTCCTTCTTTCTTTCTTTCTTTCTTTCTTTCTTTCTTAACTTACCATTGTCTATAAAATTTCAGTTCTTTGTTATGAACAGATTAACTGAACATTTTTCATTTTTGTGGTGTAGAAACGGAACCTTAGTTGAAGCCACGAGGCATTGTCTTTTTCAAACTTGTCAAACCAGTCTGCCTTATATATTTCCTCACTGTAGAAAACCACTGAGTGAGACAACAAGGACTAGCATGTCGAGACGGATCAAATCAAGTTACTAGAGATAGATAGGCGAGATATTAAATAGAAGGGAAAAAAAAAAAAAAAAAACTGGCGGTCATATGCTCTAGAACAGGAATGACAGGTGTTCTTTCGTCTGAAGACTTAGAAAAGAAGGACTCGTTCATTCCTGGAAATTACCCCTCGCAAAAGAACATTTTATTCATAGCAACAATGTGTCAAAAACAATGTCTTTATGATTTATTTACGTTTGCACAATCTCTCTGTAGACCTCTTATAATAAAGCATAATTTCGTAGTAGAGAATAAGGGCAGGTGTGGCATATGATTGATTATATAATCGCCAATCGGATTTTTAGGATTACACTTTGGTCCCGCCCTATTTTAGCAAACTGTCCAATCAAGAAAAGGATTACTTCCGCCCGCCCGCCTGCCTCGTTGAACGCAGATTGTACGAAGCGTTTTGCCTGGAAAGAAAAACACTTTGGTCGCAAAGACCTACTCAAACTTGGGATATTTTAATTTTTATATTATAATTTTATTTTTTATCTTTTAAAATCAAAGTGAAAGCAACTTTTTCTCGGGAGTAACCGCCCAAGAAACCCAAGGCGTCTTGACTGGACTTCCCAAACACAATACACAGCTCGAGTGAGTAATAACAACTTATTTCTCTTCAGTGACCACAAACACCTACGACGTTTTTTTTTTATATATAAACATGACTTTAAATCTTAAATTTAGTACTTGAGGGGAGTGTTAAAAGAAGTTATTTTGAAAACTCGAGTACTGACTTATTTAATTGTTTTTGTGTGTCCGGTTTTGCTCAAGCCAACGGTCGGGTGCACTTGACAGCGCGAGTTCTCTGTGTCAAGTGCAGCCGACCGTTAAGCTAAACCGGACAAAGCAAAAGAATGAAACGATCCCACTACCCTTGATGCATGGAAGGGATCTGCTTTATTTCAGAAGAGAGTGTCGACGCGGAGCTTGACACTGACATCACCGGTGGGTTCGCCCTGAGCAACAGGACAAACTCATCGCTCATTGCGAGTGCTTCAACTGCTAGGGTTGGTCTGACGTGCTCTATTAAATATAATAAAGTGAATGTCGTTTATTTAATTTCACCTAGTGCTGCTGCTTCTGATTTTACAACCAGCCATGTGCTGTTCTCTGCTATTTCTGCTAGAACTATACTGTTTTGTTGTTGAGACATATTAGATATGTTAGATAAATAAATATAACACATTTTGTATACACACAATTACTATGTTCCTGCTGTATAAAAATACATAGTCTAGGTTGTATGTTTTGCAGTTCCTAATCATGTGTTTATCATATCTTGACCCTAGATGGTAAGGCTCTGGGACAGTTGGCAAAACAGAGACACCATGCAAACTAGAATAAAGTGTATGCGTTTCTTTGCGTGTTTTCATAATTTGGCTTTGATGCTTCAATAGGTTCATCCCTCTGGGATCTTCCTTAGCAACAGACCACTGAATTGTAAAAGCAGTGTGATATAGTTTATTCTGTGATCCTGACTCCCCGAGCAATTGTGATCTAGTGAAAATGCTCAAGTATTCAAGTAATGAAATGACTGAATGCACTCTAACCTTTGTTCAAATAGATAATGAGAGTTTTCTCAGTCCTGCTGCCCTGTGGGAAACGATGGAGACAGTGGTTTGTTTGAGACTTGCTATCTGCTGTGTCAGATATCACTGCTCAGAAGTGCCCCGTCTGCACTCCCTCTGATTCCCCTCTTCTTGACCTCTTTACACACACTCTTTCTCGTCGTCTCTGTGTCAGTTGACAGGCTGACGTTACAGTCCGTGTCCTGATCGTTCCCTCTTTTGACGACCGTTACGTTTTAGAATGCAAGTAATTAAACACGAGAGGGAACACAATGCCTGATGTGTGACTAAAGTCTTCAGAGGTGAGTTAGCTTAACTGGTTTCTGAGACTAGAATGCAGAGAATTTCCTACATCTCTTTGAATTCCATGCGTAATGTGTACCGAAAGGAGGGAATGTGTTCTTTGGAGGTCCTGCAGGATTAGTGAAATATGAAGGACTGAAAATACAGTGAAGAATAAAAAACACTCAGAGTACTTACAGTTGGTCACTTGATACACTTTTTACTGATTGGATAACTATCATGACCATGTTTAAATGCCCTCCAAGATGCATTTGAGCATCGCAATCATCAGGATGTGGTTTGAGTCTCATACAAAACGTGGATCAACTGAGTGTAAATGCATCTGGCTGTTCAGGCTACATGCATTAACCTTATTTCTCCCAAACAGAATTTTGTCAGCGTACAGAGGTTTAGGAACCCCCGGTCCACACTTCTGCATCATGACAGATGTGGGCTCCAATATGATGGCTGAGGAGGAATCGTATATTCATTTATATTCTTTTTGCAGAGATGTGTTTTAGTGTTTAATTATAAATACATTATACACACCATATCAGATTGCAATCTGATTGTTCATGACAGAGGAAGTGACCTCATTACTGTTCTTGTGTGTGTGCAAAAAGAGCTGTTCTGATGGTTACATGGAACTTGCTACTACCCAAGACACTTAATGCGCCAATATGCAATCCTTCCTCTGCTTCTCTTTTATTTTGCACAGACTAGGTTGGCTGACGACCTCACCGAATTAGCTAGTGCCCTTGTTCATATTCCGCCTCTCTGAAGAGTCACGTGGTTACTTCAAACTCTGCTTGACGGTGTACCATGTTGAAGTCTTATTCTGATAGAAAATGTCTTCCTTATTCCCTCAGTGTTTCTTTTCCATTAGTCTGGTAACCTAACGTGTGTGTGTGTGGGGGAGTGGTGGTAGTGGTGGTGAGGGGGTGTCATCTAAACTGGCAGTGGCAGAACAGGTGTCTAATGTCTGTGTGTTAGCTGGCCCAGTGTGTGGCCCAGCATTACTGGCATTCCTGTGCTGTTGTTTCTGTAGTGGTGAGGTCGAAACTGAGGGAGAGAGAGGTCTTGGAATGTGATGTGAGAGGTTTTGAGCTGCAGTAGAGCTTTAGTGTCTTTGAATTAAAGTTTTTTTTTTTTTTTTTTTTTTTAATAAATATATAATGTACACACTTATTACTTAGATACATGTTCAGAATAAAACATTTTTTGAAGTCCCTGTTCGGTATGGGTTCGGTACAGCAGGAGGGGGAAAAAACATTTTATTAAACAGTGGTTTACTGAACAAATTGTTTCTTCTACTTCTAAATCTTAATATAAAATTACGTTTCTTCTCCAATTCTTTAAAAATTAAAATATTCACTTAAAGTGGCCATCATAACTTGTTTTATTTAAACATAGGATTTATTTAAACATAGGCTTACATTAAACACACATTTAAATAATCAAGACAGGTAAAATATCATGAATATATAGGCTAATATAGTGCAAATATTCAGCGAAAGAGTTGTGGACGCTGAATGACTTGCCTCAGAAACATTTACCTATTTGCCGTTGAAACACTGAGCGATTACACAAGATACAATATATATCAGCCGATATATGGTGATTTATATTTTTAATATTATCGTTATCAGCGGGAAAATAAAATTTGGCCAGTTTATTAAAGCCGATAAATAATGGATATTTTCCTTCAGCTGAGACACTTCAAATGTACACTGTTCACCATGATGGTTTTGAATTGCTGGAAATATGATTGAAAATCACTTCAAAAAGGAAAATACAGTTAAGTGCAACATGAGCAGTGCAAGTCTGTCATATAAGCTATATAATATTAAAATGAGAACATTATAATTGTGTGCTTGGGACATGGCTTTTAGACTTTTTTTGTAATCAGTTTGGTTTGAGATTTATCGGCCAATATATTGGTTATCGGCTTTCAAATATAAAGAATTATCAGTTAACGGTATTGGCCAAAATGTTCATGTCGGTACATCACTAGTATCTTTCAACATGCCTTCAAATGTTTATTCATGTTTATTCTGTAACTAAAGAAGAGATTGCTGCTTGAACTGAGGCGTCTATACAGTGATCGGCATTTATTTAAATTTCATGATAAAATGGACAGAATTTGAGAGATGAGACTTTTTCTTATAGAAAGTAACAAAACAGAACTTACTGTTGTTATTATTGGTGGTTAAAAGTGGTTAATGGCCTACAACTCTGTATTCGTTGGTACACATGTACCGTACCGTACCGAAAGACTCATACCAAAAATTCTCTGTATGAATACGTGTACCTTTACACCCTATGTGTATATATTTCTACCTCTATTATAGTTCTTGATTTCTGCAGTGGAATTAGACCTCATGCTTTAATTCATGTGTGTGCCAAAAAATGTTATAGTCTCATTCTCTAGATTTTGGTGTTTTATTAAAGGAAGTTTTAAATATGAGCAGTGCAGTGGCCTTGGTTCCCCATCATTAACTGAGGGGGAAGTAAGTGAGTAGTTCAGTCGTTTAAAAGAATGTGGTGTGAAGGTCATACCCAGCAGAGCACTGTTAGCAGGAATACATTTGTCATCACTATATCTTGCAGTGTGTCAGAGCTCAGGTGTTAATTTCAAAGAGCTCTGCTGCTTTTGGACTATACAGCATCTGATTCAGTGGTTCAGTTCTGCTGACATGTACATTATCCCATGGATCTGCTGTGTCTTTCCCATCTGGCCAGACTGTGTCTGTGTTGTTCATTGTACACCAATACTTGCAGATCAGAAAATGTCACTCTGCCATTGCTGTTTAATAGCAATTTCAGATCGATCACTGTCAGCTCAAACTCACTTTGGGACCAAGAAAATAGTGGCAGCATACATACAAAATTCACCTCTTCATCAGGTCATCAATAGAACTTGACTTGATATATGTGCTCCTGTTCTGCAGACCTGTCGTGTCTTTGCCTCTTCAGCACTTCCTGTGAAAGCTGAGCTCAGGCAGGCTGTAAAGAAGGTGCTTTTTAAGACATGCAGGAGGCTTATAAAACTCGTAGCCCATGAAATTTTGAAAAGGAAAGCAGTATGATGTGAAGCCTCTGATAATGCATCGTTCTACTTATCAACTTAAAGACTTGTGGGGAGTCGAGCTTGTTTAGGACAGGCTTGTGTAACATCGGTGGAGATGTCGCAAGTGGTTGTATCCCAGTGTGTTTTATTTATGAGAGTTTTCCCATGGACTGCTTCATGCATCGTAACCAACCTCCTTTCTGCTCAGCATTGCTTTTAATAATTTAGTGATACCATAGTGAATAATATGAGTAACAAGACTAAAATAATCCACTGTGTTACTCTGTAAACCTGCATTTGTGTTTTTTTTTAGAGGACCTAAAGGAATCATCTACTCTCCTCCATGTCATTACAAAACTGTGCAACTTTCTTTTGTGGAACATAAATGAGAATTTTTTTTTTTTTTTTTTGAGAAATGTCTAACCATTTTTGTTCATACATTGGAAGACAATGGACTCCAATGTTGTCTGGTTTCCAACATTGTTCAAAATATCTTTTGTGTAGTCATACAGTTTTGGAATGACATGAGGGTGAATAAATGATGACAGAATTTTTGTTTTTGGGTGAACTATAGGAGCAACCAGAGTATTTGCAACTGATAAAGACATGAATGCATAAATGCCTGAAGATGCTGTTAGAAAGTCATGTCTGAACATTTACCAACTTCTGTCTTCTCTGCAACAATTAGCCCCATGTTATGAAAGTTTTGCCGGCTTGGCTTTGTTCGGAATGCTGCTGATAATACTGGCAACATTTCACATGGTGTCTTATTTTTCTAGTCCATGTCTGTGGTCTGCTGGTTCTTTTCATGTTCTGAGTCTTTAGACATGCTGTCAGTGTGTGTCTGTGTGTCTTTTGTGTATGTGCCTATATGGAAGTTTGTGCAATTAGTGTGTGCCTTTTTGTCTGCCAGTCAGTAATCTTCTCGTTATAAGCAGCTGTCTGAAGTGGTTCTTGGCTGTGGCCTCAGCTCTTTGAGATCTCACTCAAAACACTGGGCCTCACTCCAGACCCCCCACACTAGACCCCAGGTTTGAGTTCAACAGTAGCCAAGCCCCCAGGCCAAAAAGTCTGCTACAGACCCTCAGTCTATTGCTGCCAAATTTCTCGCTGTTTTCCCCATGCCTAGATTGTGTAATTGTTTGTGAATTAATGAGCATGGAATCTGCAAGAGGAAGTGAAGGATTGTGGATGTGTGTTATAGGATTATTAAGCTTTATGAGGGTGGCCTTGGCATTCAGGGTTAAGCATGTGGGCATACCATGCACTGTAAACCCAAATAAGTTGGCAAAACTCAACAAATTTGAGTCAATCAGTTGCCTCAATGTTTGAAATTTTTTAAAAGAAATTCAAAGTTTCAGAACTGGCAGATTTATATTTTGTACTTATACATTTTAATTGTTCTTAACTTGAAATGTTTGAGACTAGTATACCAATTCATACATTTAACTTAAAATTTTCATGTAACCTCAATGTGAACATTTTTATTAGTGTAAACTTAGCTAGCTGTAACAAGCTTATTCAGAAAATGCTAACTTGCTGATTTGCAATGTTAACAATAGCATGGTATAGCACTTTCTGAATTGGTTGCACCAAGCCACATGCACCACTTGTCACCATTATGGTAACTCTCCAAAAACCCACATTAACAGAAACTCTTCTAAATTGGCATAACAAAACATTAATTACTGAATCTCCAACTTTACATTAATCTTGCACAAAAAACATTATATAACACTTAATTTTAGCATTTACTCGAGTGCCATGGGCAAAGCGTTCTGGGAAATAGAAATCCCAGCCCGGTTTCAGTTAAACTTAAGTTCATCTAAATTAAAAGAAATAAGTTCATAAAACTCAAAACAATGAGATGGTTCAGTTTACTTAAAATAAATCAGTTATGTGAACTTGAAAGACAAAGAAAGTGCTAATTAAACTAATTGGTTTAATTTAAGTTTGTCCTACTCAAACCAATTAATTATTTTGAGCGGCAGTGTATGCATATGATGTGACCAGTCAAAACAATTCAGCAGGGGATTCCTTGGCTGATGGTGATTCTGACTGATGTCTTGCATCACTTCTATGTGTAATTTACTTGTGTGATAATATGATTGCGCAAAATATGAAATCCCTCATAAGTTTATCCTCCCACTGTGAGATGTTACGGTATTAAGGTGCAGTCACATCACATCATTGTTCAGTTTATTTTAATGGGTGAAATGCATTAATTTCAATAGGAATCCATGCAATCTGAAATTTCTTGTGTGAGTGAAAGATTTTGGCATGCTAAATTCACAATGGTTCAAGTTTGCCACATGATTTTGCAGAGTAGATCAACAGAAAGCTGCTTGGTTTGAAAGCTATTTCTTTGTGAGCTGTGCTTCATGCACTGATGCATTTGATAATGAACCTGTTTAGCCATGAAAATTCGCCAAAATTTCCCTAATGTGAATGGCCTTTTTTCTGAAAATACCATTACCAGTGGAGCATTAGCTTGTTACTCCAGTGTCCGTGTCTCTAAAGCAGATTGGTTTATTTGCTTAATGAGTTAATAAATCTGAGTTAGTTTATCTGATTTTGTGTTGCAATCTTCTCATGATAAAAGGTGACAAAGCAACACAAATGCTTCAAAGGAACTTGGAGCTGTATCTAAAAGGTGTTGAGAGCCAAAATGTCTTGTGTCAAGACCACAAATACACCAGAGTTTATATTTTCCAGATTCTTTGAGCAAGTTATCATCTGGTCTGAACCATTTTCCACCTTCCCTTCCAAAAATAAAAAGAAGAGTAATGCTTTATTTATGTGATATTTGAGCTTCCTTCAGAACTGTGAGCACAAATGGCTCCTCTCTGCTTTGAGAGGAAGCTGCGAATATAGAGCTACAGCGTAATTTGAAACTAGCTTTATCCCACCACCCTGTTTTTAGATGCTGTTTATGGCTTGTTGGCTGAAAACGTCCACAAATCCATAATGTGTCGAGTCTCTGGTTAACAGATGTGCCATGTTAATGACTGATGGACTTGTACTAGCCTATAGCTTTAGATATTCCTATAATAATGACTGTAGTACTTGCAGGGCTTGAGACTTGTACCAGTACCATGTAAAAGAAGCATAGGAAGAACATACTCTGCAGACTTAGACTCTGTTTACATCTTTATAAAATTGTACCTGCATGTATCCTTCGCTGAGAATGTCATCCCACAATGTGCTACAACAAGCTCAGTGAAAAATACATCCAATAGATGGTAGTCATTCAGTACCAAGAAATATGAATAGTCATATCTAATTAAATTGCACCTTTTGTAATTTTTTATTTATTTATTTATTTATTTTTTATACCCAGTATTTGTGTACACTGTTTTTATGCCTATCAGTTTTATGCTTTCTAGAGGTCTTTACTTGAATCTTTACTTGCCTCACGTTTGATTCGATTACAATTCCGAGGGTAATGATTTGATTATAAAATGAATCTTGATGCATAGTCCTCCAATTGCTTTATCAATAATAATTATTGATAATCACAATAATTCTTTTTTTTATGCTTCAATGCAGAATTGTTCACATCAGCATAGCGATGCATTGTTAAAACAATAAATTCTTCAGCTCTAAGGCTTAGTATCAGTTTGTTAGCTTAGCTACGTGCTAATGACAAACACTATTGAAATCAATTGTAGGTTGTTTCCTGTGCACTTTGCATGCAGACTGCTATTTACATGGAACACAGAGTAGCTGCTTAATGTAAAGTGTTCCAAATTGGCCACTTGTTAGGTTCCAGTTTAGTTAGGATGCCGCATTAGAAACTAGCTGCTTATGTATACAGTTGATGACAGTGAATCTCACTAGGTCCTTAGTGTGTGTATATATGTGTATTTGAGAATTATTCATTCCAGTGTCTGTCATACCGTGTCATTGTATCTGAAGAGCGCGAGCCCTCCCGCATCACGCTGTTCCTGTCTGAACGGAACGTCCCATCGCTGTATGGCCAGATGATATGCAAACTGTTTATCGGATGGATAAAGCAAACCGTCGTCTCGCTATGAAAGTTTTGATGGATGAGGATTGCAATCAAAGACAATTGCGGTGACGTACAGGAGTCGTACATTAAGCTTGCGTGAGTTCGTTATATTGATGCGCAAACAAATCATGTATGAGTGCTCTTGACGCTCTGATCGCACATGGACACTTTTCAGTATATTCATGTTGTTTTCACACACATTCAGGATAATGTTTGGATTTGTCCTGTGTATGTTGCTGTGTACTTCGTATATATGCAGGTCAAGGCATTTGGTTTAAGTTTTTTTGGCATCACCATGTGGTCCTGTTCAGTATCGCAACTTGACTTGTCTAAAATGTAAACGAGCTCTTTGCTGTTGCACATACACTATGAATTCTGTAATGTTTTTTTAGTTATTTTTTTTATAAATGGGTGCTTTGTACATAAATGTATGAATTATATGAAATCATATAATTTGGTTATTTGGTGTCCCTTTTTGGAAAGACATCTAAATTTACTTTGCTGGATATAGGCAATGATGACAAAATGAATGTGTTAAACAAGATAAATGGTGTATGCTTAATTTCACGATAAGTGAAAATAAATAAATAAATAAATAAATAAATAAATAAATATATATATATATATATATATATATATATATATATATATATATATATATAATAAAATAAAATAAAATACAGGGTATGCATTGACGTCACTTTCCCGCTGGAAAACGCCCCCCTCAGCCGGACTGAGTGGCAAAAGATCCTGCTGCATGACTGGATTTAATAGGGGAAACTGCGAAAACATATGTAAAACATGAATAAAATAAACGATTAAACTAAAGGTTGGACTCAGTATAGTGTTCCTTACAACTTACCAAAGATCCAGTAATCCATGGATATTGACATGCAGCCATGAATCGTGTTTTTCTGACATTTATACGTGCCCAATTTTGACTCAGGGAAAATACATTAAGCATATTTGCTTGTGAACGCTTTCATTCGATTTTACCATAAACGGTATACAGCATTGATGTCTATCCTTTTATTTAAAGTCTATGAATGAACAACAAAAAGATTTTTTACTATTGTTGCCTTGTCAAAGTTGCTATTATAATTCAATATGCAGACTTTGTGCGATTGCACAAAGTGATTGTCTCATGTGATTGCACATGAGACAAGATGGCTGGAAATACTGGACAAATGCCAACTGTCTGGTTATGCATTTGAATACAGTTTAGAATTTGAATGAGCCAAGTTGTTTATTTGCTGATTGAACTCTTCAGAGCAATTTGATGCTTTCAGGTCAGAATGTATGCCTAATAGTTTGCAGGTGTTAGTGTTTTATCTTAGCTTTTTAGTATAAACTAAAGACTTGAAATTAGTACTTTGTTTAATTTATTTTATTCTAACGATCATATTTTGTTTCTGCTCAGAAAGATTCAGTTATTGTGTGAGAATTTCAATTGATTTCTTTTGTCATTGCCTTTCTGTTTTTCAGGTAACATTTCTGGTTCACTCTTGCCAGATGCATGCAAAATTATGCTCTTCCTTTATATTTCTCAGACAAAGGGACTCACTGTTGTATTGCGAAAACAATGAATCAGAGTCCTGCTTTAAAGAGATAGAATTTTCATTGTTGGTGAACTGACATAATTTACTCCCCTTCATTTACTCAAGTTGTTCCAAACATGTATAAATTTCTTTCTTCTGCAGAACACAAAAGAAGAAAGTTTGAAGAATGTCAGTATCCAAACAGTTGATGGGCCCCATTGACTTCCATAGTATTTCTTTTTTTTTTTTTTTTTTTCTCCATATGGAAGTCAATGGGGCCCATCAACTGTTAATGGTGCTGTAAGTAGATCTTGAACTTCGCTATTGGACATTGTTGATATTTGAAATCAAATCAAACAAACCCACCCCTCTCTTCATTGCTCCGCCTCCAAAACTCACAATCCAATCCTAACCACCCTGTTCCGAGTCGGTTTCGAACCCCGGCCCGATCGCTGCTGGCATGCGAGGCGAATGCACTAACAATGATGCTAAACACCGCATTCTCCAGCGATCATCAGTGTGCAGTGGTTTAACTGCAGGACTCTCACTATCTGGCCTCTGTTACACACGCAATGCGAGTGGATGTCTGTTTATCACAGCTGACACGCAACAAAATGCTTCACGAAAAAAAGCAGTTGATGAACGAACGACAAGGAAGCACAAAAAATGAACATGCAGTACACAAGTTAATCGGCCCGACTAACTCCCAAACAGTGGATTTGAAATACTACTGAGTCCACCTTTAAGTTAACCATACTTCAAAATATCTTCGCGTTCTGTTTATTATTCAGAAAGTGTTTTCAGTTATATTATTCCTCTGTTATCATTATAGTTGTGGTGTGGACTTCCCTATTATCATATAATTAGATTGATTATTAAAACTTTAAGGTTATAGTTATCGTACTTGGTCCTTTAATCAGGTTGCCTTGATGGGGCAGGTATAAAAATAACATTTTTGCCCACAGTGGCTGGTGAATGCCCAATTTTATTAGTCAGTCAGTTTTTCTACCACCCAAAAATGCATTTTAAGACATTTTAAGTGGATGTAGTACATCCATTTAATCTGAATTTAGTCATGATGTCCTTATCATGTGGCCTACAGCGTCAATTGTGTGGCTTTACTAATGTTCAGAATTAATGGAATAGTAGGCTACGTTCACAGTGTCAGTTTTTGGGTTTGGCAACTGCATTTACTTACAGGTGTCAGTCTCAAAATGGTCCTGTTCACACATCAGCTTACTATATCATCTCGAATACGGTCTATGTAAATGTGCAATGGTAGTCAAGCCTGTCTTCTCTTACCAGTAACTATAGCGACAGTGACTGAAGTAGTATCAAAGATGATGACATCCATTAAACTGAAATCATATCACTTTTGACACGACGAGTACAATCGAGCTGCGAGTTCATCCATCAAATCTTCTTTAACTGACAGCAGCTTTTGTGCAGTGCAGAGCGGCTCTCTTGCACTGTATGACGCGACAGACAACTAGTTGTCCAGTCCAGTTCCGTTCACACAGCACAGGTTTTCGGAGAATGTGGTTGTGGCTCCTGAAAATTTACGGTTGTGTATTGGGTTAAAGAATGCAGTTGCCACTCCAGTAAATAACTGAACTGTGTGTGAACATAACTGTATTAAGTACTCAAATACAGGACCGACAACCAAATTCTATTGCTATAACAGTTGCCAAAAAGTGTCCTTTTGCCGCGCGCCTCAGAATCTTGGTCATCAGGGTGCTTTTTGTCTACTGTTTTATAAATGCTATGAATTTAGATGCACTACTAATGTTGGCCTGCTGTAGGGAAGTAGGCATATTTGGATGCTTGCCATTAGAGCTGTACGAATAATCGTTAAGAAGTCACAATCTCTATTCAAACACCAACATGATCTTATTCCTAAATGACAGTGATTTGGCTGTGTTTTAAGCCTTTGACAAGTGCGATCATAATGAAACATTCTAATCTGTGTTGGCACTGCCGCTGACCCATAGAGAGCATTTGTCATATACAGGTATAAAACAGCTTCACAAATAGTCTTTTCACCCACACAGTTTCAGACCACACTACAAAAGAATAGTGTAAAACCCAGTAAATCTTGAGATTTATTACTTGTGACATTAGAACAAAATATCTAGATATAAGAACATGTAACATTTTATAAGAAATTAAACAACAATCTCTTAAATATTTTCTAATTTCACTCCATTTTCATTTAATTTCTTGAACATTTTTATTAAACATGGACCTTTATTTTCATTAAAACAGCTTATTTCTGCTCATTTAGGCTCATTTTGTAATTGTAAGCAATTAATTTAGACAAGCGCAAACTGGGTGCAGGTACAGGTGTACATGCATGCTTGGCCAGATTTGCCGCAAAGTTGTGCATCTTCGGAAGCTGAGCCACGCGGAAAGTTGCAAAAGATTCCGTGAAATGGGGTCGCGGGCACTCTGTGCGCACTTCCGCCAACGCTGCACTGATGTGAAGCGAACCTGCGAATGCGTTGAGTATAAATCAGCCTTAAGGCAGGCATACACTGTATTTTTATAGACATTCCCTGGGCAGTCCTTAAAGGGATAGTTCACCCAAAAATGAAAATTTGATGTTTATCTGCTTACCCCCAGGGCATCCAAGATGTAGGTGACTTTGTTTCTTCAGTAGAACACAAATGATGATTTTTAACTCCAACTGTTGCAGTCTGTCAGTCGTATAATGCATGTCAATGGGAACACAGTCTATAAGAGTCAAAAATACATGCACGACAAATCCAAATTAAACACTGCGGCTCGTGACGACACATTGATGACCTAAGACACAAACGATCGGTTTGTGCGAGAAACCGAACAATATTTATATCATTTGTTTTACCTCTAATACACCACTGTGTCCAACTGCCTTGCGCAAGGCATCCGGTGCGTGAGGTGTGTACTCTAGAGATGCACCGAACGATCGGCCAGGGAATGGAATCAGCTGATTTTTCACCACTGATCTATATTAGTGGAGCAGACAAGCCACGCTCAGTCTCAAACAGAGACAGAAGTCAAAGTCACAACAAGTACTAAAACGAGTGGCTTACTGCGCTTAAATGGACAAATACATACAAAATTATGTCAAAATGCCCGTCTTGGCTTATTAGATTATTCAAATAAACACAGTCAGTTTGGGATTGTTTAATAGCTAAGAAAGAGAACGCATGTTGTGTAACAGTATTGGGTCTGTTCATAAACTCTTAAAGGGACAGCAGTCCAATTTTCCTGCTGCTGTCTGTCATGTTATTTAAAGAACAAAAGACAAAGAAAATCACTTTCTGCTCTTGACTGAATATGTTTTATAACTTTAATGGTAAGAATAAATCTGTATTTAATATTTGCAATAAAGAATACGAATACAGAAATTAAAGTAACCAATGTAAAATAAAACTGGATGTGATATTTTAGATTTGATTACTTTAATTTCTGTAGTATTTCTTACCTGAATAAAAACCTACTTAACCTGAAAAACTTAGTTTTATAGCTCTTTATTCTATTGCATTTATTTGTGCTGTTGTTTGCAATTTTTTTTGATTTGTTCTTATTTTATTACCGACTTATAAAATAAAATAAAATAAAATAAAATAAAATAAATAAAACTTTGCATTGAAGAAAAGTAGACTTTTGTATTATAGTTCTTAGAAAAAATCTCGCACTAACAAAAAAATCGAAAATCGGAATCGGCCAAGAAAATTGCAATCGGTGCATCTCTACTGTACACGCTCTGGCATAGTTTAAAGGTTAAAGGTTGAAGGTTAAAATGACAGTTATTCAACTTCTTCAAATTCCTTATTCAACTTATGGAACGAACGTGGCGCCAGTTCGTTTTTTTTCTGTAAGTTGAATACGGAAGGCGTAGGACATAAAGCGTAAGCTCTTTGAAGAATACAGAAAGCGGAAGCATGTGCAAGACAATCATGTGAGTTTATAAAGCATATACATTTGTATTTTTTTTAGAAAATGACAGATCGTTTCGCTAGATAAGACCCTTATTCCTCGTCTGGTATTGTTTAAAGCTCTTTAAAGCTGCACTGAAACTAATTTTGACCTTCAACCGTTTGGAGAGACCATTGAAGTCCACTATAAGGAGAATAATCCTGGAATGTTTTCATCAAAAACCTTCATTTCTTTTCGACCAAAGAAAGAAAGAAAGAAAGAAAGACATGAACATCTTGGATGACATAGGGGTGTGTAAATTATCAGGAACATTTTATTTGAAAGTGGACTAATCCTTTAAACTATGCCAGAATGCGTACACACCTCACACACCGGTAAAAAAAATGATATAAATACTGTTCGGTTTCTCGCACAAACCGATCGTTTCGTGTCTTAGGGCATCAATGTGTCGTCACGAGCCGCAGGGTTTAATTTGGATTTGTCTGTGCATGTTTTTTTGACTTTTTGTCAATTGTTCCCATTGACATGCATTATACAACTGACAGACTGCAATGGTTGGAGTTAAAAATCATCATTTGTGTTCTACTGAAGAAACAGTCACCTACATCTTGGATACCCTGGGGTAAGCAGATCAACATTACATTTTTGGGTGAACTATCCCTTTAAAAGTATTGACCTTGCACATAGCTTCAGAAGTGACCACTTAACCAAAACATCTAAAGACAATACAGGAAATTACCCCCGCCTGTGAAGATAATAGTACCCCCGAATGGTATAAACAGCCCCCTAGTTACAAAAACTTATATGTCAACATTCACAGGCAGTTTGTCTTTCAGTAGGAAGATCAGAAACTGGCAGAACCCCTTCAACGGAAACTTTTATAATCAGTAAACTGATGGTATCAGTTTTTACTTTGAACAGCCAATACATTGTAGTTCACCTTAGTTTTTCATGTCAGAACATAGGATCAGCAGATTTTAAACAGCTGCTTAGATTTGTAATCCCCCACCCCCTTATATGCTTGCTGGCATGTTTTGGATATTGCTGATGTAAGCATGGGAAGAGCATTCAGCTGCTTATCACTTCCTAGTAAGCACCTTACTAACTGATCCCACTAATTCCACTCCTGCTCTTAGAGATCACAGAGCTGATTGGATCAGTCTGGACAGACTTGGATTAGTCTTTGGCAGGTATTTAAGTTTCTTTTTGTGACTCTTCCAGGATAATTCCAGATCATAAATGATCCATTGTACTGAGTGACTGTGATTTAAAGCATTACAAACTGCCCAGACATGATCTTTTATTTTGAAAATGTTCTTGATTTTCATAGCATGGTAAACTTTACAGTTACATACTGTTGAGGGTTGTAGTTCTTTGGTTTATGACAATGAGATAATATAAACAGTGACTTACATTTTCACTTTAGATGGAATGTTGGCAATCTTAAATTAGATTCCAATTTTACCTGTTTTAGTGAAATTAATCTTTCAGCTGATTGTGAAACTAGGTAACCCCTGATTTGTGGAGGTCAAGGGAACGACCTCGCAGGGTTTCCCCAGTTGGAAATCAGTTCACAGGGTTTAATCTCCTCAGGCCCTTCATGGAGCTCGACAGTCATTAATACATGCATTCACACAAACACAGGAAATCTATCTCTGTTGGTGCCTCATGGATACTGAGGTAATTTCAGGACACTCTACCACTCATGTCTCAGCTAACAGCACAGGCAACAACAGGCACGATTTGTAAGCATTAAAGGAAGATTGCACATTTGCGTATCAACTTACACTTAGACTTTATACATTTCCAGCAACAAAATTTGCTGCAGAAATAAAAAACAAAAATCAACAAAATGTTCAGTTGCTTGCCGTGGTCACTGCTGGTTAGGACAAATGTCGATTTGCATGGAAGAGTTTTTATCACTTGTCGCTTTCTGGCTTTGCTTTGTTTTAGTTTTGCTGTAATTTCGGGCAATTCATTTAAGTGCTTTTACTTTGCCTTTGTTTATGGGCTGAATTAGGTGTTCTGGCAACAGTGGGTTCTCCTTTTGCTGTTTGAGCTTTAACTGACTGATCTGTTTTGGTCATCCAGTGTAGTTTCTAACATTGGTAATCCACAAACACTAGCCTTATAACGGTTATAGTTTTTGTGGTTGTGTAAATGGAAGGATTTATTTGTATTTAGGTATATATAATATTTCAGGATCATAGGAAAAAGGATATTTAGTTGTGGATGTAGACTTAATCTTTAGGACTGGCAACTGATACATTGAATAGCATATTTCTGAATCTAGAAAATAAATCTATGACTTTCGAAATTTCCTTTGCATGTCACGTGTTCTTTGCAGACCAGATTCCTTTTATTGAAATCATGTATCATTTATTTACAAAGTTTGTGTCACACATTGGCTATGTTTACATGCACCAATTTTCGTCAATCCGAATGAATTGAATCCGATTGCAGATCTGTTAACGTGTACTCTAAACATTGTAATCTGATTAAAATATCCGTTTATATGTGTTTTATATTCACCTGTTTCCGGGGGGCACTACTGTAAAAAACGTGGGTACAACTTCCGGTGAGGCGGCGGAAGTAGCATACCAGTGGTATTTTGTGTGTTAACGAAGAGGCTAAATGTTTTTCGGATTGTTGTTTACTTTGTAAAGTTGCAAACCTTTATGAGAAATGTCGTTACGGAGCAGAGACATTTATTGGTTAATCAATAATATCACAATACAATAAACAATTTTCATGCCCTTAATTGTTCTTTACTGACCTTCCACAAAAGTGCTGCTGCATGACTACAAGAGTGTCCTGGCCCTGCAATACATGAATAACCCGCTGTCTGTACTTCACCTATCGCTGATGCTAGCACCCAAGCCTTCTGATGTGAAACGTGTCGTGCGTGCCACAGCCAGTCGCATTTCCACTGTCATATATGTGATGCTAAAGGCTACTTATGCTAACCATTGCAATAATAAATACACACGTTTATGGAAAATACCAGAAACTGCTTGAGGAACTGCTGCTTTTTTACTGTAAAACATTGTTCAAATATTGATGTTGGAATCTTAAGTCTTTAAATAAAGGCCAAACGTTTGCAAGTTTGGATCGCTAAATCTTGAATGACTCAACTGTTGAATGAACAGAGTGTCACGTCCAGCATGTTTAGTTCGAACCGGAAGACACTCCCACTTTTGACGCAAGGCCTCATAGGGCGTAGGAAACTTGTGAATATATTCCAATTAAAACCTTTACGCATGCACTCTGCGCGTGTGATGTCATAATATCAATCACTTGCGGTAACCCGGGTTGCGTCAACAGACGATGTTCATGTATGACGATAGTCAGAGATATTGTCAAAAGCATCAAATATTGGCAATATTAACAGGATTTGGTATTTCCAATTAATGTAAGCCTGTTACGTTCTTCTAGTCTATTATTACTATTAGGTTAGGCTTCTTTTATTATTAAATTAAAATTGTATGTGCTGTGAGGATAATAAAAGATTAGGCTATTAGCTATCTTTTATTAAAATGTTTTAAACATTTAAAAAAAAAAAAAAAAAAAAAAAAAATTTTTAGGTCTATTATACAATGAATTATAGGCCTATAATTAAAATTATTAAGATTATAGGCTATAATATTTCCTAACACTGTAGTCATCAACGAAAATTAATTATGGAAAAAAATAAAGACCATTGTATACCGTTATCAGCATATGTTGAAATTCATCTCTAAGAGAATCTGACGCTGCATTAACGGAGCATACAGCTGTCACTTTTTACTTTCACTTTCTGTAGTGAATACTGACCGAGGTTGAGACTTTTCCACCGGCATAACTCTTGTGCAAAGTTGGCCACTGTTACGCCACTGCCTGTTGGCATACATCTTTACAACTAAAGACGTGATCGTGGACTTGTGCACTGCGTAATGCATGTCAACATTGCACTGTGCATGTGCCCCAGAGACTTCTGAATACGATTGAGAAAGTAGTCGGATTCAAGCTTTTACATGGTAATTTTTTGCTGTTGGATCGGATTAGAAAAAGGAATGAACCACCTCTTCCAAGCCGATCGAAATTTCATTCGGATCGAGCTTAGTCGGATCGATTAAGGTGTTTACATGAACATTTTTCAATCGGATTGAGCCATCAATCCGATTATACATGGATTAGTTGGGTGCATGTAAACGTAGCCATTGTGTATTTCAGCGGCCTATAATAGATCTTAAAGGATTAGTTCACTTTCAAATGAAAATTACCCCAAGCTTTACTCGCCCTCAAGCCATCCTAGGTGTATATGACTTTCTTCTTTCTGATGAACACAATTGTAGAAATATTAATAAAAATCCTGATATATCTGAGCTTTATAATGGCAGTATGCGTTACCAAACAAGTCTGAGCTGAAGAAAGTGTCTCCATCCACATCCATCCATCATAAACATACTCCACATGGCTCTGGTGGGTTAATAAAGTCCTTCTGAAGCAAAGCAATGCGTTTGTTATGAAGTATTCTTCAAAAAGCTTACGCTATATATATATATATATATATATATATATATAATATATATACCTGATGGCTTGAGGGTGAGTAAAGCTTGGGGTAATTTTGGGGTAATGAACTAATCCTTTAAACGCCTGCTTGCTGCTGTTATGATATGAGCAACTGCAAGACCCACAGAATAAATTGTATTTTAATATTACACTAGTTTTTCCCCAGAGTCTGCTTTATTGATTGCATGTTTTGATCTTCTGATCTTGCATAATTTGCTTCTATGTTGGGAAAGCTTAAACACAAAAGATAAACCAGATTTTTCTTTCCAGGTAACCGTTTCTTCTGTTAGTACCTCAGCTGTTGACAACAGTGATGCCTACTGAAGTTATAGTATAGGTTTGTCTCTCAGGACAGTTCATTCATAGGTTCCTTGCTAGTTGATTTTGATCAGATTTCTTTATTCCAAGCATAATTGGTGCTGTTCTTGTTGTGATTCAACCCAGATGAGCGTTTCAAAGCATCAACCCTTGATGTCAAATGAGTTGTGAGTAAACTGTGATTCTAATTTCACAGAGTGATCTCTTAGCTTTGCTTTCCATTGAGGTCTGGACTCCATGGGGCACGTTGAGCTTTGAGTATCTCTTTACAGTACAACAGGATTAGTGTTCCCCTCATTCTCTTTGCTTGTTTTGTCACACCTTAACATATTCTTCTGTTAGCCCTGTTAAAGGACGTTTTCACGCTGGGTTCAATTGTTTGGTCTAAAGCGGAGTTTGATTTAACCCACCCTGCTCATTGTTTGGTCTAAAGCGGAGTTTGATTTAACCCACCCTGCTCTTGCTGGGTTTTTTTCACATTATACCTTTTGAGTTAAATAATGCAATATTCGATATGTGATAAGATAATGCTTGAAGTTTGTAAAATGTATTTAAATTACATTTAAATATATTTAAAAACCAAAAATACGTTTCATTCTTTTTGTGAGAAGAAAGCATCCCTACGACTTCTGAAAGTGAACAGCAGTGTTTTACTAGCATAACATACATAAGGGTAATTTTAATGTCAGTGTAAACCAGGGGGGCCGGGCTTAGGGTTTCAGGTAGGCCTACATTAGGTTTATTTAACAGAAATTGAAAAATCTAAAATAAAACACTGCTTACTAGTGCTTAGTCTTCTCTGTATGAATTAAATATATACTGATTCTTATTAAAGCTACAAGAGTTGTTTGATTTAACATTAAGCACACAGACAGAAGCAGGTTTATTCTGTCACTATAAGAGCTGCACGGATCCAATACATTGTTATATGTGCACTTTCTTTCTCTGTTTAGTCCACTTAAGACATAACTTACTGTGTTTACGTGAATACCATTTTGACAATTTTGTATGTATTTGGCCATATAAGCTGCTGAAGACAACTGAATTTGGGATCACATGCTGTCCAAGAGACTGGTTTCGGTGCGTACGAGTACTTTGCTTATTGAATTTAATAAGCATGTCACACGTATGTACGGTCATTTGTCCAGTGTACTTTCTGTTGTCTGCGTCAACCTAAAACTTGCGCTTTTTGTAATCTTTTGGAGTATTAAAATCATGCAGTTATCACAAGCTGCTGCGATATGTACATTTGCGATATTTCTATAATTTAAAAATTGTGCAGCACTAGCTAGAACACATTGCAAAGACTACAGCTGAAAGCCACATAGCATGTGCGTTAGGGTTGTTCAGCGCTTGGTTGTAAAGTAATGTCTGTAACAAGGTATCAATATATATTCGTCATTCAAAAAGGGAAACTAAAACTAGGACAGCAGATATATAAACCTTAAATAATTCATGATTAATATTGAGTTGAAAATAAATCATGCTGATCTTGCTTTCTTAGCATTTTGAATATCAATAATCATGCTGATCACTTTCTTTATTCCGGGTGGCTCATGTATATTTGCGTTATTGGAATGCTCTGGTAAAATGTAAAATAGAACAGCCTACAGCATTTGCTCCTTTGTTTGGTTTCATCTCTTTCGCATGTATTCTCATGCACCGTATCGTGCTCTAAACTGAACAGCCAATCAGTGATCTCTCTCACGACGGTCCTGATGCAGATTCAACATACTGAATTTCCTGCTGACATGAGCCAGACTAGAGCTGGAACACACTGCAAAAACTAGCCCGACCATCAGCTTGGTGTGTCACGGCCTTAAGAAGATACCATTTTTATATAAGTTGTTTGAATGGGATATGTATATTTCCTGTGATCATGGAGTGTGTTGAAGTGGTCTGGAGGTTTATTGGCACCAAACCACACATGCACATGTAGAGAAGAAAGGCATGAGTGTGATGGTGGTGTAATGATAGCATGGGTGTAAGGAAGGCCAGGCCCTCTGATCAGGGGACAAGGATAAATTGCTAGAAGACAATGCTATACTTGTAAGAGCCTAAAACAGATCAAAATCGATAAAGAGGAAAGAATGTGGAAGTGATGATAGGAGAGGATGGTGAGGGAGGCAAACTAAGTGAAGCTGAAGAGCTCTGATTGTGTTACACTTCCACTCAGATTTGGGTGAGTAGTTCTCATTCAGAAAAAGACACAGCGGCCTTAAAACTCCCTGCAGCCAGTGCTCGCTTTGTTTAAACCTCTCTGAAACAAAGGAGTCCATTATAGAGAAGAGGGGCACACATCTATTGCTCCCTTTCTGTCTTTCTCATAGTTTTCTCACAATGAGGCTCTCAATCAGTCACCTCATAAGACTACTACTGTAGGCCGCTGTCCCGCTTTGTGAGGTTGTGTAGCGACCGTTCATGGCCTCATTTATGAGTTCTGAACTATTGTGGGCTTTTCCCAAGGCACATTAGTGCGGAGTTCCAGTTTAAGCTCTCAGAGGGTCTGAAACTAAACTGCATCTCTCTTTCTCTGTGGACCACTGTTCTGTTGAGATCAACTACACTGTTTAGATATTTCTGTAATTTGTACAGTTATTTACTGTATATCACCCAGTTTAATACTGCAAATTCTCTTTAAAGTAAATAACTGTTATTCCTAGGGATGTACCGATACTAGTATCTGTATCGCACCCGATACCAAGCTCATGTACTTGTACTCGTAAAAATACCCCGATACCAAAGACCGATACCTCACGTGACATAACTGACAGAATTTTCAGACACTGGCGGCAGCAACAGAAACAATGTCAGCCTCAGGGGTGTGAAAATACTTCAAAATTAATGACAACCCATACATTGTGAAATGCATGTGTAGGCAGGATAGGTGGAATCGCGCTGAATGACACAAACCAGAAGCGCTCTCTCTCTTGCGTGCAATCAGTTCTCCTTGCGCCTGAATGGTCAAATGCACACATACTGTAGTTGTCAAAATGTTCATTGTGTAGAGTATCTCACATAAATACAGTCGGTTATGGCTTAAGTGGATGTAAACAGGTGGGTGAAAACAGGATATATACAGAGTATATTACATCCATGGATTCAGTCTTAAAGGACAGTAGCCTAATTAAATATTTGTCTGTCATTAATGTTAATAAAACAACAAAAGATGTTAAATAAATGTGTATATAAAATATATATCGTGAAATAAAATTTCTCATATCATGGTCATATTGCCCACTCATCCTGTATTCCACCATGAGAAATCTGGTCACCCTAGGTTGTTTACATTGGTTCTTCACAGTGTTATGTCATAAACATTTGCTCCGTAATATTTGATTAGTTTTTGAAAGGCAGGTTAAAAAAGACTGTTCGTTTTTGTTTTTATTTTTATTTTGTTTTTATTATGACTTTGGTAATTATGCCGTTGCCAGGTTATTGGACACTGTGAAATTTGTGCTTTAAGTTTGTGACAAGCACATAAAAATGATTACTTTTTTTTCACTGGAATAATAATAATAAAGAAGCTGTCCTACATTCATTAGTCTCACTGTGTTGTGCTTGGAAAACTGCCACATCAGACAAGAAAAAAAATAAATAAATAAATAAATGTATATAGGCATCGGTATTGGCGAGTACCAGAAAAAAAGTATCGGTAGTCGTACTCGGCCCTTAAAAAATGGTATCTGTGCATCCCTAGTCATTCCCTTTGCATCATGGGAATTTTCTGTGATGTCAAACACCACATATACACGTTTTTTTATTTATTTATTTTTTTTACTGCATTTTTAAAAATTGCTGTTTTTGCCGTAACAGCCTCTTTGGTGCCATTCCATGTTGTTGGTGGTTTTGTTTTTTACATTTGGATTGACAGGATAGCTGCATGTTGCACTTAACAGTGTTTTTCTTTTTAAAATGAATCATATTTAAAAAAAAAAAAAATTCAAATCCATCATGGTGAACATTGCGCATCTGAGGTGTCTCAGCTGAAGGAAATAATCCATTATTTATTGGCTTTAATATGTTAGAAAATCAGGCCAATGACTATAACAGTAAAAATGAACATATATTATGGCCGATACCGATATGGTGGCCGATATATCATGCATTCCTAATGTAGGTGACTAGGCATCTAATCATCAGACATCTTGTCTGATCTTGCCCAATTATTTGGAAACAGTATGTTGTTTTTTTCTGTATTGAACGTTGAGTGGACTCACTCACACACTCACACACTCTTACTTGAAACCAGACTCTAGTTTTGGTGTTTCTATAAACAGCGATTGGCTTTAGATCAGATGTGCTAATGTTTGTTCCATATGAAGTGCTGCAGAACTGCTGAAAAGGCCAATTCAAGAACTCCAAGGTTGATTAATCTGTAATGGCTTTGGCCCAATCACCTATTAATGAAATGTCATACACCTACCCAGTGGCGAGTTATGGTAGAGCTATTTTAAAGTCAAAAATATTGAAATTAATATAATAATTCTTCATAGGCTCTTTGGATGTAAATAAACAACCTTTTAGTACAAACACAATATCTGCCCAAACCAGGTACTGGGATTAGACTTAAAGTATTGGTCAATATTTGCTTTAGAGTCAGTACGACAAGTAACAAAATGATTAACATTTTTGCTCTTTTTGACTTTATGAATCACCCGTAGTTCAAGCCAGGGTTGCCAGGTCTGCGTGGTGTTTTTTTTTTTTTTTTTTTTTTTTTTTTTGTTGTTGTTGTTGGTTTTTTTTTTTTTTTTTTTCCTACATCAAATATTATTTGTAGCGCCTCCCATCCAATAATCGCAAAAATATTTGTGCTTTATTACTTCTGATAAAAGTGAAAGTTTGGTAACCCTTTATTTTAGGGTCTTTTAACTAGTTGCTTATTAGCATGCATGTTACTAGAATATTTGGCTGTTTATTAGTATTTACTAAGCACACATTAATGCCTTATTCTGCATGACCATATTCTACATCCCTTAATCTTCCTTACTAACTATTAATAAGCAGTAATTAGGAGTTTATTGAGGGAAAAATCATAGTTAATAGTTTATATGTGTTCCTTGTACTAAAGTGTTACTGAAAATTTCAGTTTTTAAATTCTGTCCATTTTATCTTGAGATTCAAACAATAAATGGTGTTTTGACGCTCTTAAATGTGACGTGTCAGATCGCTGTAATGCCTCAGTTCAGGCGGCAGCTCCAAGCGTGAGTCTTTTCTTCCTCCTTAATACAAGTTATATCTCAAAAAACATGAATGAATATCAAAGGTATGTTGAAATATATTGTACAACTTACCAGAATGTATCATGTCTCATGTAATCACTTTAATTGTGTTTCAACCACAGAAAGACGTCAAAAAAAAAAACAGCTTGTGAACTGTCACATCATCTCACTTTTACCTCAGGAATGTTTTCTAATGTTCACAGCTCCTTAGCTATCTACATATAAAAAAAACACTAGAGAGGAGCTTATTTACTGTTAATTATGTTTGTGTAAATTTGCCATGAAGACAAGTGCTTATGAAAACTACCTTATGTGATACTACGTTTTATACATTTCAGTTTTTGAGTGTAATTATATCTGAAAATAAACAGCAGCTGAATATCTGTTGTTAATTGTAACCTCTAATATTGTAGTGTACCAAATGAGAGGGTTCCCTGTATAGTTTATGTGGGAGAGAGATTTTTTTATTTATTTATTTTTCTTAAAAAAACAAAACAAACTATCGGCATTGGCCGATATCATTGTGAATAATCGGCTATTGGTATCGACAGAGAAATTTAGTATCGGTGCATCTCTAATTATTATTATACCACAAGGCTGTTGAATGCTTGATTGTGATTGGTTAACGTATTCTAAGGTGTTCAGTTGTTTTCCAGTAAATTCACAGCTATGAAGTTGTTCCAGGTCCCTCGAACGCATTACATTTCTATATCACTTCTCCAAATGATTTCAATTATTTCAAAGGTTCTTATAGCCTACAGCATAAAATGAACCAAAATCAGTCACTGACCAAGCAAACAAATATGACAAACAATTTCCTTATTTTTCAGACTAAATGACCTTTTATAAGAAAAGCACACCTGTGCATGCACACACATGTACAGACACATTCTTACACACAGACAGAAACATATACGCACACAGAAACGTATCAGCGCTGCCCCACGGTTGACATTTTTGTTACTTGACCGTTAGCTAGTGGTTGACCGATATATTGCCATGGCAGATATATCAGCTGATATTTCGCACTTTGTATATAATTTAAAGGGGGGGTCTAACGCTATTTCATGCATTCTGACTTATTTACACTGTTAAAGAGTTGGGTTCTCATGCTAAACATGACCAAAGTTTCAAAAAACAAGTTGGACGTATAACGGGGTATTTCTGTGCCAAAAATACTCTTCAGATTGCTCACAAACTTCTGATATTTTTTTCAGAGAATGGCCCTTTATTATGTAATAAAGGGTGGAATTCCTTGTACGGGCATTTCTCCCGGAAGAGCGCGCGCGCATGCATCGACCAGAGCGAGAGAGCAAGTGCACGCCCATCAGCATGCTTCGTTCGGCTTTATGGAAGTCGAAGGCAGCCCTGCACAGGACTTGCTCGTGAAAGATTTGTCACTTTGTTGATCAACTTTGTCACCAAACAACTGTGTTTTTGGTTGTGAGGGGAAAGAGAACCTTGCTTTCCAAAGAACCTAGTGTTAAATGGAGCTGAGAGATTTGTGCTCGCGCATTACATTGATGCGCTCTCGATATTTGTTATTAAAATACCATATAAACTAATAGTTGCACTTTTTTTTTTTTTTTTATTGGTTAAAATGAATGGAGAATATCTCCATGTTTTTCTGTGGCTGCTCGAGCCCTCAGGATCGGTGCTTATGGTTTTATAAACAAGGCCCAGTTCTACGCTGGATTTACAGATCATTTGAATTGAAAGATGGAGCGGTCACAGCAATAATGATCCCGGTCATGAGTCGGAACCACAGGTGGTGAGTAAAACTGCTTCAAATGTCTGTTTTGTTGGCAGTAGGCACCTAAGTGCATATAATGTAAACAACACGAACGTAGTGAATTCACAAATTCATTATTCATCATTCACTGTACTTTATATTCATTATAGTGATTCAGAAGTTATCCAGGGATAATGCGATTTTTTTTTTTTTTTTTTTTTTTTTTTTTTTTTTTTTTTTTTTTTTTTTTTTTTGTGTGTGTGTAAATACATTTGTTTAGCTGACCATTGATAGCTTGCAGATGATCGCTACGCAAAAGCTGCACGTGCTCATAACTCTTTAGCTCCGCTCACACGGCACGCCTCCAGGCGCTCGGCTGTTTTCAGAAAGACTTGGTACAGTGTATCTTTCTTTTGTAAATATGATCAAACTAAAGACTCTTCGGAGATATGAAGAATGCTATACTACTCTATAGGTACTCCCCCCCCCCTTTAAACAAGTCTTTGAATATGAAACATTTCACGAACCTTGCAGACTTCTGTAGATTTCACAGCTGAATTCGACAAAAGTATACATTTGTAGACTGCAAGAATGTGTGTAACCGTATTAGTAACATATATTCTGTTGACCACTACCAGGGTTGCTAGGTTTGTGCAACAAAAGTAGCCCAATGGCCAGTCAAAAGTAGTCTAAAAATAGCCCAATGTGATTTTTCTCAGTTGGGCGGCTGAATTCTCCACTGAATTTGTATGTCTGGCAGTTGTTTTGGGGGTATTGGAGTGCTGAAATTGTACATGCAGTATGGGGGCGGAAATCAACCCACGGGAAAAAATAAATACAAATTAACCCGCTGCAACAACTTAAAAGTAGCCCAATTTCGTGGGAAACCCGCAGACTTGGCAGCGCTGACCGCTAGTCAGGTGATGTCATTTTTTTTTTTTTTTTTTTTTTTTTTTTTTGTAGCAAGTGAGTGAATGTACCTGAAGGTCATTCTTACCTGTTCACCTTTTTTTTTTTTTCCCATAATGTATTGCTTTGTCTTTGTGTAGTGCAAGATGTGGAATAAAATGTGAAAAGTTTGAAAGAAAATCACAATCTTTGTCATTTGTTTGTAACTTTTCATTTAAAGAGACACTTAACTTTGGGTTAAGTATATTAATTTGTATGTAATTATAATGCAGTTCATTTTTCTGTTCATTATCCTGAGAAAGTGCGATGGCCTGAAAAGTGGATGTTCTGTCCTGCTGAATAAAATATTTGACAGTCAATAAATAATCAACACTCTCTCCTGCGATCTGTTCCTAACAATGTGCCCATTCATAGCTGTGAAAAGTTTACTGTAACCTCTCTCATAAACACAGGCTACAAATGTGTGCAAAATTCAAATGGGATTGAAATGTGAAAGAGTAAATGTTTTCTTTCCTTTATAGATTTATAGTATGTCCTTTTCTCTTCTCAGTGCCACTGTCGGAGCCGTTACTATGGTCCTAAAAAGAGAGAAGAGCAGTGCTTGTTTTTTTTTAAGAGAGCCTGCTCCTGGCTAGATGTTTGTCTGTAGGCAGAGAGAGACTATGTGGTAAAAGGAGGCCAGTGCTGGTAGAGTTAAATAACCATTTGAATTTCTGTGGTCTGTGTGTAATGCAGTGTCTTCTTGGTGTCTTTTTGTGTCCTTGATGTGTCATCTACAGTATTTTTCTGAAAGGGATGACTTTAGGAGCATGGCTTTTTTTTTTTTTTTTCTTCTCTCCCTATTACAATATTTGATTCACTGTGATTGAGTTTAAATCTTTATTTTATGTGCTTTTTAGTATTTGTATGTGGTAAGATTATTTTAATATATTAATAATTTAGTTTAAATACTTTAAGTGATCCTGTGGACACCTTGGGAGTTTGCTAAGGAATCACTGAATCTAGACCGTTTATTAACCTAGGAGCTGAAGGCTCACAGATAAAAGGTTGATAATCAGTATCAAGATTCATTTTAAAAGGAAGTGAAATGAGAAGTTATGTAGAGGCAAATTTGTGGTGTTGAACTTGAATCGAAAAAATATGAATACTGTGTTCATTTAATTGATCTCATGAATCGTCTCAATGATCAGAGGGTCTTGCATTCGTCCCGATAACGCGCTCTACACGGGCTGCTACTATTGTTTTTCATGCTAAGCTTAGCATGTGGATTAGCCTGATGACTCTTGTGTGATGATTGATATTGACTATTGAGCTCCGTATTAACATGAGGTTAAAGAGAGAATCCTTGCAATCATCTTTCATTTACAAATTACATGGCATCTATTCTACACTCTCTGAATCGTAAATAAGTATGAGTGTTACACAGTTGACTACAGGAAAGAGCTGGACAGTGTAAGAACAGTTTTATGTCTTTAGGGAAAAGTAAGCATCATATATAACAACCAATATTAATAAAAGGGTTCAAAAGTTGTGTGGCAGCACTACAGTAGTCACACAACAGCTGTAGAAATCCACTAATTCCATCCGTCCTGCTACTCCCCTGTGTTTCATCCACACATGTCACAGCCATCTGTGAGTCTGCCGTCAATGATGTCCTGCCTTATGTCCCACATGTGAGTTGCATGCCAGTGTCTAACTGCTGCAACTCTGAATCAACTATATATATGGATACTAGTCCATTAGTGAGGTTGACATCCATATTATATACCATTCAAATGTTTTGGGGTCAGTAAGGTGTTTTTTTTTTTTTTTTTTTTTTTTTTTTTTTAAATAAAAGAAATTAATACTTTTATTCAGCACGGATGCATAAATTCATCAAAAGTGACAGTAAAGACTTAGAAAAACTTAGAAATAGAAAAATATTTCAAATAAATGCTGATTACACTTTATTTGGTTTACATGTATTTATTTTAAGGTGTCCATGTTACATTGTAATTATACATTGAAGTACTGAGTAATATTAATTAATGACATGTAGAGGTCAACCGATTGATCGGCCAGCCAATATATCGGGCCGATTTTTGGCATTTTTTTAAAATTAATCTGCATCGGCCGATTGTGCTGCAAATTAGGCCGGTTAATAAGCAGGCGCGATTGCCATTCCACCGGCATAAAGGATCATTTATACTTCATTTATACTTGAGTTATACTGCACTTCAAGTGCAACAAGTTATTTGCATGTGAAAGTAAAAACATGTGCAATTCAGACGAAACTTCTGGCTAAAACGTACATATTAACTTTTCTCATTAAATGTGTCTGTGGGTCCGACACACAGCCTCCACGACGTCATCACTCATGGCCAGTGCACTCTATGCAGTTATGAGCAGCAGGCTGTGTAAAATGGGTGAACTCTTATTTTTATCACTTAGATTATGGCTATTTGACTTACAGTATAGAAGCATGCTTCAGAATAGTTTTGAGAAGGTGCTTAAAAAGTTGAGCCATGTATTATTATTATTATTATTATTATTATTATTATTATTATTATTATTATTATTATTATTATTATTATTATTATTACTACTACTACTACTACTACGAATTGGGCTACTACTAAGTTAATTTGACAGTCTAGATTTTTGATGACCTGTTTTGTGTATTTAATATTTAACGTATAAATTATTTTTAGTGCACTGATTGTAGAGGCTTGTGTTGTTCAATAAATGTTTAATTTAAGAAATTTTCTGTAACTTCTTATTACTTAACTGTTAGATTTTATGAGATGAAAAGAAAATCGGCCAAACATATCGGCTATCGGCTGCCCTGATTTCTAAATATCTGCATCAGCCAGAGAAAAATACATATCGGTCGACCTCTAATGACATGTACTCACTATAGGGTCAGGGTCAGGGTTAGGCTTAGGGGTTTGGTTTAGGAGTAGTTGCATGTAATTATGCATAATTTACTGTTATTACTTTCACTGTATTGTAGCGTCTTAAAAAAACAAAAACAAACAAATAAACGTCTTTTAATCAGCAATATATTGTTGTAACTTGTTTAAAAAGGTGGCATTTAGGTGGAAAGCATTACACAGCAGCATGCTTGTGGTGATAATCAGATGAAACGGCATGGAGTATTTTAAAAATCAGCCAAAGTAGCTGATTCCCTCAAGTCATATGCACTCAAACATTTGGGTCACTGCTTTAATTTTATTGTTATTCTAACTCTCTCCAACACTGATGGGCGCTTCACATGTGGTGTACCTTCTCCTTGTGTGTCTGTGCCGATCCACAGATGAATGAATACAGAGAGCACTGATGTGTGGTGGGGTGGCAGAGTGCCTCTGGAAGCTGTCCTCCAAAAAGATCCCTAAATAAATCATTCATCTCCTAATGACTCCACACAGTCTCTGAGGGCCCATAGAGATGGTCACACACAATACTCACTCGAACTCTCACTGAAGGAATAGGGTTTTGTTCTCACACAAACGGCCCCAATCATCACGTTAATGACTCTTACAATGCTCCAAACCTCAAATGCACCTTTGATCTCACACAACACACACACACACACCCACCCACCCACCCTCATGTGCACAAAAAAAGCTCAGTAGAAATGAACTTTGAGCTAGCTGAAACTATTGGACCATTTCTTCATGTGCACTTTGCATAACCTTCAATATGTTTGTTTATAGAATAACTTTAAAGTGTTGTGGTTTGGATACAAGACATTCATTAATACATGCTCTCAGGAATGAGGTTATGACCTTTTGTATAGCATTTAAAAGTTTGTGTTGAATTAATGAACCCATGCTACAGTAACTTCTTCAACTATCCTCTTGAGTAGATGATTAATAAATGTTTTATGCTAGATCTCCACCTGGTGGTTACAACATGCAAACGTATGCAAACTAGGGCTCAAGCATTATGCATTATTTTGCAGCTTAGGTTCAAATAATTATAATTTTTCTTTGCTTAAAAATGTTGCATTTTATTATAGCATTCTATGGTAAAATTATCCTCTTTCCCTAATTTTTCATGTCTCTGCCTCTCTTTTAGTTCTATCAGATCGTGTTACGACTGAGAGAACTCCTGGAGGAACTCGCTCTTCTTGTTGCTCAGGTATGTGGGTGTCTATGTGTGGGAAAATGTGTGTGTTGTCAGTAGGAAGGTGTTTGGTTTGTGAGCTGATAAGTGCAACTTGTACAAGCTGCATTAATGAGTGAAAGCATATTTACACAAATTAAAACTAAAGTGTTACAGTTTTGATGTTAAAGCACTTTTCCCTAAACTACTTAGCCTATTGTTAAAAGAAAGCTACTGTAATAAAATATTAAAATGGATGTATGTCAGGATAAACAACTACATTTAAATAGCCATCAGTGGAGAAAACTGCTTTTCTCGCGAAATGTGTAGTTACCATCTACCAGCAGGGGCTAATGGGGCTATGCTAGCCGGACCAATCTTGTCTACATGCTTAACAAAAAATAAATATTTTTCACACTGTTAAAATCTGCAAAAAAAAAACCCCATTGGTTATACATCCACATTATGATTTGTGTCAGTAGAGAAACATACCTTTTGCCCTCATAACTGTGTGGGATCTTCCAGCAGAGGCTAACCGCCAAAGCTAACCAGCCAATCACTGACACCTTGGGGCCGACACAGCAACAGATAAGCTCATAGCCAACCAAGTGACTTCATTTTATTATAGTTTTAGCAGAAAAGCACTCATAGAGTCAGTCTGCCTTATGATTTGTTACTGGCATGTGGCAATTTGTGTTCTAGTGTTTCATTGTATGAAGTCAGGGGAGCGTTTTGTAGTTTTCCATATAAACCGGAATTTACACTTTTATGGATAAAGTTCTTCCAGGCCGTCTTGACTTTGCTGTATGTGAGCATAGACAAACAGTGAGAAAGGTTTACTTAGAATGTGCAAAAAGCTAAACATTTCTGTGTGACTACCAGACAAGATTTAAGATGCATCCTTTTATAGGTGTACATATTAAAGTCCCCTAAATATACATTCCACAAAATGTAGCAGAAGAGCAATTAGTGTATGTGTATATATATATATATATATATATATATATATATATATATATATATATATATATATATATATATATATATATATATATATAATCTATTCAGATGACAATTCAGCAGTTAAAAATGCAACCAATGAGTCAGCATAGCTGAATTTAGCCCTTACTTGCTCTTATTACAGTACAGATGGTGTACAAGTCTCGGGTAGCCCTTTGTCATAATTCACATTCTAATACACCAGCTTTAGAGGCTCATTCAATACCACGTGCATGCTGTAATGCTCATGATTTACTAATCTACGAGACTCTTAATGCAGCTGCAGATGATTCAACGATCTCCTGTTGCCCTTGATTCACTGATTCACCCATCATCACCATGAAGCAGTGATGCTAAATTATATTAGAGACCATATCGATTTCTTCTAATAATCAATCCAATTTTTTTTTTTTTTTTAATGCATAATGTCCTGATGTTTCTCTTGTGGTCTGTGCAGAGAATGGATCAAAACTGTACAGCTGCATGCCAGTAATATAAGTAGCTTGAAGGCAAAATGGCAATTTTTCTTTTGCCATATGTGTAAAACACATGGATATTCTGGGTTCAGTACAAGTTAAACTCAGCTGACAACATTTTTGAGGATGTGTAGCATTTATGTAATTATTGGCTCTACTTCTGTGAGACTTGTATACTTCTATTTTTACAAGCGCAACGGTACATTTGAGCACAATTAAGGTTTTAAAACACAAAAACAACAGAAACAGTGTGGGCGAAAAATAGCACACATTTTTTTCATTAGTTTGTAAGTGAATATCCACTTCATCTGTTTGTTCTCGGTGTTCTTAAGTATCTTGATACTGTCTGTTTTATTGCCTAAGAAACTGCTTCAGATGATTAATCGAGAAAGCAGTCTGACTCAAAAGAATGATTATTTACGAATGATTGCCATCGCCGGTTCAGCCAACAGAAAAAGCAGAGAGTTCATGGTACGCCCAGTTGTACTATTGCAAGCTTCACTGACCCAGAAGTGAATTGGGGGGCCAATCTATTAAAATACTTGCTGTTCAGCCACAAGACATAAACAATATGCATATTAACATGATTTTAGTGTGGAAAGGAAAAAAAAAAAAAAAAAAATTGTTCAAATACAGAAGTTTTAATGGAAGAATTAATGTGCTTTTATGAAATGATAATCTTTCAGTTTATACTTTAAAATATTCCAAAAAATTGGTCCCATTTACTTCTTGAAGTAATCAAAAATGTCACACATGCTGTATGTATTTATCCTGGAATATTCCTTTTAATATAAAAAATATAATGCATCCTAATTCATACCAAGTTTGCTTGGTGGGTTTGTTTCCTCCTGCGTCTGTCCATGTTGATAAGACTAAGGCTGCTTTTGAAATCACATTCTCTCTTGAGTAGGTACTAGTGGCGTAACGATGTAATCGATATAACCGTTATTTGAAGTGCCAAGTTCGTTTTAAAAAGTGCTTTGCTCTGTTTTGATCGCTAATGTAGACTTCCATGTTTATACCCAAACTATAAACTTATCTCAGTACTTCTGTTATAATTTGGATATTTGTAACCAAAATAATACTGTGTGGTTCACTTGCTTTCTCTGGCTCTGAAACAAACAGGAAAATTGATGTCATTTTGTCACATGATCGTCACAAGATCGTGTGGATGTTTGAATAGAGATCGCAATCTTTTTATGATTAATTGTGCAGCTCTAGTAAGTACTTATTATAATTACTTCACTACTGCTAAAAAAGTATGATCTATGTAATGTTGTTGTCATCATGTGACCTACCAGCATCAGTTGCGTTGCTTTACTGCCATTCACAAATCCTCTCCTGTGGCCTCATGGGATATTAAAGTGTCCATCGTATACACACTTCAGAATCTCGCTAGAAAGTAGTAGGTCATCCGGGTACTTTTTGCGTACTCTTTATGTGTACTTTGAATTCAGACATACTACTGTTGTGATTTCAGATGCAGCCTAAGATATATATATAGTTTCTGTTGTGCTGCTTCCCCTCATGCTCACCTTTTCCTTGACTTGTGCATAAGTGCAAAAGTGTGTTTGTGGTTTGCTCATTCTTCCAGAAGCAGACCAGCACTAATATTAGTCCAAGTGTTTTATTGACTGGAAGACTAAATTTCTCACTGTATGAAGTTTACAGACACATAAACGCGCTTGCGCACATTGGAATAGTGCGTGTTGCGTGTGCTCTTAAAACAGCATGCGCACACCAATGACACGCCATGCGTTTTATAACAACACAACTGCCATGAGTCAGTTACAGGACTAAAGGGAAAGAGAGCGAGATTGACAGAAGGGTCAGCCAAGAGGAAATAGGATAACATAACAAAGAAATAGAGGGGGAAATGTGTTGATTTGACCTTAAGCTATTGTTTCAATCATGTGTATTGTCTCTTTGAACTCTCTCTGATCTTGTGGGGATTGTGATATGTGTAACATGTAATCTCTACAGTGTTCCTGCTGTGTCCTTTTTTTTCTTTCTTTTTTTTTTTTTTTTTTAAACCCAATTTTAGTGTGTTAAACCGTTTTACCTCTGAAGTCTCTTTGCTCATCTTCTGTCTGTCTTTGGTTCAAATTGCAGTCAACCTAATGGCTGCAGTTTGTAAATTGTAATTGGTTGTAATGTCACCACTAGATGGTGGCAGTGTGCTTTACGATTATCACATAGCAGTGTATGATTGAATCTCCAGCATACCTTTCATTGCAATCAGGTGGAGTTTTTTCTTCTCTCCATAAGGATTCTTGTTCCACAAACCTGATACTGTGTGATCTATATAAAGGCAGAGCAAGCATGGTTGCCCCCACCTTCCTCTTTCCATCTCTCAGTTTTTCATTTGTTCTTTCAGGCCACTGGTTACAGGTCTTTGGGGTGACATAAAGGTTTCAGGTGCTTTTGGTGCCGCGGCACAGATCCGGGCAGGCACAGCCCCGGCCCCTGGACGGAAAAAGCAGAAATTGGAATTGATTTCGGGAGCATTTGGGGGCTAATGTATCTCTGTCTCTTTCATTCTGTCCCTTCGTTTCTTCTTCTGTTCCTTTGCCTCACATCTTCCACCTTTTGAACTCATTAGATATTGCAAAGTGGGTCCATTTTGTAGGCCTTATCTTGTTAACCTATTAATTGTTTATACATTCTCAAATAAGATTTTCAATACTCTTTTAATAATAATATAATTATTTTGTTTTTGTCTTTTACAGATTTGCCAATGACATAACCAAGGGATTGCAGACTCTTCCTGGGGTCGAGTCACCCAACCCCAACACTGCTAGATCGTTGTGGTAACGTTGTGAAGTTGAAAGGAAGCTGATTTGCCGGTCATCATGCCAGCCCTCTCTACCAGAACTGGCAGTGAGATAGGTACCTAATAGTATTACACCTTATCGTATGGCAGTTAGGTGCAGCAAGCTTGTCCAAATGTCAACTTCTTGCTTATAAAACGTTTAATGTTTATTGTTAAAAACCATAACACGCCAACAAACGAACTGATTACTAAATATAATCATCATGGATGTATGAGATCTGTATGTGTACGAGTCACGCATCTAACTTGTACATTCTTCTCTTTATGAAAAGTTAGGGGTTGGTAAGGTTTTTTTATTTATTAATTTTTTTTATAAAGAAGTCTCTAATGCTCTCCAAGGCTGCATTAATTGATAAAAAAAAAATACAGTAAAACAGTAAAATGGTAAAATATTACTATTTTAAAGTGTAACTTTTCCCTGTGATGATTTTTCTGCATCGTTAATTCAGTGTCACATGATCCTTCAGAAAATATATTAATATATGATTTGGTGCTCAAGAAACATTTCTCATTATCGATGTTGAAAACGGCTGTGCTGCTTAATAATTTTGTGAACATTGTGATACCTTTTTTTTTTTTTATGTATTCTTTAGGGGTGTAATATTTCAGGTGGAAATGTTTTGGTGTCAATACTACATTAAACTCTTATGTAGAATGTTGAATATAATGTATAAAAATGCAATGGGGGAATATTTGTGGTTCCTAATTATGCCAAATTAGCAGTCTTATGTTAGCAGTAAAAAGTGGCCTACATTATTTTAAATATATCTAGTCAGTGACATGCATATTTGTCTAAAATAATTCTGCATTTTCAGCTTTAGAATCATGATTATTTTTATTCTAATGCCACCATTGTCCTGTGCATAGGGTTACCAGCACCAAGTCCAAGCCTATTCATTTCCACCCCCAATGTAATAAACTTTGCATTTTAATCAACAGTACATTTTATTAGTTTTTTTTGTTAAGCTTTTACCATGTCTCGGAGTATCGCAATCATATTGTATCATGACATGAGGGTATCTTTACACCCCTAATATTCTTTGAATAGAATGTTTTTATTAATTAATAAAAAAATAAAAAAAATGTTTTTAATAGCATTTATTTTTCTGTCACCATTGATCAATGGAATGTATCCTTATACACAAATGTACTCTCAAACACACACAGTCTCTCTCTCTTTTTCTTTTTTTTTTCCTCTGCCCAAATCCCTCACTTTTGGTCTAATTTCCTTTATAAAGAATGGATTACTAAGTGAATGTAATCTATTAGAAAATAATGCCTAGTTGAGGTATAAAAGTCTGATGGACGATCGTAAGATTGCTGGGAGACATGTGGTATGGTTAGGTTATGTCTGCTGTGCGCGATCCTGTCTTGCCCAACAGGTTTTTAATGAACACTTTGAACGCCCAGTAAGCCACTGTGGATCTGATAGATTAGAACCATTACATACCTCATGTCAAAATGTGTGCAAGCACTCGTGTGTCGTTATGCCACTGCTCTTGATGTGTTATTGGCTGCTATACTGCTGCTGGACACATGACATAAACCCTTTCTCTCTCTCTCACTCACTCACTCACTCTCACTCACACACACACACACACACACACACACACGTCCGATTCATAAGGCAGGAAATTGAGATTTAATCACCAAAGCCCGCTATAAAATTGATCAAGGATGACTGCCACTAAATTATTAGCTTGTTTTTGGCTCGTATGATGCATGTCTATTCTTTCTGTCTCATTAAACCTCTCCATCACACAGTGTCTGTTCTGTTCTAGACTCATTCCTCTGTATGGACATAAAATGCTGTTCTTTTACTCCATCATGTATCCTGTTTTTTGTGTGGGTGTTTTGCTTCCTGGTGGCATTTGATTTCACTACCCTTGGGTGTCCTTGGACTGACAAACCCATCCACCCACTACCTGTAAAATGTGTATGCGAGAGAAAGAAACTCTGGTGTTGATGTCATATGATAAATTACTGTAATTCCTCTTGCATCAACTGCAAACTCAATCATCCTGTGCACTTCAGCTCACATTCACAAAGTCAGAAGTTACTCTCTCAGGCTCCCAAAAAGAATACCATCAAAAAGTCTTAAAAAGCATGCCTTCATCCCTTGTTTTCATGTTATCAATAGATTACTTTTTTCTGAACTGATTTGAGACAAAAAGGGTGACTGTCTAACCCTGTCCTAGTTGCAGTCCAAATTAGTTCTGTACCATTTATTGATTGATTTGATTAATTAAAAAACAAATTTAAAAATAAACAAATGTTAATTTAAAAATTTAAAAAATTTTTTTTAATGATTTTATCCCTTTTGTTTATTCCTTTTTTATTTTTAATATATTTTTGTGTTTATTTTAAATATCTAAAAAAAATAAATTTTATTTTATATATATATATATATATATATATATATATATATATATATATATATATATATATATATATATATATATATATAATTTTTTTTTTTTTTTTTTTTTAAATTTAAACTATTATTTTCAGAAACTGTGAAAAGACAGATCATTCAGTGTTTCGGCACTCCCACCTGTCTTCCACACGGTCTGTTAGCCTGATCACTTTGAATCTGCCCTTTGATTGGAGCATCGTAGCCCCCTACTAGGTTTTTATGAGTCGTATGAAGTTTTACAGTGTTATTCTGGGCTGGCCTGCTGGTCCAATTACATTAACTCTCCCCAAGGCATCACTAAAAAGATAAGAGTGCCAGGTAGGCTTGAGAGAGACAAAAGGGGACATGTGGGACATTTTTAGGACAGAAGTTTTTTAGCAGATAAGCCTGCTCTAATGAAGATGAATGCATGTGTGTGTGTGACCGGTTTTATGCATGAAACTATCTGAGCAGGTATTCTACTTGAAACTGAAATTGTTTTTTGATTAGTGTGTGTGTATGTGGAAATATTTCCATCAGTCCTGTTTAGGAACAAGTGTATGGTGTAATGATGCCATTGTCTGTAACGAGATCCATATTGAGCTCCATATTGTTTATTGTTCAGGTGCTGAGTCTCTCTTATGGCTTCAGCAGAGCACCGGCTGAATATGGCTGCAATGAGGGATATGACAGGAATGGCCATATTAAATTTCTTCTCGGCTAACAGTAAATTTTTCCATTCTGATGTCAAGAATGCAGAGCATCTGGGAGCAGAGGACAGAACGAAAGAGAGGGAGGGAGAGAGGAACGTTAGTAGCGGCAGCAGCATGCGCTTTGGGAGCACTTTATCGATTTCCAGCTATTTATCCTCCTCTTTTCCATCTCTCCTCTCTTTTTCTCTCTCTCTACTGCCACAGGGATGCAGAACTGTAACACAAGGATTTGTTGCCACTGGAATAGCTCCCTGTTTCCAATTACATCAGAATGAAAATTTCCACTTCATTTTACCAAATGCAGGAGAAAGCAGAGGGAGAAAAGAGGGAGAAGGAATTTAATTTATTTGTATTTTATTTTTATGTCCCCATTTTCAGAGGATAGAGATATCTGTATCTGTCGACAAGCAGAGCGTGTTCAGTTCCGAATATCTGGTGTGGTTGCTGGAATGTAAAAAGGGTCTGAACATCTTTATACACAACATCCAAAAGCTATATATGAGCAATCTACATTTATTTTATTGTATATGCATCACAATTCTAAAGTATTGCTAAGTGGTTGCTAGGGTGCTCTGGGTGGTGACTTACTAATCCAAGTCAAAAAGAGCCAACCATTTTGTCTCTGATAATCCGGTGACCGATGGATCTGATTCCTCTTTCGGTGTAGTAGCTACAGTTTCAAAAACCCAACTTTAAATTCAAGCTTGTCAGTTGTAGTTATTTTTCTGGTGTGATTGAACTCTGATACAGACATGAAACGTGTACTGTCACATGGAATCAGAGTGTGATTGAACTGAATCTTTTCTACAGGTGTTCAAATGGTTGCTTCAGGATCACATTCCCTCCTGTTCTGTCTAATCTCAGTAAAATAACTGGGCTCCAGAGATGCTCATTTGAGGAATGGTTTGACCTTTGCTACTGTGCCGCTAGATCAGAATGAAGAAAGAAGAAAAAAAACTTTTTTTTTTGTTGACAAGCACTTCATGGCTCCAGCCAGGGGAAAAAAACACTGGGAACTACTGACTTAAAATGAAAATTTTTGAACCCATTTGACCCACTTCTTTTTTTCTTTTTTTTTTTTTTTTTTTTTTTCCTTACTACAAATTACAGAAACACTCAATATATTTTTAAAATTAATTCTGTTCCTTTGAGCTTTCTATTATCAAAGAATGAAAAAATGTATCATGGTTTACAAAAACATTTCGAGCAGCATAACTGTTTTGTGTCTTGAGCACCAAATCAACATTATATAGTCATGTGACACTGAAGACTGGAGTAATGACTCCTGAAAAATGAAAATTTAAGCTTTTCTATCACCGGAATAAGTTGCGTATTAAAATATATATTTATTTTAAATTGGAATATTTCATAATGTTTACTGTATTTATGATCAAATAAATGTTGCCTTGGTGAGCAAAAGAGACTTCTTTCAAGTACATAAAAAAATTAGAGTCCTCAAACTTTTGAACGGTAGTGTAGATTATTTATTTATTTACTTGAAACACCTCTTACATGGTCTTTTACTGTATATTGCTATATATTAACATCCATCAGCAGGTATTTCAATTTAAAGTTCCCATTTAAAGGGTTAGTTCACCCAACAGGTGTGGAACGACATGAGGGTGGGTAATAAATGACAGAATTTTCATTTTTGGCTGAACTAACCCTTTTAAGTTGCAGAATGGAGTACACATGGTTTATTGCTAAAAGCAATTAGTAGGATGATGCAGTGTATCTTTGCAGTACTTATGTATATAGTACTAGACACCATTTAGTGTGCGCACTTAGAAAAAAGGTACAAAAGCTGTCACTGGGGTTGTACCAATTTCAAAAGGTACACCTTTGTACCTAAAGAGTGCATATTAGTACATATTGGTACTAAAAGTGTACATTTTAGTACCTAAATGGTATATATTAGAACATTTAAAGTGATAGCTTTTGTACCTTTTTTTTTTTTTTTCTCCTCCCTTTCCTCTGAGTCTGTAACTGTGTGTGTGTGTGTGTGTGTGTGTGTGTAATTGGAGTAGATGGTCCAGAATATGCTGGTAGGTCTGGGAGATCCTGGGCAAGAGCTCTAATGTGGTGTTGTGGTTAAAGAGGCTGGAGCTGAGAACACTGCGATGAAACCCTGCAGTGGACCCAGAATGCATGTTTGTGTGCTTCATGCATATTGGCCATTTAGACACAGATTCCCCAAAAACAGATCAAAGATAGTCACTATAACTCAGACTGTTATGTAGCTGGATAATTTTCTCTCTCTCTCCCCCTCTACTATAATTTGTCAGCTCTGGAGGGCCTCTCCTTCTCTCTGTGGATGTAGTTTTTCTGTTTTAGGAGGTAAATCAAAGGGAAAATGAATGGAAATACGCAGAGTGCAGCTGTTCTTGTTTTCATTTTTCCATTCACTCAGTTTTCTCACAGACAGGCATGAACCATGTTTTTGAGTAGCACCTGAAATACTGACCCCTGAGGTGGTCTTATGCATGAGTGTGTATTTGCATGACATGTATATTGCTTCAGAGTCAGTCTCTCTGCACTTGAAGGAGAGAAGTACGGCCCAGCGTTCATTTCCTGCTGCACAGCTCACTGAGACGAGTGTGTGTGTGAATCTTTTTGCACTATTGACTCTTGAACCCATCCGAACAAGACGTTCAAAGAAAGCCATTTTACTGTTCCTTTTCAAAATGTGGCCTGTGTTGTAAATCTATCTGGTCTGGTTTTCTTCCAGTTGTCCTCTTCCTGGCTAGTGTGAGGCCAACAGGAGCCAGACAGGGAACCAACGGAGCATATTTCCCATGCGGACAGCCTCTATTGTGGCGTGTGTTTGTGTGTTTGTATGTGCTATCCTTGTTTCTTATTTTCTGAGTGCCTAAGAATATCTGTGTTGTTCCAGAAAACCACCATGTCTGCGTGCATGTGCACTGAAGCGTTTGTGCGTGTCTGCGTGTATTGTGTTAACTCCAGACGGTTTGGATGACCTTGCTGCCTGTGTAATTAAAGCTGCTCTTCATGCCCTGTTCTGCTGACCCATAATGCTGTGAATTTGAGAAGCAGGTCCTTCTGCCCTCTGCTTCGCCCTGTTGTATTCCAGCACCGCCATTGATGTCTGAGGAACGCTGTTATTTTCTGGAGGCTGCTGGGAAGTGTAGGCGTGTGAAAAGGAAACACTGCTTGGCATAGCATTCTTTCACATCCCGCCCGGTATATTTGGCCTGGCAGCCAATAATGTTCAGTTTACGCAGATCCTTTTATAGGCTGCTGCTGGGACATAAAGTTAGATGTTTACTGTTAAAGTCAGCCTGTGTCCAGATGGTCAGCGGTCGGCAGAACAGTGTCGGCGAGTGAGTGTCTACTTAAAAGTAGCTCCACCACTAACTTAACATTTGTGAGTAGCTCAGCTGTTGCAAAACAGTGTAGCATTTCCAGTAACAAGCCAGTTTGTCCAACAAGTGGTGTAGTAAGACAGTGCTGTTTTGTCACATTGCAGCTGATCATGCAGAGGCCATAATCAAATTTGTTCTATTAATCTATTTCAGTAGTATCACATTTTTGTTACATGATGCTGTTTGTGACTATTTAACCATTTTGTTACATAAATCAGTTTTGCAATTTAATATTTAATTAATAAGCAAGTACATATATTTGTTATCAGTACTCAGTACTATATATAACAAGCTTTCAATTACACTATAATGTTGAATGGTTATAATTAATAATTATAATTAATAGCGTCGGCCCGAACGGTTCTCATTCCGTAACCATTCAATTCCGTGCCAATCCGGTCCAGCTGGAACAGTCACATTTTCATTTTCCACTGTGGGGCTGATAACAGTCGCTCTCATCTTACTGATGATATGAGATGTAGATAATGACTGTGTCATGTCGGATGATCAGGCCTTTTAATTTTATTATTAATTTGTGTTTATGTTGCTCAAATAGAGCACTTGGGCAGCTACAGAGAAACTGGTAGCCAGGCAACAGACAGGTGACCAATACTGAGTGGCGACATCACTTCACGGATTCTACCAGCACGATTCAGCACTGTTAGACAACCGTGCCGAGAATTCCGGGCTTAGAACAGTTTGCAATCATGCCGTGCCGAACAAGGCTCAAGTGGAAACACAACTGGAACCGTTCCTTACCATTCTAAGAACCGTTCGGCACGATAGTGGAAAAGTGGCTAGTGATACTGGCCTTCATAGTGCTTGGTAAAAAGCCATTATGCCATTAAGGAGATTTAATTTGAAAGTATAACAATATAGAAATATATTTAAAACTGTAATGTTAGGTGTGATTCATCATGATTTAATTACATTGATTAGTTAATTGACCACTATTATTATATTATATTATATTACCCACAATCCAACTGAGGTTAAGCGATATGGATTGATGAATTAGTAACACTTTACAATAAGGTTAATTTGTTAACATTAGTTAATGTATTAACTAACATGAACTAACAACAAGCATATGGTACTGTATTTGTTCGTCTTGTTACCGTTAATAAAAATAAAGCAGTTTATTATTAGCATTTAACTAATGTTAACAAATTAACCTTATTGTAAAGTGTTACCGATGAATAATTGTATTAAATGTTTAAATCATGTACACTTGCATGAAAAGACGACTCCAGTTGACTGCCATATTGGTCAGTGCTGCATTGCAGTGCACCTTTAAATATCATAAGTGTAGTTCGCTAAATTTTGTGTTGTTGTGTTTTTTTTTTTTTTTTTTTTTTTTTTTTTGATTCTAATTTAACTGACCAAGAACTTTAGGAAAGACTTTCTAGTCATCTTGCACTTTCAGCTCAGCTGATGTATGATGTGTGAATCTGTCAGCAGCAAAAATGAATATTCTGAATCTGTCATTTACTCATGTTATTTCCAAGACTTAGTTTCTTCTGTGGAGCATAAAATACATTTTGAGAAATTGCTTAGTGTTTTGTCCTTTCAGTGGAAGTAAATGGTAACCAAAATGGTTTGGTTACCAACATTTTTCAAAATATCTTTTGTGTTCCACAGAAGTAAAAGTCAGTCATACAGGTTTGGAATGACATGCAGGTGAGTAAATGATGACAGTTTTCATTTTTAGGTCATTTACCCTCTTAATAATAGTAGTTGTCATATCCACCTTCCTCTGCTGTATTTTCTTGTGCATAAGCGAGTTATAAAGGCCTGGTTGGTGTGTTTTTGTTTAAACATCACAGGCATCCTAATGAAACTTTAGGGATTTGATTCACAGTTCCAGTTGTGATTCCTAGAAAAACAGGAAATATTCAGACAAAGGGAGGAAGTAAGGTGCAGCCTGGGAGAGGACCTTTTTTTTTTTTTTTTAACCCTCAGTTTGACCCATTGAGCATGCTAAATTAAACCATAATGTTTTCACTTTTTTACTGTTGGTGTACTGATGTGTGAAGACTATACTACACCACAACATCTCAGAGGTTTTCACTGAAGAATAATGTTCATAACCGGTCTGACATGGTTCAGGTGACTGTTAATGCAGATTTTCTGGGTCTTGTTTATATTCGTCTATATTTGCTCTTTGGGTATTGGGAGTGTGTTTGTGTCTGAGTGTGTAATGTGTTTCCTGTATTTCCTCTGCAGGTCTGTATGAGCTGTTGTCTGTATTGCCGTCTCAGCTGCAGCCTCATGTTGAGAGTGCAGATGACCGCTCCTTTCTACACGCTATGTTCGGGGAGAGGAGTCTACATTCATTGGTCAAGGTGAGCGTGTGTGTGAGAAATGCTACTCTAAGTCGTGACGTAACGCACTAGGTCACTAAATCATTGCATGATTGTGATTTTAAGTATAGTGTTTTTTGTATAATTAGTTGTATAAGTGGTGATCTAAAGGCAAAATCAGTGATTATTGAACCGTATCAGACTTGAAATCGGATATAGTCTGTATGCCCTGTTGTCGTTGTTGTTCCTAAATCTAAATCTGTGGTTAAGGCCATTTTTTACTGTTTGTAATTTCACTTCTTCTTTCTTTTATTTACATTTACTCCCTGGCTTGTTTTTTTGAGTGTGGATTTACACAAGTTTTCATATGCTACTTTTGGGAAATCAGTTTAATCAGGTTGTGCTGTGCCTGTGCTTATCAGCTTTCACTTGTTTTACCTGCAATTCCTTTGATTTTTTTTTTTTTTTTCTTCCCTTCATTCTTTTCATGGTCAATCACTGATGTCACTGTTTCATAGACACTTGAACTCATACTTAATACATAGTTCACTGGCCATATTGGTCCTGTTGTACACTGTAGACTGAGCTGGCCTGTGCACCAGAAGTCCTCTATATAACAGTCTACCCGCAGAGGCAGAAGAGGTCTGACAAGCAGGACAGCAGACCACAGTCAAAGCCAAAGATCTCTGTTCTCTTTTCTCCATGCAATTAAAGCAGGGTTTCACACATGTCCCACTGCACTCTGTTGCTTTGCCAAGGTGCCACTCCAGAGAGCCTTACAGGAAATCGGACACAACCTGTAATTTCCACCTAGGTTCAGTATGTCTCTGTGTGTGTCTATATTAGACAAAAAGGAAAATGAAAGAAAGAGAAGGATAATTTGGAAACTTTAAATTATTTCTAGCGGGAAGTAAATTGTTCGGTAACACTTAAAGCCTTTATATAGAATGCATTATAAAAGGATTTTAATGCATTAATTATGCCTTGTAATGCACCTTATAATGCATTGTATTATCTCATGAGTAGTTGTAACCACAGTTATAATACACTGCTACACTTTTATAAAGTATAATACATTAAAACGCATGACACACAACCAATTTCAGATGTAACAAGGAATGTACAAATATTATAATGCATTTTAACTTTGGTTATAATTATTTATAAAACGATAAAAATGCATTACAACACATTATACATAAAGGCTTCAAGTAAAGCCCAAGTGTTCTTTCCTAAGGTCTCTTAGGATATAGGATAAAGCAGTGGTCACCAACCCGTCGATCACGATGGAGGAGTTATATTAATGTATCTCTGAAAGGAACTTACTGTCTTCAGAAAAGTTTTGATGGCAATGGCATTTTATTTTCCCTCTTACCTCCGAATAAAGTAGCTATTTCTAAGCGCAGTGCTGCTTTGTTTTCAGCGATAACCAAGGAAACGCTGTATCACTGCTCTTCCATAAGCGCCACCTGCTGTCAGTGAGTGAATTTGCGTTTCATTCAGCCTGTCTGCTGTTTTTGTTTAATGCTTTTTTTTTTGTGTGTGTAGCATATAATTTCACAAAGATAAAGTCAGACTGTTCTGTTTTTGCTTTAAATCTTGAAATCTAATCAAAAACTGCTCATGCAATGTGTGTAGCATCTTTGTTTGGATTGTGATTAAAAAGCAGTGGTTACCTCTAGTTTGAAATGGCTATATATTTTTGTTTATAATAATAATAATAATAATAATAATAATAATAATAATAATAAATATCTGCAACCAGTATCGGAATCGGCCAATTTGCTTGTAAAAATAAATAAATAAATCAGAATCTGAATTGACCATGAAAAAATACTAAATACAATCTTTTTCTATCAATTACTCAATAGGTAGATCTTGTCTTTCATAAAGATCAAGGTCAGGGATCTTGGGCTTAAAAGGTTGGTGACCACTGGGATAGAGGATAGAGACTCCCTATCCTATAAAGTTTTGATCCGTTTTGTTTTGTTTTTTGTTTTTTTCTTCTGAATTGTGTTTGTTTGTTTGTAAGGCTGTAATTACATTGTCATCCAATATTTTAAATAATTGTTTCATATCTCACGAAGATTGGATTTTCTTTCTTAATTCTTAATTTGTTAACCTGGGTCTAATGTTAATGTGGGGTGTTCTAAATGAACCGTGTTCCTGAGATTTGTAATTTGCATAAAACATATATGGGCCTTCTTTTACAGCTCTGTTCTTTTATATTTGATTCAAAAGTTGACCTCACTATATGCTAGAAATTGTATCCACTTCATATTTAAATGATTAACGTTTGTTACATTTAAAGTCAGTGTGTGACTGCATAAAGTAACTTAAAAGGGGTCCTTCACCACTGGCAAAATGGGCTTTCACTAAAACTAGGGTGCCTATACAGTAGAAAGGCAGAAAAACTACCTGACTAGAGAAAAAAGGGTGTTGCCAAATAGGTAAGAAAAATTTAAACACCCATGCACTGCTATGTATATAGTCAAATACTGCCTTGCTTTAGTAAGAAATACTACTTTCCCAAATGTCACCTTAAACACTCTTCCTATGAGTCTGCAATTTTGTGACACATTTATGCACTAAATCCAGCATACTGTAAACTCTGGCCCAACCTGCATATTTTTAAATGCTCAAGACATACGTCAGTACCTGGACCTCACAGCAATTGGCTTTCAGACACGTGTTTTTTTTTTTTTGCTTGATATTTGCATAATGTTGAGAACTGTCCAATCTTTTGATGTTGTCGGCCGCTCTCAACACTTTTTTTTTCTGGTCTGCTGTAGATCCCACAATTCACACTGTGTAGGAATAAGTTGAAAGGGGGCGCTTGTGAGGCACCTTTCTGAAACCTGACAAATGGGACACCCTATGGTCTTATAGACTTAAAGGGATAGTTCACCCAAAAATGAAAATTCTGTCATTTACTCACCCTCAAGTTGTTCCGACCATCCAACCACAACAGCTGAATGCTGCTGCTCTGAAGGTGCACTTGTGGCCGGGATGCAAAGAACATTTCTTGCCAGGTTGCTTAGGGCAGGGAACTGAATCAATACCACCACTGCAGTTTAGCTTGCTTCAAGTTCAAGCGTGGATATGCTGTTGTCAGAGGATGTCGGAAGTGGCTGGGCTATTTTTTTTAGACCGCCCACTCCCATCCGAAGTACACCAGAGTTACCGACCGTTACCGTCTTTCATTCGGAAATTTAATCCTGCTCTGCAAGAAATCTCATCGAGAGCCATGGGAATGCATACCTCTAGACTAAAGTAATGCTGCTTTGCCATCACAGAATCAAATTACTTTTTGTAAAATAATTATTAAAATTGAGACATTTTAAATTGTAGTCTTTCATATTTAAAAATTTCCTCTTTTTTTAATCAAATAAATAAAACAAAACAAAATAAACAATTGTACACCTCACAATCTGTAAATCAACACACACCTTGTATATTGCATTTGTAAGTCGACCAATTCAATATTGCAGACAGTATCACATCCAAGAACTGGGCCAGAAGGTTTACATCTTCACAATTGGAAAAGGGCTACCTGAGAACAGTAGGTATGCTTTTTTTTTTTTTTTCAGTTTATCAACTTGGCAAAACCAGTCATAAAATCACTTCCAGTCTCACCATATTAAAGCTTTCCATTCAGTCAGGAAGTTCAAATCTCACACTTATCTACATGTCAATTTATAGCACAGATGGAGACGTCTGCCCTGCTGTTGAATGTGAGACACTGAAAATGTATTTGTTGGAGTCCCTTCTGCTGGCAGTTACGGCTATACATTTTCCTACTTAACACCGAGCCACCATATTAATGTTTGTGAAGTCTCTTTAAGAGCAGCTGGTGTCTGATTCCGATTCTTTATAGTCCGTATTCTGCATCCAAAATAAATTCCCAGAGTAATACAAGCTTTCTGCATTCAGTGTCTGGACTCTGCGTGCTCCAGAGTCAACAAATGCATATCTCTGTTCACATATGCACACATACGCTTGAGTGAGCGTGTGTATTTTTTTATATGTGCACACATGTGCGTTTGTCAGGGAAACTGAATGTGCTTGGGATGGAATGCAGACATGTATTATGCAGTATATGTTTAATCCATAAAGCCACTGACGTATTACATTATACTCGCAATTAGAGCACTAATGCTTGGTTACAGACACAAACAGGGGCAAGACCTCATCTGAGGAATAGTGGAGTATGTCTCATACAAGCTCATACAAGATCATATTCTGCCTTTACATGACGGGCACCTTTTTTCAACATCTTTCATAAGGAAAGTATGGTCTCTGTTTGCCATTTTTGGATGATCTCACTGTGTTCAAATGCTGTAGCTGCCATAAATCTGAATTGGCTTTTTTTAAGTGCCACACATGCAGTAAATTGGTGCCATTCCTTCTGCCTTATGAGTTGTGAAGATGGATATTAGAAATGAGGAATACACTGCAAAGATTTTTGCTCTTCATTTCTGGAACAGATATGCTAGTTTAAATGTTAATGTTATTTAAGTTTAAGTTCTGACATGGGCCTTTTACCCAGAACATTACCCAGTGTATCTGCTGCACTTGATGTAGTCAGAAAATAAAAATGTCTTCAAAAAGATGAGTTAAATAGGTGTGTGTCGCACTCGTCTTATACGGTGGGGTTTGTGTAAACATCCCCCTCTGACAGGCATCTTACAGTCAAGCCCATCTGTCTGCAGGCCTTTCCTGTCTTGCTCTCAGAAGGTTCTGCGATCCGTTTGAGCGTGAGGTGATGAGGTGCAGTTGAGCTGCTGGTGCTGTTCTGGGCCGCGCAGGCCTTGGACCATCAGGGGTTACTTGATCCAGCTGCTCTGGTCACTGTGAGACAAGCAGATGAGAAGAGGTCAATATCGTTTCAACATTATGGATGTTAGCAGTAGCCCAAAGCAGAAATACTACACCATTAATACATACCATTGCCATATAACTCACTTTCTCTCAGTCCCATATGCCTGCATGATTTTTGTGTTGTTTTCCATCAAATGTGTTTTCCTTAATTCCTGTTCTTTTTATATACATTATATTTCCAAAAGTTTTGGGACGCCTGCCTTTACGTGCACATGAACTTTAATGACATCCTATTCTTAATCCGTAGCGTTTAATATGGAGTTGGCCCACCCTTTGCAGCTATTATAGCCTCAACTCTTCTGGGAAGGTTTTCCACAAGGTTTAGGAGTGTTTTTATGGGAATTTTTGACCATTCTGCTAGAAGAGCATTTGTGAGGTCAGGCAGTGATGTTGGTGAGAAGGCCTGGCTCGCAGTCTCCGCTCTAATTCATCCCAAAGGTGCTCTATCGGGTTGAGGTCAGGACTCTGTGCAGGCCTGTCAAGTTCCTCCACTCCAAACTCGCTCATCCATGTCTTTATGGACCTTGCTTTGTGCACTGGTGCACAGTCATGTTGGAACAGGAAGGGGCCATCCCCAAACTGTTCCCACAAAGTTGGGAGCATGAAATTGCCCAAAATGTCTCGGTATGCTGAAGCATTAAGAGTTCCTTTCACTGGAACTAAGGGGCCAAGCCCAACCCCTGAAAAACAACACTTGATGTGAGGCTTGGATGCAGCTGCTCGGCCATGGAAACCCATTTCATGAAGCACTCTATGCACTGTTCTTGAGCTAATCTGAAGGCCACATAAAGTTTGGAGGTCTGTAGCTATTGCCTGTAGCTATTGTGCGCCTCAGCATGCACTAACCCCGCTCTGTGAATTTTACGTGGCCTAACACTTCGTGGCTGAGTTGCTGTTGTTCCCAATTGCTTCCACTTAATTTCACGAATGGACTTATTACACAGGTGGCAACCGATCACGGTACCATGCTTGAACTCACCGAGCTCCTGAGAGCAACCCATTCTTTAACAAATGTTTGTAGAAGTAGTCTGCATGCCTAGGTGCTTGATTTTATGCACCTGTGGCCATGGAAGTGATTGGAACACCTGAATTCAATGTTTTGGAGGGGTGTCCCAATACTTTTGGCAACATAGTGTATGTGAATGTGTATCTGTCTACACATCTATTTTAGGCTCTGTTCCAAAACATAGTGAGCTGGCAACATAAAGACACCTACCTTTTAGGTAGCATGTCTAAGGCCCAGGTGTACTTCATTTTCCGCGTTCCGCTTCATCTCGTGCACAGTTTGTTCAATCTAGTGGACTTTTTCAAGCACTCGAGTCACTCGTACATGCACTGTTGTATGTGCACCGTCCACGTGGTCAGAAAAATGGGTGTGCAGACGTCCGCGGACCCTCCTGATGACAAATTGCATGACACGGACAGTGTGCGAAAAGTATACTTTGGGCTTTATGCTGCTTTCCATGAGGCCTTATTTTGGGCTTCCTTTGCGGAAAAAACAATCCCAAAATGAGCTCAGGGAAAAAAACAAACACAGTGGTGGACAAAGTGAGGCAAATGTTAATTTAAAATTTAATTTATTGTCGTAAAATAATTTGAGAGCTATTTGTATGATGCATTGAGTTGTTCCTTATATACACTTCCGTAACTTTATACCTTTGGGGTCAGGTAAGATTATTTATTTATTGATTTATTTATAATTTTATTCAGTAAGGATTTATTAAATTAGGATTCATTAAATTGCTCGACAGTAACAGAAAAGACATTTTAGAATCTTAATTTTTTTTTTTTCAAATAAATGCTCTTCACTCAACTTCAAAAATATTACAAAATGCTACTTGAGCACCAAATCAGCATATCAATGAATAAACTAATTTATTATATTATTATTATTATTATTATATTAAAACAGTACAGTTATTTTAAATTGTTACATTTCACAGTAGTACTGAGGGGAAAAAATGCAGCCTGGGCAAGGTATATTATTTTATTTATTTTTTTCTTCATAAATATTAAAACCAACCCCCAACCTTTAAAAGGTATATTAGTTGTTCCAAATCAGTCACACATGATGCCTAGTACTAGTACCTAGCAAAACAGCTCCTTAGGTTTTGAAACTGAGTTTTATCTCTGCTGCTTTTTATACGCAACTCTCTCTTCCTTCACCTTTTTCTCCCTGCTTTGTCATATTCCTTGAATTCCACATCAAGTTTCCTCTCCTCCGTATCTGTCAGCGTTCAGTGTAATTGTGTTTAAAGCTGTGTTTGTTTGGCTGCAGAATGCTCTTGGAGGACCCAGAGGCCAGACTGGCTGCCGTTTCTCTCACCTGCTTATGTTCTCCGCTCGTGTTTTGTCAAGGGCCTGTGGGTATTCAACATCTGGTCCAAGAGGATTTAGACAGTGCTCCATTGTAGCATGTGATCTGAACCCTGACCGCAAAACATAGTGTTTATCGAAGCATTGCTTTGTTTATTCATGTTTTAATACTCATTACTAAAGTGTCAATTCTGAGATGAGAAAAAACTGCATAATGTTACGATGACTTGTAGAAAGAAAACCTGTATGTCATGTTTTTAGGGGGCGTTCACATAAGACACATTCTTTTGTTGAGAAACGGACAGAATGTTACCATTTGCAAGGGTCTTTTATGCGTTTTTAAAAGCTGAACTATTTAAAACTGGCTTCTAGAGTTTTATTCCTTGATTGAGGTCCTTCAATCTCCAATTTTTCTATGTGCAGCTAAAATTGCTTCACTACATTCATCAGTCTGGCAGTTCTACCAGGTGTCTGAAAAGGACAATAAAAAAAAGACAAGAAACTCATGATACTTTCTCATCTGTCGTGTCATACAATACAATATACATCAAATTTACATTAAGTATAAATAAATAAGTACATGATAAATAGAAGGCTTCAAACAGATTACTATATAAAACTATATAAACAAGTATACCTTACTAATCGACTCATCGACTAGCTTTACAGCTGTGACCAGTTCACATTGTTCTCTGTCCTACTATGCAAATTTAGAGTCCGAAAAATGAAGCGATTGTTTGTCGGTCTGCAAGGCCTCTGTGATGTAGTGGAATAATGGTGCACTAATGCTTGATGGTATTACTCTGATTCATTGCTCTCATTTCCTGCTCTCTCTTTTCTGTGGAACGTGAGCTATGATCAGTGTAAGGGCTCTGTAATGGATTTTAAATGTCTGCTCTCTGGCGCTCCTGTGTGGACAGGCAGGTATCTGGAGAACGGCCCGAGCTGTAAATAAAGGCATTGAATCTCACTCAGCCTCTGATGGAATCTAAACTGTACAGAGCAAAACCGCTCCGCTCCGCCACGGCTCAGACGGCCTAAACAGATGTCGCTCCCTGGAATGCGCAGGGACCGGACAGTTACGTTCCATCCTTCACCGGATCCCACATTCCATTCCTCCTTCCACCGAGTGTGTATGAGTTTGTGTGTGTCTGAGTGGATGAGAAATATTTATGTCTCTTTTCTTTGCCTGCAAGTGTGTTTGCCGGTGCGCGAGAGATTCCGCTTCTACACCGCTGCTGTAGTAACAGACGGTGACCCTGCTTGGAGTTCAGTACATTTTGAGGGTTGCAAACGGAGTGACTTAGAAAGCACAGTTTGTTCGTCATGGGCCCTGACTACGGTTCTTACACGGCCAAGCTTCACCACATCACAAATGGCTCTGGAGAAGCAGATCCAGAGAAATGGTATCTTTGGCTCTCTCTGCTCTGGTCGATCCAGGCTCATAGCGTTCCCTTCCCTCTCCACTTCACTATGACAACTAGCCCGGTGGCGGAGTCATTTGTCTTCTCTTGATAAATATTTAGTCCCCTTGGTAGCGGGTGTATTTCTCATTCACTGCTGTGTGCTGTTACATAATATTTCACAGGACAAATTCCAGTCTAAACGTGCTGGTAGCTTCTGCATGGCTCTTTACCATGTTGTTGTCCTGGTAACACAATTTCAGCAAGAATGAAGTGGTTGAACAGGTATTTCAACACACAGCTGTTAAAAACATGTCAGAAGAGAGTCTTTTTTTTAAATTTTTTATTCTACCATAAATTCTACTTTTAATTTGCATGTTAATCATCAACATGAATTTTTGTTTAAAGTCTGTTTTACTTCCATTTGATTTGTATTTCAGAGAAACAAGATATCAGAGAGAAAGAAACAATGTTGGGTGGGGCTTGTTTTTATGCATTAGGAATATTTATCGATCTATCATTCTTTCGTTCTGTCTGTCGATCGATCTGTTGTTCTGTCGCTCTATCTATCGTTCTTTCGTTCTGCCGCTCTATCTATTGTTCTGTCATTCTGTCTATTCTTCCATCCTACCTATCTATCATTCTTTCGTTCTATCTATCGATCTGTTCTATCGTTCTGTCGATCGTTCGTTTGTTCTTTCTTTTGTTCTATCTATCGTTCTGTCGTTCTATTCTTCCATCCTATCTATCTATCGTTCTTTCATTCTATCTATCGTTCTCTCGTTCTGTAGCTCTATCTATCGTCCTTTCGTTCTATCTATCCTGACGTTTATCTATTCTTTTGTTCTATCTATCATTCTTTCGTTCTGGTTATCGTTCTATCTATGGTTCTGTCATTCTGTCCATTCTTTCGTTCTATCTATCGTTCTGTCATTCTGTGTATCGTACTTTCGTTCTGTCATTCAATCTGTCGCTCTATCGTTGTTTCGTTCTATCTATCATTCTTTTGTTCTTTCGTTCTGTCGCTCTATCATTCTTTTGTTCTGTCGTTCTATCTATCCTGTCGTTTATCTATTCTTTTGTTCTATCTATCCTTTCGTTCTATCTATCATTCTTTCGTTCTGGTTATCGTTCTATGGTTCTGTCATCCTGTCCGTTCTTTGGTTCTATCTATCATTCTGTCATCCGATTTTGTCTTTCTGTTGTTCTTTTGTTCGTTCTTTCGTTCATTCTTTCGTTTTATCTATCGTTCTTTTGTTCTACCTATTCTGTCGTTCAATCTGGCGTTCTGGCATTCTGTCGTTTATCTATTGTCGTTTATCTATTCTTTTGTTCTATCTATCATTCTTTCGTTCTGGTTATAGTTCTATGGTTGTCATTCTGTCCGTTCTTTCGTTCTATCTATCGTTCTGTCGTTCGATTTTGTCTTTGTCGTTCGATCGTTCTTTTGTTCGTTCTTTTGTTCTGGTTATTGTTCTGTCTATGGTTCTGTCATTCTGTGTATTGTACTTTCGTTCTGTCGCTCTATCTTTCGTTCTATCGTTCTTTCGTTCTATCGTTCTTTCGTTCTATCGTTCTTTTGTTCTATCGTTCTTTCGTTCTATTGCTCTATCGATCTTTCGTTCTATCTATCCTGTCGTTTATCTATTCTTTCGTTCTATCTATCACTCTTTCGTTCTGGTTATCGTTCTATCTATGGTTCTGTCATTCTGTCCGTTCTTTGGTTCTATCTATCGCTCTGTCGTTCGATTTTGTCTTTCTGTTGTTCGTTCGATCGTTCTTTTGTTCGTTCTTTCGTTCATTCTTTCGTTTTATCTATCGTTCTTTTGTTCTACCTATTCTGTCGTTCAATCTGGCGTTCTGCCGTTCTATCGATCCTGTCGTTTATCTATTGTCGTTTATCTATTCTTTTGTTCTATCTATCATTCTTTCGTTCTGGTTATCATTCTATGGTTGTCATTCTGTCCGTTCTTTCGTTCTATCTATCGTTCTGTCGTTCGATTTTGTCTTTGTCGTTCGATCGTTCTTTTGTTCGTTCTTTCGTTCTGGTTATTCTATCTATGGTTCTGTCATTCTGTGTATCGTACTTTCGCTCTATCGTTCTTTCGTTCTGTCGCTCTATCTATCGATCTTTCGTTCTATCGATCTTTTGTTTTATCTATCGCTCTGTCGTTCGATTTTGTCTTTCTGTCATTCGTTCTGTCGTTCTTTTGTTCTATCGTTCTTTCATTCTGTCGCTCTATCGTTCTTTTGTTCTATCTATTCTGTCGTTCAATCTATCGTTCTGATGTTCTATCGATCCTGTCATTTATCTATTCTTTCGTTCTATCTATCATTCTTTCATTCTGGTTATCGTTCTATTTATGGTTCTGTCATTCTGTCTGTTCTTTTGTTCTATCTATCGTTCTGTCTGTTCTATCGTTCTGTCGTTCCATCTATCGTTCTGTCGTTCTGTCATACCGCATGTATTTTTGATTACTTCATCTTTAAAAACATGAGAATTTTCATGCAGTACATTATAATGTTATGCTGTCTAAGTTTACTTGTAGCATTTAAACTGATTTTAGTTTTTGGTGTTTTATTTTTATTTCTATTACAGATTTATTCGTTTTTGGCCATAACATGAAAATAATTATTGGTGTACTAGTATCGGTTAGAATTTGCCATTGCACCCTTAATTTGACTATTGGCAAACATTATCGAATATCTATGTGGCTTTAGTGATGTGAAAGTAAAGTTATTTCAAAAAAAAAACAAATTGTCCAAATTTGTTTAAAGATTACATTAAAAATTACATTGGTTGTTTTCCAAAGATAAATAGTTCTCAATAAGTCCAGGATCATTAGGAAAGTAAACGGGGTCAGTTTAGATTCCACATTGACTTTAAGTGATCGCTCTGTTTCCTGTTTCTCTTCCTCTGCCTATTAGATCCATGAGAAGTTACAGTGTTATGAAGACTGTGCACCGACTCCAGTACTGGACAGCGCCGGCTCACTGGCTCAAAACGTGAGTGAACCACATGCACACACTTCCTGTTAAAAACCAAAACACTTTTATGCTCATAAACTTTACACACTTCTGCATGGGTAAACGTGCACACACATGCACAATGTGTGCCTGTGAAAACACATACACAGACGTCTCTCAGCATGTCTAGCTTAAGACTGACTCCAGGAGGAACTTGTCATTAAAGGAAAGAGAAAAGATGGATGGATGTCTGGGGCAGAGAACACAAGTAGATGGGCTGCAGATGAGAGTGCGAGATGAGGCGTGGAGTATTGTGTGTATGTGTGTGTGTCTGTATAAGACATTAGTCATCAGTATTATAAAACACTCAACATTTAAACTCTCAACGGCTTGCATAATGTAAACTGACTACTATATCAACATGGCCACATAGACAGACAGACACACACACACACACGCACGCACACACAAACCTATGTCAACTTGGAGGAGTTTACTCTGGATATGATCACAGAGAGGAAAGACAGAAGGGAAGAACACAAAGGCAATTTAGAGAAGAGCACCTCAGGTCAGCACTGATGTTAAGATGGCCAAAAAAACTTTGAATATCCAGACTATTCAGAAGTGCATTTTTGCATTAAAAGATGACACATCTGTTCAAACAAAGTGTTGTTTTGTGCACTAATCTGCATTCTCTACTGATCCATGAAGAGCTAATCAGTCTGTTTCCTGCTCGCTCATGTCTCAGTGGGCGGCGGCAACAAGTCCTCTTGTGTTTCCATAAATCTTGACTTCCGTTACGAAACTTTCTCAACCTGTAGCTCAGATCCGCCCCCCACAGATTTACACTTTCCTTTGGTGTCCCTAAAGGTCCCACACAAGGATAACCCGATATCTGCATGTGTGTGCGGATGCGGTCCATCAAAGGGTCGAACAGCCAAAGCAACCAAATTACTCTGAGCCCCCTCCTGTGTTTTTTCAGACATATCGTTTTCATCCGTTGCTGTGAGGAATATACGGCATGCTGCTGTTTTGAACGCTGTAGTGGGTTTGCCGCCGCCGCTCATTCGAGTGTTAAGTTTCGCTAATGGAGCTTTAATTTATAGTGTAGCATAAAATGCCATTTTAACCTCCTCCTGGCCTGAGATGCTGTCTAGCACTGACACAGCAGGCAAGCTCCTCTCATGTGCACACATTTCCACAAAAAAGATTTAGCAGAGATGAAATACACACACTTTTCTGAACGGCAGTATATCCTATGAAATTAAGTAGCAGGTGTGCAGTTCTTATTCTGGCCACAGGTGGGCAGTAAAGAGTGTTACTTCCACAAGCAGTTCTTAGTCTGAATCAAAACAATTGCCAGATTACAGTCCTCATTGTGTCCCGGGTGTCTTTCTTTAGACTGTGGAAAAATGGCGCGATCCAGAGCCTGCTGGATGATACTCCACTCATACCTCTCAGATGCAGAAGTCTGTTCTGGAGACGTCAGTCAGAAAAATGCATAACAACTATGTCAGATTACACCAGAGCAGCAAAACGATATCCCTGATTGATTAATAGAAACCGCTTGTAGAGTTATTTTAGATGATCATTCTATTGCCAGGCATAATACAGATGTCACAAGCCAGATGTACTGTGATTTTTGCTGTCTGAAACTAAATTTGCAGATCCTAAAAAATTTCTTTTGTTGTAAGACAAAAGGCCAGTGTGACATTCTCACTGATTTGCAATGAATGTTGGTCTGCAATTTATTTTTTGAGACACATCATTAAAGATCAAGAAGCTGTTTTGAAAGAGATTAAGTTTTTAGGTTGAGTAACCACTAGGGGTGTGACGAGACTGGTAGCCAACGAGATTGAGTTCACGAGAACAAGACAAGTTTTTTACACAGTATTTTTAAGAAATCCTCAATGACAAAATACATGACTAGAGAAATAGTCTGCAGGTGCATTTGAAATAACTAATCAATGAATGTCATTTCAGTTCTACTTTCTGAGTATGAATTATAGTATGCAATATTCAAGCACTGTAAAATGTTTTGTCACAAAGTGACTGGCTACTCTCCTGTATGATTTCATATGAGAACTTTTGTCGTCAAATGAGAAAGTCATTGACCTCCTAACTGAACTCCTTTTTTCTACAAATTGATCATAGAAATGATCAATAAACGAAATTCAACTCAACTTCATTCATCATGGACTTTAATCAGTACAACAATGGAATCCTAGTTACCAAACAAAGAAGTGTTTAAAAATAACCCAGTGGGCCCAAGAAGTGAGGACTTTGTTTTAGTGTATTTGTATTAATAGTCACCACACCGCAAGTATTTAAAAAAAAAATTACATTGTAAAAGAAAAATAGCCTACCACCACATGTTCTAAATATGCTGGAATGAACATGTAGCTTGAATGTAAAAGGATGAATATGCTACATATGATTCGATTATTATAGTTATTTACAAGTTATTTTCAGAGAACTTGTCCATGCCACAATAGCTAATTTGCGCTTTTACCTCGTACCTGAACTTGAACTTTGTTGCAGTTATGTACATAAGTTCATTTATAAATTCTTTTTGATTTTATAATTGCTTTTTGTTGCCCAATAAAATATCAAGTAATGAATTACTTTGCTATTTTACTCTCCTGTATGATTTCATATGAGAACTTTTGTCGTCAAATGAGAAAGTCATTGACCTCCTAACTGAACTCCTTTTTTCTACAAATTGATCATAGAAATGAAAACAGTATAAATAAAAATTAATAACACCGTTTTCTCTTAGTCTTATTAAATGCAAACAAGTGCAACCACAGTCAAAGTGCAAATAGAGCAAATTTTTCTTCAACCATGATTCAGAGCTAAGAAATCATTACAACTACACAGCCTAGCCTAAAGGCCCCGATATACTTCAAACGAAATCGAGAGAACGAACTGATGTGACATTTCGAACAAAATCAGGCCAAAACGAGGTTCGTTTTGTGTTTGTATAGGGAGATCGAAATGGCTTGCCAAAGCGAACTCTCAGGAAAAGTTTGCTCCAGCTGCAAAACACCTTTTTTTACTACCATTGGTCTGTGGCGATAACGTAATAGGAGGTGTGTGCTGAGGCTCCACCTTCTTTCACGTGGAACTCTTCTCTGACTCATTTCATCTGTTTGTTAAGGTAAGATCTCCGTGGTTGAAAACATGAACACACTGGATAGCCACTTTATAGTACAAAATGAAGTTGTGCTTCTGATGAAATGAGGCACTGACACTGTTTTTCATGTTTGATACTGTAAAGCTGCTTTCTTTTAAGCAATTGATTGAATAAAATGGCATATAAATAAATGTGATGTGACTTTATTAGAGTGCTAATTTGCAGAGCTTGTGCTAACAAACCCACATGCTTTTGTTGTGTTTTGTTACTGAGAGGAAAGCGCACAGCACATATTTACATATTCATCTAACCATCGCTCTCAGCAGTGTGGGTGGCATCAGATGTTCGATAACATCAAACGTCAGTATATCGCTGCTCATGTATTTCGAACTTCGTTTTACCCTTAAAAAAAGAACGAAAAGCAACTTTGCCATACGTATATCGGGGCCTTACGTGTACTCTGTGAATGCAGAGTGGCGGTGCTGAATGCACATTCTACAAGATGAGACATTTGTCAGACGCTTGGACTCTGTTGTGTAACGAATCCCTCCAGTCAGTCATCTCGTGACTTACTCTCGTCACGTGATCAGTGAACTCTGATTCCTGTTGCACTACATAGGAGTCTGCAAATCGTGTTGGATGAGCTGGATTATCCAACTGAATTAAATGTTTATTTCTATAAAAACCAAAACAATGTTTACATTACGCTTCGTAATGTAGCGGTGGCATATTCTATCCTGATTTGACCCTCACACTCCGTTACGGCAATTTTGCGAGAAATCAATCTATAAATAAATAAACTAAATTGCAAAGTAATTACTTAAGTAATAAAGTACGTCATTTGTTAATTCATAAAAAAATGTTAATTCATAAAGAAACAGCAGAATTTCAAATTATATTTGTAAAAGCTGTTTAAAAAGAGAAATAAGTAACTGGATTCACAAATTGAATGACGAATATAGGTTTTAATCAGGCATTCCATTACCCATTTGCATGTCCATTTCCCCGCTGTTTTTCCTTTTTCTATTAGCTGTTCGATTTTCTTAGTCTTTAGCTTCTTCTTTTAGACTTTCCGTGACACCTGCGCTGGTAAAATGAGGTAAGACAGTGAAAATTAGCTATGGTGAGATGGATGTAACAAGCTCTCTGATTGGCCATCACCTGGCATGTCATGTACAGATGTGTAGCTCGCCTACCTGGTGATCTGTTAATGTTAAATGCGGCATCTTCGCAACCCATCACCATGGTGAGGCATATAACTATTGAAAGAATTTGTGTATTGTATCTCCATTGAAATACTGTTCTCTAAACCCTGTGCAATGCTTAAATAATGGCGTAAGGAACCTAATGCGGTTAAGGAATCAAAACGATTCAAAGGAGGAAAATTGTTTTACAGTTTCACTCAACTCCGTTTCAATTTAAACTACTATTTTATAGATCATACAAAAAAAAAAAAAAGAATGTTTAATCTATCAGTAACGGAATGATTTCTTTTGAAAGCCAGTTGCCCTTTTGGACGTGTTGCTGTAACCCATTTCATTAAACCCTTAATTTCAGTGGAGATTTATGATTGACTTTTCTGTTAGAACCACATCATAAGTTATGTTTCAGTTGGGCCCATGGACCCCAATGATTGCTGCTTACATCTATATTTTACAGTTTCAAATTGCTTTGTAGTTTAATTAGCTTATTTTCAAGTTTTTATTTATTTCTTTTTTTACATCTTTTTTTTTTTCTCAATCTTTTCCAATTGTAGTATTTTTCAAGACAAATAAACGAAATTCAACTCAACTTCATTCATCATGGACTTTAATCAGTACAACAATGGAATCCTAGTTACCAAACAAAGAAGTGTTTAAAAATAACCCAGTGGGCCCAAGAAGTGAGGACTTTGTTTTAGTGTATTTGTATTAATAGTCACCACACCGCAAGTATTTAAAAAAAAAATTACATTGTAAAAGAAAAATAGCCTACCACCACATGTTCTAAATATGCTGGAATGAACATGTAGCTTGAATGTAAAAGGATGAATATGCTACATATGATTCGATTATTATAGTTATTTACAAGTTATTTTCAGAGAACTTGTCCATGCCACAATAGCTAATTTGCGCTTTTACCTCGTACCTGAACTTGAACTTTGTTGCAGTTATGTACATAAGTTCATTTATAAATTCTTTTTGATTTTATAATTGCTTTTTGTTGCCCAATAAAATATCAAGTAATGAATTACTTTGCTATTTTACTCTCCTGTATGATTTCATATGAGAACTTTTGTCGTCAAATGAGAAAGTCATTGACCTCCTAACTGAACTCCTTTTTTCTACAAATTGATCATAGAAATGAAAACAGTATAAATAAAAATTAATAACACCGTTTTCTCTTAGTCTTATTAAATGCAAACAAGTGCAACCACAGTCAAAGTGCAAATAGAGCAAATTTTTCTTCAACCATGATTCAGAGCTAAGAAATCATTACAACTACACAGCCTAGCCTAAAGGCCCCGATATACTTCAAACGAAATCGAGAGAACGAACTGATGTGACATTTCGAACAAAATCAGGCCAAAACGAGGTTCGTTTTGTGTTTGTATAGGGAGATCGAAATGGCTTGCCAAAGCGAACTCTCAGGAAAAGTTTGCTCCAGCTGCAAAACACCTTTTTTTACTACCATTGGTCTGTGGCGATAACGTAATAGGAGGTGTGTGCTGAGGCTCCACCTTCTTTCACGTGGAACTCTTCTCTGACTCATTTCATCTGTTTGTTAAGGTAAGATCTCCGTGGTTGAAAACATGAACACACTGGATAGCCACTTTATAGTACAAAATGAAGTTGTGCTTCTGATGAAATGAGGCACTGACACTGTTTTTCATGTTTGATACTGTAAAGCTGCTTTCTTTTAAGCAATTGATTGAATAAAATGGCATATAAATAAATGTGATGTGACTTTATTAGAGTGCTAATTTGCAGAGCTTGTGCTAACAAACCCACATGCTTTTGTTGTGTTTTGTTACTGAGAGGAAAGCGCACAGCACATATTTACATATTCATCTAACCATCGCTCTCAGCAGTGTGGGTGGCATCAGATGTTCGATAACATCAAACGTCAGTATATCGCTGCTCATGTATTTCGAACTTCGTTTTACCCTTAAAAAAAGAACGAAAAGCAACTTTGCCATACGTATATCGGGGCCTTACGTGTACTCTGTGAATGCAGAGTGGCGGTGCTGAATGCACATTCTACAAGATGAGACATTTGTCAGACGCTTGGACTCTGTTGTGTAACGAATCCCTCCAGTCAGTCATCTCGTGACTTACTCTCGTCACGTGATCAGTGAACTCTGATTCCTGTTGCACTACATAGGAGTCTGCAAATCGTGTTGGATGAGCTGGATTATCCAACTGAATTAAATGTTTATTTCTATAAAAACCAAAACAATGTTTACATTACGCTTCGTAATGTAGCGGTGGCATATTCTATCCTGATTTGACCCTCACACTCCGTTACGGCAATTTTGCGAGAAATCAATCTATAAATAAATAAACTAAATTGCAAAGTAATTACTTAAGTAATAAAGTACGTCATTTGTTAATTCATAAAAAAATGTTAATTCATAAAGAAACAGCAGAATTTCAAATTATATTTGTAAAAGCTGTTTAAAAAGAGAAATAAGTAACTGGATTCACAAATTGAATGACGAATATAGGTTTTAATCAGGCATTCCATTACCCATTTGCATGTCCATTTCCCCGCTGTTTTTCCTTTTTCTATTAGCTGTTCGATTTTCTTAGTCTTTAGCTTCTTCTTTTAGACTTTCCGTGACACCTGCGCTGGTAAAATGAGGTAAGACAGTGAAAATTAGCTATGGTGAGATGGATGTAACAAGCTCTCTGATTGGCCATCACCTGGCATGTCATGTACAGATGTGTAGCTCGCCTACCTGGTGATCTGTTAATGTTAAATGCGGCATCTTCGCAACCCATCACCATGGTGAGGCATATAACTATTGAAAGAATTTGTGTATTGTATCTCCATTGAAATACTGTTCTCTAAACCCTGTGCAATGCTTAAATAATGGCGTAAGGAACCTAATGCGGTTAAGGAATCAAAACGATTCAAAGGAGGAAAATTGTTTTACAGTTTCACTCAACTCCGTTTCAATTTAAACTACTATTTTATAGATCATACAAAAAAAAAAAAAAGAATGTTTAATCTATCAGTAACGGAATGATTTCTTTTGAAAGCCAGTTGCCCTTTTGGACGTGTTGCTGTAACCCATTTCATTAAACCCTTAATTTCAGTGGAGATTTATGATTGACTTTTCTGTTAGAACCACATCATAAGTTATGTTTCAGTTGGGCCCATGGACCCCAATGATTGCTGCTTACATCTATATTTTACAGTTTCAAATTGCTTTGTAGTTTAATTAGCTTATTTTCAAGTTTTTATTTATTTCTTTTTTTACATCTTTTTTTTTTTCTCAATCTTTTCCAATTGTAGTATTTTTCAAGACAAATAAACGAAATTCAACTCAACTTCATTCATCATGGACTTTAATCAGTACAACAATGGAATCCTAGTTACCAAACAAAGAAGTGTTTAAAAATAACCCAGTGGGCCCAAGAAGTGAGGACTTTGTTTTAGTGTATTTGTATTAATAGTCACCACACCGCAAGTATTTAAAAAAAAAAATTACATTGTAAAAGAAAAATAGCCTACCACCACATGTTCTAAATATGCTGGAATGAACATGTAGCTTGAATGTAAAAGGATGAATATGCTACATATGATTCGATTATTATAGTTATTTACAAGTTATTTTCAGAGAACTTGTCCATGCCACAATAGCTAATTTGCGCTTTTACCTCGTACCTGAACTTGAACTTTGTTGCAGTTATGTACATAAGTTCATTTATAAATTCTTTTTGATTTTATAATTGCTTTTTGTTGCCCAATAAAATATCAAGTAATGAATTACTTTGCTATTTAGTCTATTTATAGATAAATTAACTTGTAAATACATTTATTCATGTATTTTGTACAATTAGTTGAAATACTTTATTTCTATTTCCAAGACACTTGTGGTCCTCCATACTTATCCAGTCCTCTGCAAAGCATGATGGGAACTAGAAATCCACCCAATTTACAAAGTTATCAAGAAAATTTCATTAAGTTACTACAACTTAATTTTGAAGAGGAAAAAAAAAAATCAATTAAGCAGAAATTTGAGTTTAAAATCACACAATATTAAGTTAATGTAATTATTAATATTAGTATGTCGGCAGAACTAAAAAAAAAAAAAAAAAGATTTGCAACCTAATAGGTTTAATTATATCACTAAATTAGAATTTGTAACTTGCAACCATGCATTTATTTAGGTTGTGATAACAGGTCACCTGAATTACTTTTCAAAGTGTACAGTACATGTGCAAAAATATGGTCCTGAAAGACTGATCCCTGTTCTGTGCATACTGTTTTTCTCCATATGTGACCTCTGCTTGCCATAACATTAGCTGCAGTTATTGATATGTATCTATTGTACGTGTGTGTGTGTGTCACTAAGGGTCACTGTTACCATTACTCAACTGAAGGTCACCTCCCATTTGGCTGGTTACTGGAAAAGTCTACTGACATCCCGAGAGAGTGATTCTTTAAACACTGATTACAGCATTTCAACACACACACACACACACACACGCACACCCACACCCAGAGTGAGTGAGGTCAGTAATAAGGTTGTGGCCCAGGAGTAACACTTCAAATGGATCTGGGGAACAAGCCCATCTCTCTCTGTCTTTCTCCTCGCTTAGAGAAACAGCGACGTGTCTCTGTGCCTCATTTAGTCTGCATCTGTGCTGCTATAAATCTCTCAATCTCTTAAACATACACACACACTCTCCACCTGCTACCTGCCACAAGGGAGACATTTATACTCCAATTATTCATAATGTATGTGTTCATGTCTGTATGACCAATGCATGTGTTCATGGATGTTATAGATGCTCATGTTCTCTTGTTCCTCTGGTTTCGGTTTCTTTCACACTATCTCTCTCATCTTTTTCTTCAGTTGACGGAGGAGCTTCAGGGAAGAAGTGCAAGTAATGAGATCAGAGAGCTTGTCAAGCTACTGTCTAAACCACATGTAAAGGTAAGAGAGTTAATAAACACATTATTCTTAGCATATATGCCTTCAGATAGAACACTGTACGCTACCAGTTAAAAGGTTAAACACATCTACTAATGCTTTATTAAAGTTATAAAAAAAAATAAAAAAAAAAATATGGAATTACACAAATGAAGTTTGGGAATTATACTGTATATGTACTTTTTTTTTTTTTTTTTTTTTTTTCCAAAATTAAATTAATAAATATTATTATAAAATAAATAATCAAAAGTTTAGGAAATTAAACATATTTTTTATAAGGAAATGGTGGCACAGTTTCTTTTTTTCCCCCCTCCCATTTAACTAAACATTATTTCATTTTTCCCTTAAGATTGAAATCATTTTAAAATCATGAAAATTATTTCAGTCAAGAGTGCCAAAACATTTGACTGATTGTGTAAGATATAAAGGTTATTGAAACAAGTCTCTTGTGCTTGCCAAGGCTGCATTTATTTGATCAAAAATATAATAAAACAGGAATTTTGTGAAATATATATATATTTTTTTAAATCAGCCATTAATTACTCCAGTCTTCAGTGTCACATGATCCTTCAGAAATCATTCTAATGTACTGGCTTGGTTACCTTTGTTAAAAACAGTTGTACTGCTTATTATTTTTGTGGAAACCATGATTTCAATCAAAAGAGCGCATTTATTTAAAATAGAAATCTATTGTAACATTATAAAAGTTTTTATTGACACACTTGATCAGTTTGATGTATTTTTGCTTAATATTTTTAAATTCTTAATGACTGGAATTGTTGTTCATCTCACCTTTAATCTGTAGTCTGGCTACATCATCATAGTACTCTCTGTCCTTCTATTCCTATAGACTATGTTCCTCTCTTCTTTAGTCTCTTTTTCTTTCCCTTATGCTTTTAACCCAGTGTCTGTTGGTGCTGTGTAAAGCGCTAGCAGATGGCTTCTGGGGACTAGAATGGCGTCTCTGTACGATAGTAACTGTATCACTCTCAATTAGTGTTGAAATGATCCATTCCCTGTGACCAGACATAAATCAGAACCTATTAAATGATCTCCTTCCTCCTCCCTCCTTTATGATTCACACATGAAAAAACACATTTTACTCATATTAGACCCGCTTACTGACTTCTATTGACATTGATGAAAGCGGCAATTACGGCAACCCGTGTGTTGCGGAAAGAAAGAGCTGCTCTGGTCTGAGTGAGAAAGAAGGAGCGAGAAAGAGGAGATGAGTGGCTCACGTTTGTGTAGGAAAATAGATAGAAGTGTACTGCTTTGCCCTTTTCTCTTGCGCTTGTGTATGTAGATTTTGTGCAGGCGTGTGTATGAGTAGTTAATTCAGCAGGTTGAATAATGGCTGTTCAGATGACAAACTCTTTCCTAATGAGAGCTGCATGCCCAGTTACATTTCCCAGACTTTATTTGAACAAGTTCAGCAATTTGTTATTGTAGGAGGCCCACTATAACTAATTAACATGCGCGCACACATACACACATTGCAAGAGTACATGAAGAAATGAGTTACTGCTTTTGACCCTCAATTCACTCTTTTGCCACCTGGCCTGATGCTGACCCCAGTTCTTCCAACCTCAGGAGAGAGTTTAGCTCCACAAAACACCCTTTATACCTGTATGTGTTTGAGTGTGTTGTGCATGGCAGGATAGTGAATTTAGACTGGGTTGTTGGAGAGTAGACAGACTCTGTGGGAACAGAGTGGAGCTATTATACTGCCACACAATTTCACTCATCAGGGAAATGTGAAGACAGTGTTTTAGATTGGACTAATCAAATGTAAGGCAGAGAAATGTTAGAATTTTCCTGAAGTAATCCTTTCCATGAATGGATAGTAAAGTCAGATTTCAGTATGCAGTCCTTTTTCAGAGCTTTAAAGAATGCCAATCCTATGGGTGTTTTTTTTTTTTTTTTTTTTAGGGACATGCTTCTTGATATTTCATGGCAAGGGGGGATTTTTTGCAGTGTTCAGTGCAGTGAAAGTATGGTTTGATTCATTGTTTTCACTACTCATCATGTAGAAATGCACTGAATTACTTGATGAGGACTAGATTGAAATGAAATTTTATTTGAGTGCAGCTACTCAATGGCATTAATGAAGTTACTACGGTGTGCTGATATTAAAGTTACAGCCTATACTGATGCTGATAATTATTTTCATGTTATGACCAATAACTGATAAATTGCAGATTCTATACTAAAGCGCTAAAAACGAAAACAGGTCATTTTAAATGTTACAAGGCATCATAACAGTATGAAAAATGGATAATCATTTTGAGATTGGCTGAAGGTTACAATTAAGTGTTATTAATCATTAGTGTTTTCAAAGATTAAAAGCATGTTCTTTTAGTTTTTTTTAATGTGTGGCTTGGGGTCGACATGGCAAGCTGTGGCTTTCCTTGGCCACACCATGTTTTAGGAAAAATCCCTAAAACCAAAACACAACGCCACATCGATTTTACCCTCAGAGAAGGAAGACAAAGAATAATAGGGAAAAAATGTGGTTGCAGATGGTTAATGCTTTGATGCTTTAACTAATATTTATACGGTGATATTTTATTCTAGTCTAAGTGTAACACTATCTGGTGTAAAGGCTTTTTTTTAATTTGGTTAAAGAATTGATCTGGTCATCTGGAAGAATGGAAGGAATGGCAGCTAAGTTACAATTAAAAATCTTCCATTTTAGTTTGCTTAATGTCCCCCTGTGGTGAAAATCAAGTTTTTAATATTATTCATTTGTCTATCTGGTGTATTTAACATGCTTTAAGACAAACTATGTGCAAATTCATAAGTCAACACCATTGCTGAGTATTTTCTCTTTAAAACTGCAGTAAACCAAAGTCTCAAACCCGCAGTTTGAAATCACTGGAGTTTCTGACGTCACAAACTACCTTGTAACCAATCATATCAACGTGCCGGCTGACTTTAGCATATCGGTAACTGACCGCGCAAGGGAGTCTCAAAAGAAGGTTATCCCGGTATATTTTTCTGTTGATATGAAAAATGGGGTAGATTTAGCAATATGGCTTTTTCCACTGACGTTCTGAGTTGTTAAAGCATTTCTAAGGATACTGATTGTTAGTAGGCAGCGGTCTGACTCAAGAACGAGAACATGGTTTGTGTTACATTAGCAACACATTATTAGTTTGATAACATAGTCAAGCAAAACACTAATCATATTAAATAGTTGTGTCCGACGTTGTAAAAAGTGATACCATTGTGCAGCGTTTACCTCCGTAAGTTGACCGAGTGGATCTCTTCTGAGCTTGTGCAAGTGAGTGGAGGCGGGGTTAATTACATATTCATAGATCCGTGTATATTAAATGAGGCAAGGGTGTAGAGTTACATTCAAGATATTTTAAGGCATTAAGAATTTTTTTTTTCACAGGAAAAAAACATTTAAATATGTAATTTTGGTGATCAAAGATGAGTTTTAATGGAAGGAATTATTGACTACAAGGAAGAGATGTTTTAAAGGAAGAGACTTTAAAATATCTGCACCATTCAATCTAATCTGCAGAGCTGTGTTCAGTGTAGAGGCTATCAACATTGTACCCTATAGAGCAATGTGTATGTTCTGCTCTCGTTTTCATTTTACCATAAGAAACGCACAAACACTGGCTTGTGAAAGTTTTTTTTTTTTTTTTTTTTTTTTTTTCCTCTGTGTCTCTAGTTGTTTTTAGGTTGTTTACATCTCATAATATACTCCCTATCTTTACATGTGTTGGTGTGGTTGATTGGCATGTGTATAATCCAATCAGAGATGAGGTTTGATATAATGAGGGCCAATTTTGTATCTCAGTGCTAAGTCTGTATTTCATTAATTAATGAGCAGATTTTGTAAATCAAATCAGCAAAAAACACTGTTACAAATGTGTATATTTAACTACACTTTGTATTAACAACTAGTCAGTAATGCTGATTTAAGTATCTCAAAATTTATTGATTAATTTCAAGATCGACATCACTGAAATTAATGATAACTTACTGCATGTGACTGACTAACTGAACTATGTTACGGATTCACTAACCACAAATTAATTCAGTTCAGACTGAACTCATTAGTTTGTGAGGTTTTGAGTGATTCATTAAAATAACTGATTAATAGGAGTCGTTTTTTTAGTGAATCTGCTCATAAGCGTTATTTGTCAAGGAATCAGATCACTTTTTGCATTGTTTTTCCGCACATCATGTGAGATCTTAAGAGATACAGAAATTTACTTGCCATTTATTTATTTATTTATTTATTTATTCCACTTCATTTTTTACCTGCATTTAATTAAGGACTGAAGTGTTCAGAAAAAAATGAATTAATTATCAGATAATTGCATCTAATTGTCAGTATAACCCTGGACTGATGAAATTGACTCACTCCCTAGACACATGTCTCTCTTTCCACCACTCTCACTCGCTCTCCCATCTGTTCTGCTTTAGCCACATGTTGAGTGTTGTTCTGGAGCTTGATCCCATGTCATAAAACAGACACTTTTCTTCTCCTCTCTGTCTTGTCTCTTCTCTTTTTTTTTTTTTTCTTCCCTCTCATTTTTTATCTCTGGCACATAACTGGAAGATGGTTTTATGTTGGAAATGCGAGGGAGAAAAGGAGCAAAAGAAAGAAAAAAAAGCCGCAGCTGCATTTGACAGCATCGTTAAAGCGGTTCGGTAATGAATCTCTGAATGCCGTCATTCTTTAGCTATAGCTCGTTCTCTGAGAGCCGAGGTGTGAAATATCTGAAATGGCTGAGAACTTCATTGCCTTCTGTCCATCCATCTGCCGTAAAGTGTCCTTGCTCCTTGGAAACTCACAGCAATGCTGCTGTATTCCCAGCAGGATACTTGTAATACTCATAATAATCTAATCAAATGAAAGATGACAGTATGATTGGCCTTGGTTTTGATTCAGTTCTTCTTCTTCTTTTTTTTCCTTACTGGCGATGCTATAACAAACAACATTGCCAAAGAGGGTTGTAGTGAAATAGTGACGGTAATCAATTCAAAAGCAGCTTTATTTGTCAGTAGGAGGTAGTAATCTAAAGCAGACCTCTAACGCTCCATGATTTATACTATAGGATTTAAGCAGATGCTTGGAGTATCAAGGCTGGAATGATTAGCCAAAACGAGTAGCTACACAAAATCAGTCAAGCGACTACTGTTTGTCTTACTGTTTGTGTGCATTTTTGTGGATTTTATATGTACAACTCTTTCTCATTGCAGAGTTTGTTGTCTGTTCATGATACTGTGGCCAGGAAGAGTTACGATCCAGAACTTCCTCCTTTGCCAGATGACATTGATGATGAAGAAGACTCTGTCAAGATCATTCGACTGGTCAAGAGTAAAGAGCCTTTGGTGAGAGAACTTCCTTCTCACACACACTTACAAACACATGTAAATTTCCACATACTGTCAAAGCCAGACACATGTGGGCTGCCATAATTCAAGCACACGTAGTGGAAAACACTCTTATGAACATGAAGTGCATAAATACATGCGCATTCGCGTGATTGAGCGTGAGCCAAACACATCACTAACACTCTGTTCACCCTTATCCTCTAGTTCCTGAGTGACCACATATCCTCTGCCTAAACATGACACAGGCCACATTCCACATTACCTTACAGACCCTATCACCAGCTCTGTGTCCAGTGGTCTTTCTTGCGGTGTGTAGATGTATGTGTCTGTTCCACTTTCCCTTACGTGTCGTTCACAGCTCTGTCTAAGCCAGATTTCTGTCCAGCGTTCACTCTTCCATTTCATCTAATTTCTCAGTGAGCTGTCAGAATCAGGACCTCTGTTTACTTGTATTGTCATCAGTTACCCAAACCTGTTTGGCTTAAGACTGTACTGTACATGAAAGTGACAATGAATGAGCACTGACATCTGTTTGCATTTTTGGGTTTTGAGAATCCCAGAATGCCACATTAGATCTTCTTGTATTTAGCTGAGCAGTTGTTGGGTGGTTTGACAATGTATTTGATTTCTTTTACTACATAAGTATACTGGACAAAAGTGCTTGTGGGGAGATAATTTATTAAAGGTGGTACTATAGCGTAACTGGACTGATGTTGACTTTCTAAATCCTTAGCCTAAGGTACTGTCTGTCTGCCTGACAGACCTTGTGTCTAATTTTATACCCAGTTTATACTGAAGTGTGACACATGAAGGCTAAATTGAATTTGAGTGCATCTAAATAGACTTCATGGTCGCAATGTAATTGCTTGTTGTATTCACAATATATACACTACCTTTCAAAAGTTTAGGGTCAAAGTATTTTTTTTATTTTTTGTAAAGAAATTAATACGACTTTTCTGCAAGGATGCATTAAATTGTTCAAAATTGATAGTAAAAACTTTTATAATGTTACAATACTTTTTGATTTCAAATAAATTAGAGGTCTGCACAGGCTTTAAACTGAAGCCCGAGCCCGGCCCGTACCAGAGATCGTTTGACCCAACCCGAACCTGACCGGTACTGTTAAAGTTTAAGCCCGAATCCGACCCGAATCTGAAATCCAACGCTGTATGGAGATGCAGGCCTACCTGTATTCTTGCTACCACATCAGCCATGTATGACCTAGACCTACACTGCACATAAGCTATTCATTGGTTGAAACAACTAGATTATGCCAAATAGTAGAAAATGTATATGGTGTAGTGTTTCAGTTCATAGCAGCCTACTTTTGACAAAGCTGATTTCTGAGAGACGCGAGAGAAACGCGGCTATTTGATTTACGAAAGCGCTGTGCTCATTTCATTCATAGTTTTCACTCATTCATGTATCATATCATCTATCATATCGCCTCTCAATGTTTAAATTATTTAAATATACATATCAAATAGAAAATTTTTCTGAAGCAGTATTTTATTGATAGTATATGTGACAACTTTTTAAAAGACATAGAGACGGCAGCGCGGCTATTTGATTTCCACTGTGCTCAGTTTACACTTAACACACACATTATTGCGTAGTAATTTTATAAGTTTGTGTAGCCTATAATTTTGTGCTATCCCCTAGCTCACCTGTTATCCAGCAAACACGTCGAGGAGTGACTGTGACTGACGAATATGTTCCCTATTCGGTAGCATTTGGCAGCTTTTCCTGCATCTTTTGGCACTAATTTCCCTCAGTAATTGTTTGCCTTATCGCACTCATAGCTAAAGGTTTGAGTGCAGTCTGCTGTGTTGTGACCAAAAGTGCGCACGAGAGTGGGAGAAAAAAGTTCTGTTAAAATTATAGGCTATAAATGTGCTTTTGCTCTCGTGCGCTCTTTCGGCCACAACACAGCAGATGCAAACCTTAACTACATATAGTTTCTCTTAGTTACAAACCCGAACCCGAAGATATTCATGAAACGTTAACCCGAACCCGACCCGAAACCTGCGAGTTCGTCGGGACCCGTCGGGCTCGGGTCAGGTAACAGACCTCTAAAATAAATGCTGTTCTTTTGAACATTGTTTATCAAAGAATTCTGAAAAAATCCATCATGATTTTTAAGCAGCACAACTGTTTTCAACATTGAAAGTAATAAGACATATTCTTAACTTTAAGCACTAAATCTGCATATTAGAACAATTTCTGATCATGTGACACTAAAGACTGGAGTAACGGATGCTGAAAATTTAACTTTGCAGTCAAAGGAATAAATTACAATTTAAAAATAATTAAAATAAAAACGGTTATTTTAAATTGTAACTTTTTCAAAGTATTACTGTTTTCTGTATTTTATGAAATAAACATTAGTACATTCATTGTGTGTGATAGATAATGCATTCGATCTTATAGTGAAATTGTACAGTGAATGCAAGTTATTGAATGCATGCTATTTTCTCCTAAGTGAAATGAAATGCAAAATAAATCTCTTCTTTCCTCTAAATAAACATAGTCTGACCTGTGGCCTAAGCCCTCAGCAATTTTAGATACTGGCTGCCCTCAGAACAATCTCAGTTTACATTTTATATGTAGAAAAACATGTTTTTCTCACCAAATTCAATCAGCCCACTGAGCTTTGCACTATGAATTTCTATATGCAATTGTTTTTGATTTGAACTTGAAATTTTATATATCAGTTTCAGACAGCAAATGCAGTCATTATGACAAAAGGACTGCAAAGTTTAACTTTAATTTGCCTTTTTTTCTCTCTGGTGTGTGGTAGTTAGCAGGCTTTTGCCTCAGATGATGATTCATCTGTTTGTATAATTGTGATTAGTTGAAAGGGTAGGATTCGGTAGCGCTGATTAATTGCTATCATTTTTCAGACCATGACATCATGCAGTATTTTAGTGAGGGGAGTAATGAGAAGAAAGTGGAAGGGGGGCGGTTGGGTTCAAGTCCTTGGACTTTGGGGGGGGTGGGACCCAAATCCTCTGTTTGGTAACTTTAACCTGCTGATTTATTAGCAGCAATGGCAGGATGCTGAAATAATTGGGCTTGGATCAGCGTACATGGCAGCAGCAAAAGTGAGCTCAGTGGTGGATTTTATTGAAAGAATGTGTTGTTTTGGATAAGGTTACTGAAAGGTCTATAGGAAGGCGAAAGAGTGTGTGTATGGCTGTGTGTTTGTTGGATGGATAAAGTGTGTATGTTATATCCAGATTTTCAGACTGAGTAATAGGAGGATAGTAGACAGAACAGACATTTGCCAACAAGATGATTTGGCTGTAGATTGTGTGTGCACTCATTTCATCTCACGACTTGTGTTGGTTGGCGAGCATCTCCACATCTAGGTGCTTATTGCACATTTAAGTTGGAGCATGCCCAACAAAATCTTTGATCCCAAACTATACATTTTGTTTTGTGATGTAGTAGTCTTCTTTAATCTCTGTGTCACTCATCCTGAGGGGTTATATTAATCTACCCCCTCACATTTTTCAAAATGATAACTTCCTCTTGCTACTTTTAAAATTTTAATACAAATTTTCAATACTTCATACTCATACTCGCTGGTCCTGTTCACTGCCATTATAAATCTTGGATGCATCAGGATATTTATTAATATAATTCTGATTGTGTTCATCAGAAAGAAAAAAGTCATATACACCTAGGATGGCTTGAGTGTGAGAATTTTGGGTAATTTTCATTTTAAAGGGGTGGTTGATTTTTTTTTTTTTTTTTTTTTTTTTTTTTTTTTTTTTAGTGTGTAATGTTGCTGTTAGAGCATAAACAACATCTGTTCAAAGTTCAAAGCAAAGCAAGATATTTTATTTTAAAGAATTCTGTTTAAGGACCAACAAAAGGCTGGTAGGGACTACAATGAGCTTCTTCCTGGGTTGGTGACATCACTAACCCTAAAATTTACATAAACCCTGCCCCAGAGAACACGCAACAGAGGGGTGAAGCCTTGTTATTGCAATACAGTAGGTAACACAAATGCAGTAGCATGTCATAAAATCAAGATGACAACATGACAAGGTATAACCGTAATTAAACTAAACTATACCTGTTCTATCTTCATGCAGCATATATTCTCTGGCTCTGTAGGATCTTACAACAGTTCCCACATGAGCGATTTATAGATTATCATGAGAGAATATGCTAATCAATGTCTTTAAGATAGTTAACTCCACATCAGCTACATAAATTCATCAACTAACCATTCAGGAACATCCTGTTGCATTCTACATGTTGTCACTTCTTCCTGAGTCTCTCCATCATTGTCCGACTCCAGTTTAAACATAAAAGGCTGAACCGTTTCTGACATTTTTCAGTGAGTCTTCGTGAGGTAATTGGAGCTGCTAACACGAGCTCTTGAAACTCCGCCTTCTTCTTGGGAGCAGCAGCTCACTTGCATTTAAAGGGACACAAAAACTGAGCATTTTTGCTTGCCCTCAAAAAGTGACAAATTTAACATGCTATAAAATGTTATACATGCTATAATATGAAACTTCACATACACAATCTGGGGGCATCAGAGACTTATTTTACATCTTGTAAAAGTGGCATTATATGACCACTTTAAAGTGAAGTAATATTTTAATTACAGCAGCAGAAATTACATGACCTTTTTTCATTGAGATGATCCACACGAGTTGCCATACAATCTCTCTTTTTTTTCTTCTTCTTCTTTTTAGAATTTTTCAAGAACTTCACTTAGGAAAGTTCTTACGAACTTTTTAACTTCTTAGATTTTCCTTCAGTTAATTTCCAGTGGAAGGCTGGTCAGTGTTTTGTGGAGTTCAGGTTTTGTAAGGCATATGACCGAAGCTTGTGTGATTCTCCTTGCATAGTTTGAGGACCCCAGGACAATGTCAAAAAAGCATGCAGAATGTTCTAGAACACTTGTTTCTTTTGGCTTGTTGCTATTGACTGTTTGTGGCAGTGAAATCCATACAGTGGTAAAGGACCAAAACTCAAAGATTGTGCAGCCAAAACAAGACTTGCTACTTTGGAAAAAATATTTTTGAATGTCTGTGCTTAGATTTGTCATGTTGAGTCTTGGAACACAAGCGCAGCCAGCAGACATTCTGTACTATAAAAGTTCACACTGTTCTCATTTCCTCTGTGATCTCTCATTGGTTGACACAAGGCTTCATTAATGTTTCCTCTCAAGTGCCTTATTAGAAATGATTTTGTATATTTTGACATCTGTTTAGTTGTTGAATATTTCCAAATAGTGATTCTTGATATCAGTAGGGTTTATATGTGTGGTATGGGAACTGTAAATAAAACAATAGGAGGGGGAAAACAATAGGAGGGGGAAGTGGACTGCCCTGGATTTATACAGGGTGACAAATTACCAAATATATCTATGATATCTATTTCTATCTTAATCTGAATTTAGCTCTTGCTTCTGAAGTTTTTCATCTGTTATTCCTTTTCTTTTGAAGCAAACAGAAGATTATAAGGTCATCTGTTTGGGTTAGCAGTGAAAAACTGAGCACTAAGGTAATGTCACTTTCTAGAAATAATGGAGGCACAAATTAGATTAGGGTGAGAGATGGGAGCACACATGTTAACGCTTTTGAGATACATCTGTGTACACAGGAGAAATAAATCATGGCCCTGAGTGGAAGAGAAAGTTCTCTCCAGTGAGACATTGAGGACAGAGACTGACATGCACCATCAGAAGGTTATGTTGACCTGAGCGCTAGTGTCACTCATCTCCTATGTTACCTGAGATCAGTGATAGACTGAAATATTGGCCAGGCAGATTTTCCGTTCCGTAATCTTCAGCCATTTTTTTTTTTGTGTTCAGAGTTATTTATTTATCAGTAAATTAATTTTAAAAAATTAAATAAAAAAAAAAACACATTATGTACATATTATAAAAATAAATAAAACAACGTTTTAAATGCAGATTAATTAGGAACTCTGTCGTTGGTCGTTATGTAAGTGTAGGGTTAAGGCCAGTCTCCTTACCTTTTGCTGTTCTTCTAATCTTTCATTCCTTCCTCTGCATAGTATGCTCTGATTTCCCCAAGTGTCCATGTTTCTGTCTATATCCTGTTACAGAGTGCACAGGAGGTGCTTGAGCGCACACTGTGCTCTTTGTGCAGTGAGGTCTGCTTGTCTTGAAGGCATTTCCTCATGTAGGTGAAGGAACAAGATCTGACTTCTGAAAGTGATGTTTCCTTAGTGGGATAATTACAGTGAACACAGGCAACACTTACAGTAAAAGGCAGCCTATGGACGATCTGGTGTGTGAAACCACACACACATATATAGATTTAAGTCTTTAATACTTATGAGTAAACATCCAAGTTTTGGGCCTAAGCACCAGTGATCAGAAAATCAAGCAAGAATAGTTGAGTTGTTGCGCTTGGTAGCTCTGCCCACTGATGAATCTTATTATTATAGTCCAGTGAAGTTGGTTGTGATTAGCTGCAGTTTTTAGTGCAGTATTTTGGTTTCAGTCTGGACGGAAAAATCACTTGATGCTGGAAACCTGCTCAGGAGTGTGTTTTCTCATAGGATATAAAATGACCATGTCTAGCTTTCAGGGTCATACTGCAGGAGACATTTAAGATGGTATCCAGCATTTTATCCCAGGCCTCAACTTCCCTCTTCCGCTCATTCCTCCTTTACCTCCACACATTCTCATTTACCTTCCTGTCATTCTTATTTCTTTCTATGCATTTCAGGCCTGTCCTGTTTTCAGCACAAATACTGGCATTCCTCAGCCTTATTACCTTAATGAGACCCAATTTTCCTTTTTCAACATAATACCTGTTAATGATAGAACTGTAATGCAGCAGGGTTAAAGCAACATTTTGAGTGTTTACTGAGTAGGTCATTGAAGGGTTAGTATAACAGTCTAAATAGAAGGAGTGGAACATCACACACTTCATATTTGTTTTGAGTCTCACTGTGTTTGTGTGTGTGTTTATAATTGGAAGTTTAATAACCCTGTTTAACGCGTATCTTCTGCCTACTGGTTTACTCGCAGGTGGCATAAATCAGCAGTGATAATTGTGGCTAATTGTGTTTTAATGACCTCGCTGTTGCTCTTTTTGCTGTCTTTTCCTCCCCAGCTTTCTCCACTGCCAAATCTGCAGCAAACACAGCCATGTGGTTCTCGGTAATTTATGTTCATTTGAGCAGTGACTTGAAGAGTGTGTGTATCGTTGTTTATGTTTTCACGCCATTTTAAGTGACTTTGTGTCAAACACTCGCTCTGTCTCTGCACGGGCCTTTGTATTTGTTTTTTCAGGTCTGCCTTGATGGGTAGAGCTTAGGTTCTGCTGAAATTATCTGAACTTCAGACTTTGTAATGACGTTTGAAAAAGTTATGTTATGATGTCAGAGTGTGTTCGAGAACTTATTATATCCGTATGCACCAAGGAGGTCTATAATACTTTATCCATTAGTTTCCCATTAACCTCAATGACCATTGCTAGCACAGGTCTCCCCGTAAGTTAACAGCCTGCAATTTCAGTACATATATAATACATACACTACCATTTAAAAGTGTGGATTAATCAAAGGTGACAGGACAGACACTTCATGCTGGACCAGTGTGTTGTGATTGGTCAACCGCTTTGAGTGTTTCAGAAAAGTAAAGCCCCTTACTTTAATCGCAAGTTTCAATGCTCTACTAATGTTGCAAGCTGGCCTCACAATTTAATGTTTATAATATATTATACGAGCAAGAAAGGAATTTTCCCAAATATCCACATGAATGCAAATGTGACATTGATTTTATGCAACATTTCAACAAACACAAAGGTAATATGAAGTGATGTACATTTTAAACACAGTATTGTCAATATTGTATTTTGCAAAATAATAAAGGAAAAAAGGAAAGCCACAGCAGAACACAAAGCGGTGTTTCATTAGTGAACGAATCTGCGGCTTTAAATGAATCAGGAAAGTCAATGATTAATGACCCATTCATAAATACAGCCACTTGCTTAGTTACTGAAAGAATGAATGACTCTAACTCACTCATTAGGACAGTCACTTGCTACCACTTACTAGTGGTTTTAGTTTAATATTTAAAAGTATCACTTTTTTTTACCATCATTTATGGTTTTATTATATTAATAATACAATTTATGGAATTTTAAGAATATGACATACATTTAACAGGGTTGGAAAAACTTTGAATATATAAAGGTAAAAAATGCACCTGTAAATCAATTTAAGGGGACAAATATTGTCCCTAATAAAGGTGTGACTGCAGTCTAAGTGGAAGAGAGGGGATACGCAGAATGATTTTAAAGAGGAACTATTACGCCCATTTTTACAAGATGTTACATTGGAGTTCTTAATCATCATGAAAGTTTATTATCTGTTTGTGTTTTAAAGCCATATCAGTCTAAACTTCTGATATATACACTGAACAAAATTATAAACGCAACACTTTTGTTTTTTCCCCCCATTTTTCATGAGCTGAACTCAAAGATCTAAGACTTTTTCTATGTACACAAAAGGCCTATTTCTCTCAAATATTGTTCACAAATCTGTCTAAATCTGTGTTAGTGAGCACTTCTAGTTTACACACTAGTTTAGTCCGAAAACCAATCAGTATCTGGTGTGAACACCATTTGCCTCACTCGATCCACAACATTGACATCAGCAAACCACTCACCCACACGATGCCATACGATGCCACGTCTGCCATCTGCCATCTGCCCTGTACAGTGAAAACCGGGATTCATCCGTGAAGAGAACACCTCTCCAAAGTGCCAGATGCCAATGAATGTGAGCATTTGTCCACTCAAGTCGTTTATGACGACGAGCATGCAGATGAGTTTCCCTGAGATAGTTTCTGACAGTTTGTGCAGAAATTCTTTGGTTATGCAGCAGCTGTCCGGGTGGCTGGTCTCAGATGATCTTGGAGGTGAAGATGCTGGATGTGGAGGTCCTGGGCTGGTGTGGTTACACGTGGTCTGCGGTTGTGAGGCCGGTTGGATGTACTGCCAAATTCTCTGAAACGCCTTTGGAGACTGCTTATGGTAGAGAAATGAACATTCAATTCACGGGCAACAGCTCTGGTGGACATTTCTGCAGTCAGCATGCCAATTGCACGCTCCCTCAAAACTTGCAACATCTGTGGCATTGTGCTGTGTGATAAAACTGCACATTTTAGAGTGGCCTTTTATTGTGGCCAGTCTAAGGCACACCTGTGCTATAATAATGCTGTCTAATCAGCATCTTGATATGCCACACCTGTGAGGTGGATGGATTATCTCGGCAAAGGAGAAGTGCTCACTAACACAGATTTAGACAGATTTGTGAACAATATTTGAGAGAAATAGGCCTTTTGTGTACATAGAAAAAGTCTTAGATCTTTGAGTTCAGCTCATGAAAAATGGGGGCAAAAACAAGTGTTGTTTATAATTTTGTTCAGTGTAGTTTTCTGAGCACACACATCCGAAGTATGCACACAAAACGATGCATGTCAGACCACGCGTCCCGCAAGTATTAAACTAAATTCTCTTTCACGTGTTATTGCATTTAAACTGTCAAATACACACATGGTTATGTCAAAAACACACAAAGTTCACATAAACAGCCGGTTATGTCTGTGAAATGTAAACAGCAAGTAAATAAATTAGATTTGTGTATTAAAGTGAAGCAGCGTAATATACAGTACCCTACTGCTGTATATGCTGTTAATATGAATCAAACAACAAAAGAAAAACAGAAAATCACTCATGATTGAATAAGTTTAGAAGTAGCTTTAATAAGAATGCATTTTTTTACTTGAAAGCTATGCTAACGCTAATAGGACAGTCTGTCAGCAGTCATGGGCGGGGCCTAAGCATTTGTGATGTCACAAAAGCTACATTCTGCAAACGGCTTGTTCTGAGACACTGCTTATGATTATTGGGGATTAAAAAAAGAGGAGTGGCTGGTTTTTTTTTTAAACCATTTATAGGGTGGTTGTGTCAAACACCATGTAAAAGTGAGTTTTGCATAATAGGTCCCCTTTAAATGCTTCAAGGGGGTACACCACTGTAAAGGGTTTAGGTTTATTGTCCTAAAGAATGACTGCTGTCCTTCTGAGCTCTGCACAGATTAAGCCATCAACTTTTGGCCGGCCTTAAAATAACAGTCATAAGCATTTATGTGCTAAGAGTTTCAGCATATGGAGCTGATCACCTCCACAACTGGCAGCCGTGGGTCACGTTACTGATGAGTAATTTAGGGAGCCGCGGCCTCTTATTCTAACTTGCTTAATTTTTCTTCCATCTCAGTTTCTGCTCTCTCTCTCTCTCTCTCTCTCTCTCTCCTCTCTCTCTCTCTCTCTCTCTCTCTCTCTCTCTCTCTCTCTCTCTCTCTCTCTCTCTCTCTCTCTCTCTCTCTCTCTCTCTCTCTCTTTCTTTCTTTCTCTCTCTCTCTCTCCCTCTCTCCCTCTCTCCTCTCTCCCTCTCATCGGTTAGAGGAAAACTTTTTTCATTAAAGTCTATTTATAGAGCGTGTTTAATGGGCAGACCTCAGCAACAAGAGGAAATAAGAAAACCTTGAAAATGCTCAATCAAAGAACCTGCTCATTTCCTCCGGCTGCCTATTACAAGTGACCTTACTGGGAAAGTGAAGTTGCACTTGTGAGGATCGTGTGAGCGTGATTGCAAGGATGACTAACAGAGGTGGAGTTCCTGATGGGTAAATTGTGCCTGCGTGATGAGTTTGGTTATTCTCTCAGCATTGTGTGTGATTGGAGGAAGTCCATCATGTTTGAGGCAGTGATGTCTGTCTCAGGCCAAACCTGCAGCTGAATTTCAGCTCATGCTCTCTTACAAAGAGAGAAATGAACTTCAGTCATTTGTAAGCTTAAAGGTACAGTATGTAAGATTTTTGGATTAACATATCCAAAAACCACTAAAACGGTGTTATATATTTTGATGATTTGTGTTCTTACATTATCCCAGATGTTTCCAAGAATGTTTAAATCCAGAGATTTTAACCAGGTCACGGACCTCGTCAGTGCATCGCCTGTCAATGACATCATTCCTGCATTACCCTCGATTTCTGGTTTTATATTGTAGAAACCCCAAAGACGCTTTAATATATTATGTTTTATTAGACAAGGGAACAACTGTTTGGATACATTTATAGACTAATCATAGTTATATAGCTCAACATGTTTAGATTTCTTGATTTTCTGTTTTATCTTGCCTCAGAGAAAAAAACTTTTTTTTGTCAAGTGGCTAACACAGCATAATCAGATGCAGTTTTATTTTTAGTAACAGTAATACAGCATTTTCTGTGTCATAAAATGTTTTAAAATTATTTAGCATTTTAGCAACACAAGCCATCCAGCATTTATGATATTCTAATGTCGATCTAGCTTACGGCAGTGTGCAAAAAGTGTCTCATAGCAGCCGCCGAGTAACGTTATAACATAATTTTCAACACATTCAAATGTATCTTAATATGATAAACAGCGCTGTTACCCCACATACACTTGACTGGAAGAAGCGGAAGCAGTGATTGTGGCATAATAAAAGTTTATCTGCTCTCGTGCTCGTCTCTCATTAGCAATCGCTCCATTGGCCTCATTCAGCTCCAACAGCACTCAACCCTGCTCTGCTTCATACTACAGTAACATTAATAATCTCATCCATGAACATGATTTCTGCCCGAGTCCTGTCAGATTCCTTTCTACCGGCTGTGAGGTAAAGTTGACAACTCCCTTGATTCCACACTCAATCTCGGCGTCATCAAGCTACGCCTTTGTTTTGAATAGGTGATCTCTAGCAGTGAAAAATTACATACTGTGCCTTTAAATCCCAAAGAAATTTTTAATTTCCTTTAATGCAATCAGTCTTGTTTGCTCAATTTTTTTTTTGTTTTGTATCTTTTTTTTTTGTTTTCTTCTTTTCTTGTCACTGAACAAAGAGAAAAATGTATGCCTACCAGATGAAAACCTTGATTTGCAGTTGAATTGTCACATTTTTTCTTTTTTCTCCCTCCTTGTTGTCTTCCTGTTTTGTCAGAGTATGTGAGTTTGTGAGAGGTTCGTATGGGCTGTTTCCCTGGCTTCTGACCGATTCTGATCGATTAGAAGGGAAATTGGAAAGATCTCAGGTTTGATTTGAAGTGACAAAAATCTTTGTCGCTCCCTTTCAAAAGGGAACTCAACACTGCGTTTGACATGCTATGGGGAACGTCACCACGTGAACCGGTGTCTGAAAGCAATATCAAATCTCACCAATCCTATTGGCCGGCGACAGCCTATGACGTCATAATAGATGCGACCCAGAAGTATAAAAGGAGCGCCTAGAGAAGCAGTCAGCATCTTTTCGTCTGAAGGGACTGTTTTGTTTGATTGCGATTCTTCAAATCTGGTAAGAAATTATGTCTAACAAATGTTTCAGAAAGTGTGTGGATCTGTGTCCCAGGTTTTTGACACCTGATGACACACACAATCTATGCGTTTTCTGTCTGGGAGAGGAGCATGCACAGACAGTGCTTGACAAGTGGTTCCTTTCCGATCATAATCCAACAAGCCACCGTGAGCCTTCCATTCCTTCCCGATCTACATGTCGAGATCAAGAAGGCATGGGAGAACCCGTACTCAGCTCGTATTCATTGACTCCAGCGAGCTAATTTCGCTGATGTTGAGGGAATGAGCCAGCATGGGTATGTGTCGATGCCCCCTATTGACAAGACGTTTGCAAACTATCTCATCACAGGGCAGGCACCGACATTGAAATCTCCGGTCCTGCCTTCGAAGCCCCTTAAGATGACTTATCTCTTGAATGGCAGGGCATACACAGCAGCGGGTCAGGCTGGTGTTGCCTTACACACTTTGGCAGTGTTACAGGCTTACCAGGCTGATCTGCTGAAGGATCTGGATCAGGTCCCCTGAGGCAGTAGAAGAGCTGCACCGCACCACAGATCTTGCTTTTTCTGATGGCTTGCCTTCTGGCTTGGTAGTAAAGGGGCACTTTCAGGCTTGAAAGGACCATAGATTCCATCTTTTCTATGATGGTAATTCTCTGTCCTTCGAGCCGCAGGAAGGTGAGCTTGGTCTATATTTATATAATGAAATATATTGACCTTTGTTTCCTGTATAGCTTTTTCCTGGGTGTGTTTAAAAAAAAAAAAAAAAAAAAGGCTTGATGGTGGCCGCCTTTACAGCCACCATATGGTAGAGTAGCTTTCTCCTCTGGTTGTAGCTAGAGTTTGTTTAGAGATTAGCACTCTTTACTTCAGATAGATCTATGTTAAGCGTCTGCTTTCGGGGCCGCCTGACATTGTTTGGCTTGGGTTGAGCATCGCTGCTCTGAGCTCTTGATTTATGGAGTTTATTTTTCAGAATTTGCCTCCTCTCTATTGAGAGTTTTTATTAGAGGCTGAGTTTTAATCCCCAGGCAGATCTATGCTTATGTGTGGCCTTATAGGCCCACAGTTATAGCTGGCCTAGACTAGAACTAGGGTTTAGGTGATATACTGAAGCATTTCCACCCCTTTGTTACTACCCCTGTCAGGTGAGTGTAGTTTCCTAGTTCTGGCCTCCTCTTATCAGAGTTGTCAGGCCATGGCCCATTACCCCTTTGGTGTAGGTGCAAGATAGATAGCAGCTAAGGTAGCAGACTATTGCTAAGTCTCCCTGGTGCCGTTGTCTCGCTGGTAGGCCCCTTATCACTATGTGAATAAGAAACTGTTAGTGTTGCTGTGGCCCCACTTCCCTAGAGCTTTTCATTCTATACTTTGTTTTAGTATTTTTCCCCTGAACCCCTTGAATTAGGATTCAAGCTTGAGTGAAACGGTGTTAGCTTTCTTTAAGCTCCTGTTCCCTAGGGTTCAGTACAGATGTTTCTGTTTTTGGTGAAAAGTACCCACCCTAGAAATATGTTTCAGGGTAGTATGAATGAAAAGTAAAGCATTCCCCTATTTCTCAGGGTTGTTAATGCTCCAGTCCTATTTTTGCCCTATACAATGTGAGCTCAATAACTTTATTGCTACCACAGGTTAGCACCTGTATTTCTGTAGTAGTAGGCCTTTTTCTGGCCTCCTTCAGAGCATGGTGACTAAGTTTGTACTCCTCTTGCTAATAAGGGTAAAGTGTTTTACTGAGTATATTGCCTGTTGGAATGTATAAGCTCAGGTTGAGTTTCACTATTCAGTTTGGTTCTTATGTAGCTCCCTTTTAGAGTTTGAACACTGCCATAAGATGTTGCTTGTGTTGTTTGGAGTAAAAGGCTTTGTTTGGGCCTCCTTCAGAGCACAATTGCTTGTTTCATCACAAGTTTTGTTGGTAGATGTTTAGTTAGAGTTTTGCTCACTTAGAACTAGCACTGCCACAGGTTTATGCCCGTGATCATTTGAAGTAGTAGGCCGGTTTTTGGCCTCCTTCACAGAATGGCAGCATAATATTCTTTGTACTTTCCTTGCTTTAAGGGTAGAGGGTGTTTTTCCTGAGTACATTGCCTGTTGGAATGTGTGGATCAAATTAAGCTCAGGTTGAGTTAAACTAGTTAACCTCACTGGATAGTTTGGTTCTCAGATTTGGCTCCCTTAGAGCTTAGACACTGCCACTAGCTGATGCCCATGTCATTCTGAAGTCGCAGGTCCCGTTTGGACCTCCCTCAGAGCATGTTGTCGTAAGTTTGTACTCCCCTTGCTTAAAGAGTAAAAAGTGTTTTTACTGAGTACACTGCTTGTTGGAATGTGTTGATGTAGACTGTCTGCTAGTTTAACTCGTTTTCAATCAGAACGAGTTCCCATGTTTTGTGAGACCTTGCATTAGCAATTGAGTTGCTTTTAGGTGTGTGGCCTTCACAGGCCCTGTAAGTGAATCTCCCACATCTGGGTGTCTTTTAGCAGATTAAGTATGTAGTTTTCACATGGCTGGCCTTTGCAAGGCAGCTGTGATATATTCTACATTGTGTAGATTTGGTCATGTTGCAGGCTCTCTGGGAGCCTCCATGATTTTGGGCCTACAGTATGGTCTACCTGTTAGGTTGAGCATAGTACTCCCCTCGTCTAGAGGGTTGTTCTGCATAGTACTTGGCTCCCTAAGTCTGGTCAGTGGTTGAAGGCCTCTGAGGCCTCCCTGTTGAGGACCGGCCCCTAGGCTGGTTGTACTCCCCTTGTTTGGGTCCCTTTAGAGTGCACAGCATCCTCAGTGCAAATCAAGCACTGAGTAGATCCTAGGATTGAGCAGAATTTTTTTTCTTCCCTCACTGGTAAGGGTAAAAAAGTGCTAAGCTGAGTCCTGCTCTCCAGGATGCCTGTCTTTACAGTCCAGTCTGAGTTGGTTACTCCCTCTTACTGGATATCTTCTCTGAAGAATTTAATTGAGACTCTGTGATCAGACAGGTTGTTGGCCAGACTAGGTTGCTGTTAGACTAGGTTGGCCTCCCTGGTGGCAATTTGGGTTGAGTATGTTCCCCTGACGAGTGACTGGCTAGGGTTCCCTCAGGCCCCCTGGCTACGGTTCCCTCAGGCCCCCTGGCTACATTCCCTTAAATGCACCCTCGGGCCGCCTGTCTACATTACCTTAAATGTACCCTCGGGCCCCCTGGCTACATTACCTTAAATGTACCCTCGGGCCCCCTGGCTACATTACCTTAAATGTACCCTCTTTTCTTTGAAAAGAATCTTTGGTTCCAGAAGCCTTTGGGCGGCCTTGGTAGGCCGCCTTTGGAAGGCCTTTTTGAGGCTTATAGCTTGGGCTGTTGGCCATAGGGAATGTTGTCACTGACAGCCTATGTATGACTCGTAGGGGGAGTGGTTCTGGCATTTCAGTTGAAACTGCTAGTTCTGACATTTTTGTCTAGCCATTTTTGGCATGCACTCCCCTCAAGCATGGCGGCATTGGTATATTGTTCCCCATGGCGTGCCAAACGCAGTGTTGAGTTCCCTTTCGAAAGGGAACGTCTCAGGTTACGTATGTAACCATGGTTCCCTCAGAACAGGGAACGAGACACTGCGTTACCTGCCATATGTCGGGTTGCCTGCTGAACAGTCCTTTCAGACAATAAGGTACTGACTGCTTCTCTAGGCGCTCCTTTTATACTTCCTGGTCGCGTCGATTATGACGTCATAGGCTGTCGCCGGCCAATAGGATTGGTGAGATTTGATATTGCTTTCAGACACCGGTTCACGTGGTGATTATTCCCATAGCGTGTCAAACGCAGTCTCTCGTTCCCTGTTACATACGTAACCTAAGACGTTTTGCCTTTATCTCTTATAGAAGCATTATGTATATACAAGACTTGTACTATGAGCAATGGTATTGATTGTGGAGCGTGATTTATTGATTTGAAAGAAAAATAGTGTTGAGTGAATAATGATCTGTTTTAACACTGGAAAAAAACTGCTTCCACACTTGATTAAACAGGACAGTTCGGTAAGTCTGTTCAGTGATATTCTATTAAAATCATTGATGTTTTGATCAAGCAAAAAGGTTCTACCATTCACTTTATCAAATTAAATGGTATGTCAGTGGTCTGATTCTCTTTCTTTGCTCCCTTTCTCTCAGTCTCCCTCATGTGTGTCATTAACACCACTGCTTTATCTCACATTGAGATGTAACAGCTAAGCTGATCACTGGTTTCTGTCACCTCCCAAAGCTCTGGGCCAATAGCCTCCTTGTTCTTCCAGGTCACCAAATTGGTCCAATTATTTGATCAACAGGAAATATTCACAGACTTCTGAAGGGATCGTTGACAAATGGCTGCACTTTCCATCATAGAGGCTGTGTTTAACACAGCAGATGAGGACCTTGAGCTAATGTATTAGTCATGATGATGACATCGCAAAATCATTACAGGTGACCAAGTCATCAAAATGACTTTGACAGCAGATAATTGGTCTTACTGAGGTAATGCAGATAGAAGAGGACCATGTGTGTGTCTTTTTAAGGTTTTTTTTTGTTTTTTTGTTTTTTTGAGAATCCTATTGATGTGCCAACTTTCGTCAAGGCCGTTTTTTCAGACACCTGAACTGAGGTGGGGTAAAAACCCTGATAAGTTTTTAAACACACATGTACACTAAAGGAACAGCTCTGCACCTTCATCCACTTTCATGGATGCTTTAGAAATAATAACCACCTCAGAGACACTAATGCAGAAAACAGAGTGTGAAATAAAAAGGCAGACTAAAGCTCAAACTGTCTGACATGTTTGTCTGTGTGTGAATGGCCCTGCTAGGAATCTTGCTGTCTAATTTCACTGTGTTTGTGTGTGTGGTGACAGCCCATGCTGTGAGCGTCTGGCCACATGTGTCTCCGTTACAGTAACGTATGCGTATGTATGGCGGCAGGATGACACACAGGGCTGGCATATTGTTGGCAGATCAGTGCCATGGATAGCTGGTTCTTTTGCATTCCTGTTTTGGCAGTCATAGCAGTCCATTTAAGCCATTAAGCTGTTGTGTGTATCCAGCCATACTCCACAGTAACAGAGCACTTACTTGCACACATATGCACAGTAAATCACATGCACACATATATTGAATGTTTCACTGGCCGTGTGTGTACTGGACCTTTTCACTGTTTGTATCACTCTGTTGTCTGTTTTTGTTGTCTTTCTACATAGTTATGTCAGTGGTTGGTGGCAGTTGATTGTCTTTGAGTGAAACGAGTGACTTGCTGCGTCCCAAATTGAATACTGTCCATCTTAAATTGTATTTGAAATTAGAATGAATGTGTCCTAAATTGTAGTATGTTGAAATGAGTATTCCAAAGATACCGGATAGTCTACTATTAGAATTCGAAGTGCAGATTTGTGCACACTCTATTTTCTAGTATTGCCCAGAACCCATTGCCTGTTGTAAACTACAAACATGGCAGATGTGCAAGACCCAAAGTTTAAAGGGTTAGTTCACCCAAAAATGAAAATTCTGTCATTAATTACTCACCCTCATGTCATTCCACACCCGTAAGACCTTCGTTGATCTTCAGAACACAAATTAAGGTATTTTTGATAATATCCGATGGCTCGGTGAGGCCTGCATTGACAGCAAGTTCATTTACACTTTCAAACACCCAGAAAGGTACTAAAGATATATTTAAAACAGCTCATGTGACTACAGTGGTTCAACCTTAATGTTATGAAGTGACAAGAGTACGTTTTGTGCGCCAAAAAAACAACAACAAAATAACGACTTTATTCAACAATATCTAGTGATGGGTGATTTCAAAACACTGCTTCGTGAAGCTTTGAAGCTATACGAATCTTTTGTTTCGAATCAGTGGCATTAAAATTTCGAAACACTTATGACGTAACAAAGCCTCGTTTACTGAAATCATGTGACTTTCATGCTCTGAACCACTGATTTGAAAGAAAAGATTCATAAAGCTTCAAAGCGTCATGAAGCAGTGTTTTAAAATCACTCATCACTAGATATTGTTGAATAAAGTCGTTATTTGGGGGTTTTTTGGCACACAAAAAGTATTCTTGTTGCTTCACAACACACAAGGTTGAACCACTGTAGTCACATGAACTGTTTTTAATATGTTTGTAAGGGTGGACTTCCTACAGGGGTTCAGGCTGTAGGGTTGCCGAGCGACTAAAGAAACATTATCAGTGAGATGGCATAAAACTGTACATTTCTTGTCCATTCACACCCACTGCAGCTTATACCAACGGCGGAAATAAGCGCAGTTACAATAGCAAAATATGTGGGAGAGCGTTGCTATAGTGTGACAATATCGTATTGCAATAGGGAGCACATTAATGTTACTAAAAATCAAAACTAGTTAGCACATCATTTGTAATGGAAATGGTTTAATGACAATATCTGATTATGGTTCCACTTAAAATAGTTACAAAAGAGATATATGAGATGATAAAATCATATACTATTAATCGTACCCAGCATGTATGTAAAAAGTTACCTGAGAGTTAGAGAGTGTAAAAGAGAGCGAGAGAGAGAGAGAGAGAGAGAGAGAGAGAGAGAGAGGGCCAGAGAGTGCCCAAGAAAAGAGGCAGAGAATGAAAAGAGCCAGAGCAACAGTTACGATCTTCTTTTATCCCTTCCTTGACCATGTGACTGAAACCCAAATGTGAGACATTTAAACTGACTAATCAGGAAATTAAAACTTCCCCCACTGTACTAAAGGTGTGACAATTTGTAGACTCCCAATGTATATACATTTTGGCCTACAGGGCTTGATCACTATCAGCACCTTTGTCTTCCAAATGGCCCTTGTAACAAGAGAGGGGGGGTTGAAACAGTAAAGCAAATGTCTTTGTTCATTTTAAAATATCATATAGATATTTTCAATCTTACATGTTTTAGTACCTTTCTGGGCATTGAAAGTGTAAATTAACTTGCTGTCAATGCAGGCTTCACTGAGCCATCAGATTTTATCAAAAATATCTTAGTTTGTGTTCCAAAGATGGACAAAGGTCTTATGGGTGTGGAACGACATGAGGATGAGTAATTTATGACCATTTTCATTTTTGGGTAAACTAACCCTTTAAGTTAAAGGGGTTTGAGTGATTTAGTCAGTATCTAACCTGATGAAAGAATATTTATCCTCATTCTTTTTCATCTGCAACAACTTTGAACTTTTATAAAGATACATTTGGTCATTTAACTTTTAAGTGCATCATTATGCAAGCAGAGTTTTCTACATGAAAGACCCACGATCAGTGTGCTACTACATTTTTCTCCAATACAGTAGGAAATGAAATGAAATGTAGAGGATAACTGTGACAAGATGATTGTCAGGGCAATTTCAACAGTGACCGTGTGCACCTAACTAAGAGACAGAGCAGTCTGTTAAAGACACAATTATGACAAAGTTTTGAGTGTGCAACAGAAGAGCAAGCAAGCTTTGGGACATACTACTATGTACTTTCTTCATAAAGAGTATATAGTTTTAGGGTGTAGTAAAAGTAGGCGAATTTAGACGCAGCAACTTCACCAGTAAGTCAATAAATCATTACTTTAACCAATTTGGTCAAAAACACTCATTCATTCAGGAATCATCAAGTGATTGTCTTTATGAATCATTGAATATTCTAATGGGTATTAATGTCTAAAACAATGTGAAGTCTAATTGGAATATAATGTGCATATCTACCTGGTCACTGTTAATTTTGTGTTTTCTTTAAGTGTTGTTGTTGACTCTTTGTATATGTGTTACAGGGTGCCACCATAAAGAAGGATGAACGCAGTGGAGCGATCATAGTGGCGCGCATCATGAGGGGTGGGGCAGCAGACAGAAGTGGTGAGCACTGATGCGCCTCTTCTCTCTCTACAAAAATGTAACCTAATAGCACCCAGATGTTTACTTAGTTTACACAAAGCCTGAGATGATTTATTACACCGAATAAACTGTGGTCTCTTAACTTCTCTTTTTATCCACTGCTCTTTGTTGCATCCAGGGCTGATACATGTCGGAGATGAGCTGAAAGAGGTCAACGGTATCCCTGTAGAAGACAAAAAACCAGAGGAAGTAATCAGCATCCTGGTATGTGTGCATTTGTGAAGAGACAACAAGAAATGCCATTAACAGCAGGTTTAATGGTTTGTAATATAAAATGTTTTGAAAAGAGGATTTTATCCAGTGGGAATTGTTTTGACCGTAAATGTGTTAAACATTATAGGATAAGAATCTAATGTTGGTTAGTATTATTTTCAACCTTGTTATTGCAGGAGAAATTTAAAAAAAAAAAAGAAAAGTTTTAGCTAGAGAAAATTATTTTGGTAAAAAAAAACTATGAAATAAAAAGACAAAATGAATGCACCAGTGCACATTATTCATTTCATTTACTAAATTAAAGGTTAAGGGTTAGTGATTGTGTCTTTTTGTTGATTCTGCTCTGTTTACAGTCCCAGTCGCAAGGTGCCATCACGTTTAAAGTGGTCCCAGGCATCAAAGAGGAGGCACAAAGCAAAGAGCCCAAGGTACAATTCATCATCATTACTACCGATCAGACGTGACAAACAGTTTAGGAAAAAGAGATGGCCGATATGGGATGTTCTACTCAGTTGGTGGGGTTTCTTTTTTTCCTCTGTATTTGTACTAAAGGCTGCTGGTTTGATAGATGAACTTTTGTTTCCATTCGTCTTCAACACAAATTATTTGCACTAAGCCTCTCAGCTCCTGTCCAGCTTTCAAACAGCCTATGTTGATCTGGTCCTAAACCAAGCGAGCTCTGCCTCACAGTCTGCTGTCTACATGAAACCTCAAAGATTTGCAATGCTCTACACATGCAGCTTACACAAAACTTTATCATGTTCTAACTCAATTCTGTTGGAATCACTTAAGCGTCAACAGTTCTGACTAAAGACTTGATACAAACTGGCATACATGTTAACATCAGGAATGTTGAACATCACGGTTTTAACATGCAGCCTCTATGTAATCTAACATTCAGAAGATTGGGGTCTGTAGTTTTTTTTTTATTTTTATGTTTGTTTTTTTTTAAGTCTCAAGGCTGCATTTAATTAATTAAAATACAGTAAAACAGTAATATTGTAAAATATAATTTTAAATTTAAAATATATTTTTTAAATTTAATATATCTCAAAATGTAATTCATTTGTCAAAGCTGAATTTTCAGCATCCATTACTCCAGTCTTCAGTGTCACATGATCCTTCAGAAATTCTAATGTGCTATTTTTTTTAAATAGCATTTCTTATTAATATCAATGTTGACATCTGTTGTGCTGCTTAATATTTGTATTATTATTTTTGTGAAAATTGTGAAATTACATTTTTTCAAGTTTTTTTAAGAATAGAAAGCTGAAAAAGCATTTTTTTTAAATATGTAGAATTTTGAAAAATTTAAATTTCATCCTTGCTGAATAAAATTAATTTCTTATAAAAAATTAAAAAAAAAACTTACTGACCCTAAACTTTTGAGTGTTGTGCTGTAAATGAGGACTGTACCATTTCTTTGCAGATCTATTTTATTCATTTACTGTGCTGTAATGGTTTAAATATGTTTCAGTTTTAAATTCAGTCTTAACCCGCATGTGTGTGTTATCCAGTGACCATAGTTTACTGTTTTCTGCACATGTAATGAATATGTTGAAGTGCTGCTAATTGGCTGCACATGTGTAAGAGATGGAGTGCGAGACTGAGAGATGAAGCGTTCCCTCAGGATGTATTGGTGTGTTTGTGGGGAATGTTCTCCCCTGTAACATCATTTTTCTGTATGGCACACGCAGCTCTCTAAATCAACACTAGCCATTGCTCTGTGCTTTGGGGACTTTGCTGTCTCCGTTTGCTCTCAGTAACCTTTTACTTTCTTATTTGTCTTTTTTATTTATTTGATATGTCTGCTCAATCACTCCAATCCTCCAAACACCTCATGATCTCCTTCGTTAGAAAAGCGCTAATGAGAATCGCATAGCATTTCCAAGAAGATTTTACATGTGTATGTGTGGAAAGTAAGCCTATCCAAAATGCACCTTGATTTGGTCATTATTTAGAGAGAGGGATGGAGCAGATGTGATTTGAATTTCATCTTTCTCTAATTTCATTTCAATCCATTTAATGTTCATTTTGAAGCTGTTTCTCTCTCTTTCTCTTGCTCTTCAGATGTTTGTAAAGGCGCTTTTTGACTACAATCCAGCTGACGATAAGGCGATCCCTTGCAAGGAGGCAGGCTTGGGGTTTAAGAAGGGAGATATCTTGCAGGTTATGAGCCAGGATGATGCCACCTGGTGGCAGGCCAAACTCGAGGGCGATGGCAACCCGCGAGCTGGACTCATCCCTTCCAAACACTTTCAGGAGAGGTTAGCCAATGCTTTTCTCTCTTCCCTGCTCCTTTCCTCCCACTATCACCAGTTTTAAATTCAACAGCACTCTCTGACTCCATCATCCTGTCCGCCCTCTGTCCAGCCCCCTCATATATCATATTCTCCTTTCATGCATCCATCTCTCTGTCTCTCGATCATTCCAGACTTCTTCCACTCCATTACAACCTGACTTTCACTCCCTACTATGAAAGGAATGACTTTTCTGACTTTTTTTGTATTCCTCGTCATTTTTTTCCCTTTTTGTGCAAGAGGGCTCAGCCAAAATACTTTGGATTTCCGTGGCTGTCTGGGCTGGAATGAGTAATGACAGACAATGATAGCACTGGTTCACATCCACTTTGGACGTCCACGCACGGAAAATTGCACATCAGTGGCGTTCTTCTTCGTAAAGTGGACTCTGACGTGCATGCACATGTGTGCTGCCCTAGGAAATTTTTTCTTTGCTCTGTTTCTCTTGAAAAAAAAAAAAAAAAAAAAAAAAGTACCTTTCAATAGTAAAACATATTTTTGAACCTGTCAGATGTACAGTAGCAAGTGCTGTTTCTGGCTGACAATTTTCTCTCTCTTTCTTTCTCTCATTCTCTCTCTCACACTCACTCACTCTCTCTCTCTCTCACTCTCTCACTCTCTCTCTCTCTCTCTCTCTCTCTCTCTCTCTCTCTCTCTCTCTCTCTCTCTCTCTCTCTCTCTCTCTCTCTCACACACACACACACACACACACACACACACACACACACACACACACACACACACACACACACACACACACACACACACACACACACACACACACACACACACTAATGGATATTTAGGCAGGTAGCTCTGCATTGTAGTTGAGTGTTTAGTAATCCCCATACGGCTGTGAAATCTGATTTTATTGCAGCTATGCTCATGGCAACAGAATAGTGTTGTCAGTTTGGTTTGAAGTGCTAAATTACCAATCATTAAGTTACGTTTACACATTTTGGTTATAAATGAGTGACACATGGTATTCAAAGACCAAACAGACTCCTTTACTCACTGTTGTCTGTTGATTTAGATTTGATGGGGGAAATTGCTTCTCACTCACAAATATCGTTAAATGCAGTTGTCAGTCCCAAACACTGTTCTTATAGCTCTTTATTTTTCTCTCTCACTTCCTTCAGGAGGTTTGCAGTCTGGAAACCCACAACCGTCACGACTCTTCAGAGGACCCCCAGCAAAAGATTTTGTAAGGACCACACTCAAACAATCATGCAGCAACTAAAACAGCCACTAAAACAAACATATATACACACCAGGGCTCAACAATAAGATTTTTTTCGGGCCATTAGTTGTGGCCCCACTACAAAAGAATATATATATAATTTGTTTTGTTTTTTTTGTTTTGTTTTTTTTTTTTCATTAAAATTTAAGTGTACTTAACATTTCACTTCACAAAGGTGTGTTTTTCTTTACAAAACAAACTTTAACATTCATAAACATAAGCAATAAGCATATGATGCAAAACATTGTTTGGTTTGTCGTTTCACATTTTAATGGTACTTTCAAGGTGGTTACAAATTTTTGAAATTTTCACAAACCTCACCCATGTTAGCCTACTAGATAACATTATCTTTGTGACAAATCATCATAATTTGCAACAACAGTTTTGATTAAATTACAAAAACTGAACAATGGTTCTTAGCTAGGGGGATGGAGCCCACTTTCAGAGGTACCAACAATGATTTAAAAGCATTTAAAGAAATAAAGTATTAATAATATATTAACATAATTAAACTAATGTAAATTAAAATGATTAAAAAATGTTAACATTTTTTTTCCCAACCTATTATTGTTCTTGCAATTTCTGGAATCTCAATTTAATTAAATTCAGTACATCAATACTCTGCTTGTTTTCCAACTTTTTTAATTAACTGAAACAGTTTTGTCATAATTGCAGCAGAAATACCAGATATATCATAACCTAAATGGGGGAGGGGGATCCTTGAATATTGTGTTGGACAACAGGGGCCTTTGAGTCAAACAGGTTGAGAACCACTGGTGTAAAACATGGTTGTACAAGATCACTGAATGTAAAATTTTCTGTGGTAATGCCGGAATCTCTCTCACTGACCTCAGGCCAGACACCTTATTGTTGAGCCCTGCGTACACACTCATCCTTTTGTTCCTGGGCTACAGCAGAAGTGATTTTTGAGAAGTTTTTTTTAATTTTTTTATGTCGTATGAGAGAGGCCCATGCAATGCAGATGTTCTGACGAGACCCTCTGAGTAGAGAAAAAAAGACTTCTTTCTGACTTAAAGAAAAAAGAATAGAAGGAACAGTAACCGGAAAAGATTAGATGAGAGGGTGGGAAGTGCAAGGTGAAGTGAATGCAGACAGGGAGCCCAGACTCCCCTGATTGGTGCCAGGCAGATATGTGCACACATGTGTATTCATGTACATGTGCATTAATGCACGCCTGGACATAAGCTTCCTCTCCTGCTTTCCATTAATCTCTCACATCTGATTATTGTATGCGTGTGTGCGTGTGTTTGTACACCACAGCTCTAATCTCTTCCACTGACTGACATCAGGGGTCTTTATGGAGCTGTGCTGGGTTACTCTCTACACATGGGCGCACTTAAGGCTCACCACGAGACAGACGCACTGCAACACTCTCGACATGTTGCCAGCATCCGTACAGCTACACACACACTTGATTGAATAATATAGCCACTCTGGATTCTTATACCCAATGCCACATGCTTGGCCTCCCACCTTTTCCATTTTTCTGTGTCACTCCGTCAGCTGCTTAAAACAAAGTAAAAGTTGATGTGTGCGTCACTGAAGTATCTGTATTGATGAGTTTTCCAGGACCACCCCAGGAGTAATGAAACTTCGCAAACTCTTTACGTTTCACATAACGAACAAGCATAAGTAATATTAAAGTGCTGCTTTATTGCAGCTTTTCATGTATAGAATTTTTTAAATCATGTCACGTATGGAAATTTGTCAGGAAAAAAAGCTAAATTCAGAGAAATGGAAAGCTAATGTGTCCATGTCTGACTTGACCAGAAGCGGACCGTATAAAATACCAATCCAAACACAGGTGTTGTAGATGCATATAGGTGTGCTTGGAAGAAAGAAATTTTGTTTGTTTGAAACTGCATGACTGTGCACTTTTAAGAGTAAGACCATCTGTCCACTGGCCTGCAGTGTGGTAACGTTAGCCCAGATTTCAAAGAGCAGCGATGAGGGGCTTTCTCTGGATGACTGAACACACGCTAGTGCTTTGCACTATAGACGTGCAGTCACATAATGCCTTACTTATCAGAACAGCATGATCACTAGCTGAGGCTTTGTCATATCCATTATAAACCCCACAACCCTGGGCAGGTACAGAGACCAAAACTTCTAGGGTTTCCACAGTCAAATCATATTTAAAATTGTGATTTTTTTTTTTTTTTTTTTTTTTTACCACATGGAAATGTCATGGAAATTAATCTTAAAAATAATAAAAAGTCATGGAAATTTACCAGTTTTTGTTCATAGTTTTAAAATTTTGTAGGCTAGAAATAGATTTATGGATTAAATAAAATAATTTAAGTCAATATCAGGTAAATCCTTGTGAAGGCCTGGAAAAATTACATTTTACACTGTCATTGTACATTGTACATGAGTCGAATCATGTGCACATATAGGTTGGTCTGGTAACAAGAAGGTTTGCTGGTTCAATCTCCACAGGGAGCGAGCACCATTATTTATTTGTGCAAGGTACTTAGATAGGGTGAACTTACATTTCATTCAACTTTATTTTCTAAACACATTCATAACATATTATGAATAATAACCATGCATATGTTTCTCTCTTTTTTTTTTTTTTTTTTTTTTTTTGACCAAGTAGTTCTTAATCAGCATGTCATAACTTGATCGTCCAATAAAATAACAGACTTCTCTGGTGAGGTATGCCGGCCTTTTCCAATAATTTTTGTCCACTTAAACCCTGACTCTTTCTTATAATTGACTACAAGCTCTCATTTAGATCTGACTCCATCCAGTCAACAACCAATCGTTTGATAATTCGTTTCACTCGAGTGTACATCATAATACGGAAGAATTTATCTGTTGCTACTTCCGTTACATTGCAAAATATCTATCATAGGTGAATGAGACACTGTGTCTTGGATCAGTGTTATGGGGAATGCCATCAGTGTGAGCGATGTCTGTCTGAAGCAAGTGCATACACATGACAATTTCATTAGCTGACTCCAGTCCATGACATCACTACCAGAGAGCCCCCTGTGTATAAGAGGGCACCTGCAATAGATTTAATCAATGTTTTTGTCTGAAGGAGATGTGTAGACAAGCCCGAGGCATGGCAACAAGATGCAGTGTATCGTTCCCCTTTTTAGGGAACCATGATTACATTCGTAACCTGAGACGTTCCCTTTCGAAGTGAAACGCAACATTGCATCTTGGATCGACACTATGGGGAACAAATGCCCACTCCGCCATGCTGAGGCAATACCTGCCTCATTAGCTGTGCCTATGCACAACCACAATGAGCATCGTAAAAGTCCTAGCCCTTTTCAACCTTCCTTTCTTGCTTGTGGGTCCAACCTTAGAAACCTGCAGCCCAGGAGCAGAGCTGTAAGATTTAGCAATATCAGCTTCTTTAGCTTGACACATTTTTGGACTCCCAGCACCTGACAAAGGTGCCTGATAACAAGAAGAGCTGCCAGAAGGCAAATTAACCTCTACTTGGCAGGTTCTAAGGGATAAGTTTAGAAAAGAAAAAAGAATAGAAGAAACCGCAACCGATTTAGGGGTTTTCATAGGGTTTGGGAAAGAGAAGGGATGTTACTTCTCCTTAGTCTTGTCGTCTTGTTTTCCAAATCGCTTCCATTCAATCACTTCCTCTTAGCATCCTGCCTTTTCTACGCTCTACTCCTCACCGGAGGAAGAGCATGAGTGGCCACACTCTTCCTCTGGCCCTGCATCCAGTCCTAGTACTGTGATGGACCAGGTCTCCAAGAGGTATTAGGTAAAGACTTGCCGTGGAATGTATCACCTGAAAGCTGCCAACCACACCCTCGCCTCTCTAAACCTTCTGGCTACCATCTCTAAGGAGAATGAGAAAAAAAAAAATGTTCTCAATGCATCAGTCTCTTTTTGACACTCCTATAATGTCTTCCAAGTTCAACCACAGACGCCTATGCACAGCCACCATGGTTGCTCAGTGGCAGCGGCAGTTTATTTTATTTATTAGCCCAGAGGTCCAAATCCATGGTACCCTGCTGTTCAAAAGTGATGTAGTCCTCAATGCAAGGCAGATTCGAAGGGGTGCAGTTATGGCCTGACAGAATTTGCTCGTCAAAAGTGCCACAAGTGACTTCCTGTCTCATGGCCCTAGACCAGATCTAGTCTAGTCGTGGTGCAGGCCATCACCTCCAGAAACTCCTCATATGTGGAGCTGGTAGGCTGAGAGAGCTCACTATAAGCAATATCCTCGCCCTCATTAACCACATCCACCTCATCTTGGCCGGATGGTGCCAGCAACATTTGCTATCTGCTTGTGGACAGTTCCCCATAGTGTCAATCCAAGATGCAGTGTTGAGTTCCACTTCAAAAAGGAACTCTATATGCGTACTATACGCCACTTAGATAAAAATGACTGTTAAATGACTTCTTACCTGAGACTTGCTCAAGAATCTTTATTAACGGTCACATGACCAGATTCCATTGTATTTTTTTTTTTCTTTTTTTTTTTTCCCCTCCACTTTCATGCTATATCATTGGCACAGTGGGGATTGTGATAAAGACAGGTGCTTCACAGAGATTTCAAACCAGCAACCTTTCGGTTAGCAACCCTGAGCCTTAACCAGACAGTTAATGTCTATTTTATTTACAAATAGATTCTTTTTATTCTTTCCATATCTTCACCTCTCATGATGACCTTTTTTTTTCTTTCTGTTGCATCTTTATGAGAGAAATATGTCTTCTGGTTACACTAGCTGCATTTACATGAAACCTAATATCTGTTAATCTTAACGTGTTCAGGATCACTGATCACAAGCTTCTTGTTATCGCAATGTTGACATATTGCATGTGGAGCAGTTTTGTTCGGGATACATGTAATGCACATGTAAATGGATATATATATACATTGGTTAAGGTAGATATAAACAGAACGTGTAAATCTGTGTATATCAGTCTATTCATGCCTGTTCACGTGATCTGGTTTGTGCCCTTTTAGATGTTTGTTTGACCAGATATAATTTCAATCCAATTGTTCTGTCATCACTGTAGATATGGAAACAATTTAAGAACCCCTTTAATCTACACTCACTAACTCACCATCCCCACTTATTTGTAATAATCATCTGTTCTAGATTGATTTATAAATTGTGGGAGGCAAAAGGCATCTGTTATCTTTTTTAAATTATTCTGTCATGTAAAAATTGCATCATTTCAATACTCTTGTTTTCAAGTTTGCTCTGTCAAATTTATGTCTGTGGTTGGAATTTTTTTTTTTTTTTTTTTTTTTTTTTGCCCTCTGTGACCAAAAGCCATTTTTTTTAACAAATGATCTTGAGACCTATATTACTGACAAGGGCTGGAAAAAGGTGCTAGATGTAGTGAAGTTCACTGCTTCGTGCCCTTGCCTTACAATTCCATTTCTCTGAAAAACGCCTCCAGTAATTATGACAGATGTGACAGTTATCTATTTTCACCTGTAAATCTTACCGATTTTATTTTTATCCTAAGCTAAATGGCCTCACTTCTTGTCCCAAACCTTAAACATATCCTTAGATCCCTGCTTTTTTTTTTAATATATAATTTATTTTGTCCTTTGGTCGTTTGGGTCACACCAACAAGAAGGCAGATGCCTAAGGATTCACTTGACTGATAGCACACAAAAGATTTTACTGCCCTCCATCCTCCTCTTCATGGTATTGCTTTCTTGGCAGGACTGTGTGGATGTGTATGGCAGGCTGTGTAGATGCTGCCCTTTGCTCGTGTGTGTTTTGATTTAAGCTTGTTTAGTAGAATTGAGACCACATGAACTGGAGGAAGCTTTTAAAATGACTCCAAATGTTTGCATGTCTTCAGGCTTGCACATGCACACTCAAATACACACTTTCTCTGCTGTTATGAACTGTTAGTTGTTCTGTAGCTGCAGTTTCCTATGAGGTAAGCAATGGTTTACCACTTAATGGCATACTGAAGACTTTTCATAGAAAACAAACAGATTTTTTTTTTTTTTTTTTTTTTTACGTTCGTTCAACATTTAAAGGCATAGTTCAGTTGAAAACTGTGATCATTTACTCACCCTGATGTTGTTCCAAACCTTTCTTTTTGTGGAAAAGAAGAATGTTAAAGCAACCCTATTGACTTTCATTAAAACAGCAGAAGAAAGAAAGTCAAACAGGTTTGGAATGATTTGAGGTAGTAAATGATGACAGAATTTTTGGATGAACTGTCCCTTTAAATGTATATATTTTAAATCATGTTTGTAATGTGTAATTCCAGTCACATGACTATCTTTCCTTTCATTTTTTTCCTTCATAAGATGATGAAACGGTCGAATCGGGTAGGTCAGTTTCTTCTTCCTCCATTCATTTGCTTCTCACTTCACTCTCTTAATCTGTTTTTAATCTTTTTATGTTTATCATATTCCTTTCTTTGCTTTCCCAGTGGAGGACATTGAAGGTACACCTTTCAGACTAACTCTGGTTCACCTATGAAATGCCATAGCCATTAGATAATTGGCTAGGGACCCCTGTATGTGGTAATAGAGTACCCGAACAATGAAGATACAGTTGGTTAGCATTCATTGGACCACGGCAACCTAATGGAGCGTAGCAGAGTGTGTAAAGGGGCCAAGAGTTCACTACCCTACTGTATCTCTCTCATATATTAAGACACACTTTCAAAAGCACACAATACATCCCTATTTGCCTGACCAACTATGCCTTGCACTTTAAATGAGTTTAGAATGATGAGCGCTCAAAAGAATCCCATCCATTTTAGTCCTTAGAACGTGTGAAAGAGATTGTGAACACATTCTCCCAGTATTTCATAGTCTTATTGTTATGTGAGATGCAAAAGATGTTTTAACTTCTCTTACCCCATCTGTAAGGTATGTATTGAATGTATTATGTGTTGTGTCTAATAGACAAAAGAAATCTGAAGTTTATGGTCCTCATGGAAAGTTGTTGATGTTGAATGCGAACACTGCCAATAGATCTGTCCACCTGGTTCAGCTCTAGAGGATCAATTGATGAAGAAATATGACAGCTGTGCTTGTCTGTAAAACACAACCGTTCAAAAGCTTCTTCTTTTTTCTAATGTTTTTGAGAAAGATCTCTTATGCTCAAGGCTATATTTGTTTAATCAAAAATACACTCAGTTTTACTGACCTACCTTTGAACGGATGTGTAATCATTGTCAGTTTTGTTTATATTCATATAAGCTGTATTGACAATCTTTTTTGCAGTTGGCAATCTGTTTTGCTCATCTTTCAGTATGCATTAGTATTCCTATCTTTTCACTCTTAATATAAATCTGTCTTGGTTCCTTCTGCCTTTCATAATTTGAAGAGGACAATGAGTTTGCTTCCTATTTAAGTGGACTCCATATTGGTGAGCTCTTTTTGATTATGCTCCATGTCTGTCCTCTGTCCCATACCACTCCTCTCTCTCCTGTCTGATTCATATTAATGATAAAGAGTTTGTATATCCCGTTCTGTGTCATTCTCTTGTAACAGTTTCTTGTGCTGTTAGCTCTCAATCTCCTCCCTCTCTCTCCTTCTCTGTGTGTGTCTGCTCTGTCGGACAATAATTTTCTTTGACATATGGCTGCACGCTGTTGCATGTCCTATAGTATCATTGTCAAGTTTCCTTCTGGCTTTGCATATCTCTTTTATAAGTGGTAGACCTGATTAGCCTGCTGACTTCCCCTGTTGGTGTAGCCTGCTTTTTTAGTTTTTACTTTTGTTCTGTCCTGACCATGTGCTTTGTAATTTTTCTCTAAGATTGACTTTATTGTCAGTAGCGATTCCTGAGTGTTGTTCAGTCTCATTCACAATGCAAAGTGAAGAATTGAACTACTGTATACTGAACTATCTGATATGAGTAAAAAATCGAAGTAATCAGTTTTCTCCCAGTCCTGTGGTAAAAAAGAGCCAAATGTGCTCTCGTTTCTCAAATAGCCATCCTGAGCAGCTGTACTTTCTGATTTTCCTGTGTTGGCAGTGTTTTTAGTTTAAATAGCTCTTTGTAAATGTTAAACATATTGCAGTTAAAGGCACTGGTTTATTTCCAGGCTTTGTGGTGGAGGTCCGGCAGGCTCTTGATGTGGTGTGTGTTGGACATTGGGCTGTTTGAAGGCCAGCTTTCAGTCAGGCCTTAGTCTGGTTTCCATCTCTAGCATCAATGTGTGGAAAATGAGTGTGCCGTAGCATTCTCATTATCTGTTACCGCACAGACTCATGTATTCTGTTGTACAGTATGCCCGTCTGGGACAGCTCTATAGTGGCTGCAAAAAGTACAGTATTTCCATGGGCCCTTAAGTATTAAATATCTTGAATAGTATAAAAATTACTTATCATTTGCAAGGGTCTTTGGTTTCAGTTCACAGCAGTTTCTGCTCTCTGCTCATCAACTCAAGGTATTCCTTTTCCCGTTCCGTAATTTGTTCAAAGCCATTATTTCGTTCTTCCATTTCAGTGAATCTCTTATATTATGAAGGTAAATATTGTTGTTTATTTGTATGTTTTGATATAAAGATATTTATCAAAAGTGTGAAGTCTGTAAGACTACATTTATTTGCCTTACTTTAACAAGGCTGCATCAAAATACAGTAAGAACAGTAATAATAAATTATTACAATTTAAAATAACTTTTCTGTTTTAATATATTTTAAAATATCATTTTTTCCTGTGATGGCAAACTCATTACTCATTACTCCAGTCTTCAGTGTCACACAGTCCTTCAGAAATCTTTCTAATATGCTGATTTACTTCTCAAGAAGCATTATTATCAATGATGAAAATGGTTATACAGATTTATTTTACTTTATTTGCATTTTGCAGATTCTTAGATGTATTAAAAGTTCAAAAAGAATAGCATTTATTTGAGTAACATTTAATGTTTTTACATTTTCTTTACAGTCATTTTTGATCAATTAAATGCAGCCTTGCTGAAAAAAATTTAATTTCTTTAATAAACCTGACCCCTACCTTTTGAATGGTATATTATGTATACGTATATTAATTGTATATTATATGCATGTTAATTAGATTCTTCATTTGTAATATATTGAAAATGTTGTCTTTTTGGGGCCACTGTTGTACACTGTTTCCCCTCCTGTTTCTTGTTTGCTACTTTGCTACTTTTTTTTTTTTTTTTGTCTTAATTGCCCAAATTGATTTAGCTTTTTCCTTTGCTTGTCTTTGTCTCTCTCTCTCTCTCTCTCTCTCTCTCTCTCTCTCTCTCTCTCTCTCTCTCTCTCTCTCTCTCTCTCTCTCTCTCTCTCGTAGACATTAGTCTGTTTGTGTAAACCCTAAGCCGCTGGCCACTCATTTGAACTCTTTTGATTTCACAGGCGATCCTGTGGGTAGAAAGTTTATAAATAAAGCCGTGCAGTCCCGTCTGCCAAGCTTAATCAAGCTCCGTCATTCAATAGGGATAACCTTTTCAACGCTGCGCCTCTCGCTTTTTCTTTCTTTTTTGTTTTATGTGCCCTCCTGTTTTCTTCAATGCTTTCATTACCGGCCTTCTGACCTCAACCTCTCCTCTTCCTTCCAGCAGCCTGAGCACCTCTAGGGCTGGTCCTGGACAGCTCCTTCCAGCTTCCGTGCCCTGTCATGCATAATCCATGTAACAGGAGAATTTTTTGGGGGGTGGGGGGGGGACATTGACTTCTTTAAAAAATATGTAAAACTCGCTTTACAAGTCCCATCATTGTACTCTGTCTTGCCTGCGGTCTAATTCGCTGTTATGATTTGAACCTGGTGTGGTAGTAATGTAAGACTGTATAACACTGGTGCTTTGCTGCTTCTGCTCCACCCTGTCACTGGGTTAAAGGATTGTCAGGCGTGCAAGGAGTAATTAGTGCAAATGTTTCTTGAGCACTAAATCAGCATATTACAATGAATATTGTATTAAAATGAATATGTATTAAAATAGAAAACCGTTTTATGCAAATTTTAAATTTTTCAAACATTAGGCATCATACACTTGCCAACTTTTAAAAAAGTTAGAGTAAAACTGGGCATCATGCAGTAAAAGACTGAGGATCACACACTACCAGACTTCCGGGTCCCTCTGAACACAGACCTACTTAGAAACATGTGCCTAGTTGGTAGAAGACACATGACAAGATATGTTCTAAATTCGGCTCAAAATATCAAACATACTTCATACATCCAACAGAATGGAATTGGAATCTGTACCCATCACAAGGGATCCTATTATGCTTTTTCAGTTTTTCAACTGTAATGTGTAATGTTGCTGTTTGAGCATAAAAAAAAATCTGCAAGGTTACAAACTAAAAGTTTCCAAAGGGAGATATTCTATTTAACAGAAAACCCTTTTCAAGAACTACAACGAACAGCTTGTTTGGACTACAGTGCGCTTTTTCCGGGTTTTGTGAAGTCATTGTTACTCTTTTAAATAATCACCACCCACAGAATATGCAAAAGAAGGGGACAAGACCTGGCTAAACTGTGCTAGAGAAAAATAACAGTGTTGCTGCTATGTCTTTACTCAGATTGTGCTACCTCCCATTAAAAAAGTAGGTAGCACAATTCGATAGCGAGAAGTCATAAAATGCAAAACAAACCATATGAATCTTAAATCTTTAATCCCTACATAGCCTAATCAGCGCTCAAGCGCAACCATAAAGCTTGCCACAGCTTACCAGCAGAAGTAATGATTGTGAATGCGTCGGGGGAAAATGGCAAGGAGACTGCTTTAACATTTTAATAATTAATTGATAACCTAGTGTTTTCTGTATTTTCGGCTGCAATGATGAAGTTGACGATGCTGACTCGTCATCTCTGCAGTAGTGCACGTACCTGTAGGAATGTTTCATATGGATTACATAACCTGAGAATACTTGTTTTCCATTTGAATTGGTTCATTTGAAAATAGACATTTCACTTTCTATAGATATATTTTTCATGTCTAAGTTTACATGGAGTTTCAGTTCTTTTCTCTTTTTTTGGTGCGCTCAAGTTCACAGAGAGAGACTGCAGAAAGCGCACCATTTGCTTTCATTATTTTACAAAAGCACAGCGTTTTGTTATTTTGAGTGCACACAAATAAAAGTAGACTCTTCACAGATTCAAAAGATGTATTACTCTAATCTGTATAAGTAAAAATTGAGTATTTTAAGTGCAAGTGATCGCACCGGCACCTCCATGTTAGCTGTCATGCAGTAAGCGCGCTACTATTAAGCTTTCATATTCTGCACAAACACTTGAATAGCCCACATTTTTCTAGGTTAATGTTAAAGCGAGCGGCCATGTAAAGTTTCTAGTACTTACATGTTTGAGATAAGCCATATTTGAGGTTGATGAATGATAGGCTAGCGTTTGGATGTAGTGTTTACTGTAGCTTTTGTAAGCTCTTGCTTTTATAAGATTGTTCACTGCCCCTTTGGAAAATTAACTATATGGATTTGTGATTAGTGTCCAGTGATTACTGTTTGCATTAGTTTTCTGACAAATTTCATGATTAAATGGTGTATAACATCATATCTAAAAATGTAAAAGAAAATTACAAAACAAAATACAAACCACTTTTAAACGTCCTGTGAAATCTGTGCTTTAAATCCGTTCTGCACAATCCTCTTGTTCGTTAAGATTCTCAGGGTCTGAATGTGGCTCGAATTGGTTTGAAATTGATACCATCCTTAATATTTACACCTGAGCAGATGAAACTTGCAGTTATGGTAAAGGGCGTTGCATTTCTGGAACACGCTCTTGGTGGTTCGCCAATCACTACACACTAGGCCAGCTAACCAATCAGAGCACATTTCGTATTTCGGAAGGATGGCCTTCATCGAAGCAGGAACTAAATGGCATGTTTGAGCCAGACTGGGAAGAGAGGTGCTGTAATAATGTAAAAGATGTGAAAAATAATGCATTTTTTGAACAATCAAGCACAAAAACCTATTCTAGTATGCCATAAAAACAAAATCAAGACTTCATAAAAGGGCATAATAGGACCCTTTTAACTCCGACTGCCCAAAATCTGCAGACTGACTCTGACTTTCGGCAACTATCACCAGCATCCAGACTGTAAAAATGTATGCAAAAGTTGTATATTTCAGCCTTAAGAAGAAAATTAGAAACATATTTACCAAATACATTTCTAGATACACATTAAGAAAAATCATGTGACCTTAATAATTTAGTTAGATAATTGGCTATTTCCTCCTGGAGCTTTCAGACATGCCATCTCAGACATAAGTTGATTGTTAACAAAAATGAACTCTGTCATAACATTTTATTTATTATCAGAACTTTATTATCTAAATAAGAGTCACAGTGGTTAAAATTTTGTGACACTATTGAATTGAAACATATTGGATGGAAACCTTGCTTTATTTGCAAATAGTGTTTTCTATATTCCTATTTGCAAAGTGTATGTGGTGTGATATGATGTGAAAACAGGTTTGCTGTGCTAACCCTAATCAGTTAATCCTAATGACCTCTCTGCACTAAAAGGGCGACCACAATTTAGGATAAGTAAAAACAGGGAGGAAAGGCAACGGGAGTCAGAAGAAAGAACCAAAAAATGAAAACATTTGGGGGGAGAAGCTGAAGCTGGGAAAGTCATCAGCCCCCGGAATCCAATTAAGGCAGGAGTTATGGAAAAATGGAGACGTGTTTTAGACTGAAAAAAAAAAAAAAAAGCTCCTTTTCCAAAATGAGTTTATCTCATCTGTCCACAGGTTCACTTCTGGAGGAGGAGCACCGGGGCCAGAAGCCTCAAGGCCTGTAGCTGTGCACAGCTTTCGATTACCACGCTTTTCCCCACACTGACCCCAGCTCAGGTGGATACACTTTACTATAATCGGCTGAAGTCACTGAGATCTTAATTTGGAGGGGTCGTTTGGCAGTGACTCTAATTTTGTGTGTATGGTAGACGAGATTTGAATTAGCCATGGACATTGAGAGCAAATGGACGTCTCTTCATCTGATTTGTAGACAGTACATAAAGTAGATGATTATGGTCTCAGTTTCTTTTACTCAGTGTTTGGCTATCCATCTGTGGGGGTCAGGAATGGACAGACTTTGTAGTGATTCAGTGAATAGGTTTTGTGTGTCTGTTGGTGATGTTTGCATGTGGGTGTTTCGTATCTCTGATGGAAGGAACAGGTGATTGATGAGACTAACAGGAGGACTGTGTCCTCCAACTAGCCTTTTGGATTTGTAGTTCAGATACTTACTAAACCTGCTAGTGATGACTACACCGGCTTGACCTGGCAGCCCACTCAGTTTTTCTGTGAGTTAAACTGTATATGTGTCTCGCTGATGCATCAAGCAGCGTTCCCATCCTTGTGTGTGTGTGTGTGTGTGTGTGTGTAATATATATATATATATATATATATATATATATATATATATAATATATAATATATATATATATATATATATATATATATACACACACACACACACACGCAGAGCACAGAAAGCAACTTGTACATTTGTCAATCGATTATATTTATCAGGCTTCATAACATTTAAACTTTCACTTGCATTAATGAATTTACCAGATACATTTATCCAAAGTGGCTTGTATATATTTTGATATATAATTATGGCTCCAAGACATCCTAACTATCCTTTCTCTAAATTTGGAATTTGGGATAGGACAGAGGAAAAACAAATATCACTCCTTGATACAAGTCTGTTGTCCTCCGGCCAACAGGAACGAAGAGTCGGTATTCAGCGCAAGCCTGTAACACTTGGGCAGAACACGACTTTCCACTTATGCAGCACAATGGAATCCACTCCTACAGTGTGTTTCCCCTAGACAGCCATTCTTAACGAGTTCAACATGATTCAAAGCAGTGCCCAATACATATTTCAAATAGCTCTACTAAATACTTGTTTTTCTTTAATCGTTGCCTGCGAGGGTTATCCATCTTCTCCCCTGGATCCAGGCAGCCAGTTTGTGCTTATCTGTGGAAATGCTGAAAAATAACTGGGGTTGGAGAATACAGAAAGAAACCTGTTTCCAATACAAGAGATGGAATATAGTTATTGTGCACATGAGATGAGATCAGACGATTCTGGTACGTGCGATTTGTGCCGGAAACTTCTCGATGTTTGATGCTGGGGGTCTCTCAGACACCACCCCAGGGGCCTGTACACTACCGCTAAACCCTTCCACAGATGACCGTAAAAGAGGGTGGGAGTGAGTTAATGGATCATTCACATGCTCAACAGGGAGCTCTCCGTTAACCTTGTTTGGGGTGGAAGGTGTAGGCCGAGGTATTTCACAAGAGAAAACTTTATTTGAGTTCATTTCCTCCTTTCTGGAAGCCTTGAAACTACTCGAACTGAAATACAGCTAACTCTGTTTAACCATATTCTTCATTCTCTCATTCTGTAAGAAGCGCCATACTTTTGAAAATTTACTACATGATTAAATATGAATTACAAGCACAGGACAAGGATTATCCATTCCAAATAATGGATAAAAGAATTAGTCGCAGATTGTAAACCAAAAGATTATGGAAAAATAGAAGAGCTCTTTCTGTGAAATCATTTTCAGCTTGACTGATTACTCTACAGAGTATTATGATTCCCCTCTTTGACCTTTTTTTTTTTTTTTTGGGTTACCTTTATCTTTTTGATAAATGTGAACGTGCATCATTCCATATCCATACAGGGAGTTAATGTGTTTGAAGGTTATTACTTCTTGTCATCCTTAACGTTTTTGAATCCCTCAGGGCTTTCACCTCACATATATACTAAATTTCTTCCACGGCTGTAAGATATTATTGCTGTGGAAAATGGGCATTCGGGAGCCACAGCAGCTCTCAGGCAATTGTGTGTGCGGCGGCAGCGCGTGTCTTTCTGTGTTTACACTGAATTTGGGCCTTTTCATTGTTTTTCCTTCCATGTCTCAGTAGAAGAACAGGTTTGATTTGTGAACTGCTAGTTGGTGATGGTAGGTTGCGTAGCTCTGAGGTCCAATTAACTTGTCACGCCACAGTGCACGCCATTAGGAGGTGCATGTTTGGGCCTCTGCGGCGGGCACGTGTCGGTCTTCTAGCCTGTACTGTCAAATTCAGAAGGGAAATGGGAGGAATTTTATGACTGTCCCTGGCTAGTTGGCTTTCTCTTTTTATATTTATCTTTGTCCCCAAACCAGAAGGCTCTTGGCTGAGCATTTCTTTTAAACTCAAGCTGCCTTCTGTCACCCCACGTGTAGATTTGTCTTGCAAAGCCACGTCCTTTGGAAAAAGAGAGAATTAAGGTTTCCTGACAGGAAGCAGGCCCAAAATGTAGAAACGTTTCTGCTAAGACTGGAATGGATTAATTTCCATGCTTTTTTTCTAATTCAACCTCAGTCAGTTACAGGGATTGGGGTTCAAGAAGGGGGTATAGTTATATATTTAAGGGGGTATATGAGCCTTGATTTATTTATCCTTATTGAGATGGAAGGCAATATTTCGGCTATTTGGATGGAGCCGTCTATCCTGCTTTAAGTGGTTCTGAAGGGTCCCGATTACGAAGCCTCTTCAGACAGAGAACCGCAATTTGCATTGACTTGCCACAGCCGAGCAGCCGTAATGAAAGCTGTGCACCTGCTCTGTGCTCGGGAAAATAAAGCTTCCCAATGCCAGAGCCAATCGACTGTTGAATCTGAAAAATATAAAAATTCAACAGAACAAGCCACTCAGTGTTTCAGCTTACTAAAGGTCACTGTCATCCTTTCAAAGGAATTGTTTTGTTTTGTTTTTTCAAATTGGCAACTAGTACTTTTTTTTTTTTTTTTTTCTCCATCAAGTGTTGTTGATATTTGTCAGAAAATACTTTATGCCTACCTTCTTATAATAATGTAATTCTTGATGTTTTTGCTCTAGTCAGGGCTGAGTTTTAGCGTGATGGCTACACGTCAAGTGGCACGAGCAGCAGAGACCACAGGTTAGCCTGTGGAAGAATGCTCTGTCCTAAACGCTTGTAACCAAATCCCCGCTGTGGAACCACACAAACACTTGTGTTGTGGTACAGCGAGCGCTTGACTTACGGTGTGTTTCATTTGTATCCCAGCATAGGTCCCCACCAGCCCTTATTAGGTGACTGTGTGGAAAAGAACAAGCTGTAAAGAATGCAGGATCCCTCCACGGCCGCACATCTGCACTCCGTGGTCTCTCAGTACTGTGGAAAGTATTAAAGGGGGACTGGATCAGGGTTTTTTTTTTCTTTTCATTCCCCTTCTTCTCAGTCCATAATTTTCTTACTGCCGTAATCTTACTTGGGCATCTTGCATCATATCCCTGCATTCATTAATCACAGCTTGAAAAAAAAAAACACAGTGGAGGCAGGAGGGGAAAATGCCTTGTGCAGAGATGGGGTATTAGGTGTCTCTGGTTTGGGGCTGTGCTAGACTAACTAGCATCTGTCATGAATATAAAACCGTGCTGCTTAAATGAGGGGTACGTTTTGACTTTTGATATAGTCTGGGGTCATTAAAGACAGACTGGTGCTGTCCAGAGTAATCAGACAGGAAGTTTTGTGGTGACGTTCCTAACAACCTTATAGGGCAGAAAAACCACACTTAGCTATGACCGTGTCCTGAAATAGCCCACCTCCTGCCATGTCCCCTTGAAATACGTAGCCTCAGATATTTTGGTCTGGTCGTTTTGTTACCTGGATGTGGATGAAAGAACCACAAGTTGGTTCATATGATGATGGCGCACAGGAAAATCTGTAATGATCGGACCCAGACGGAATCTGTGGACATTTTTCGAATTTTCCGTGCTTATTTTTAGGGGAAAATCTGTGGAATGAGCTTAGATATGGTAAAATGTGGTAAATGGAACAAAGAATACCGAACACTTATTGGTGGATTTCGGTGGATGTAACCAATATGTCAAAATATTTCATGAATAAACGCGTAAAGAGTGGGGGATATGTAAAACATATTATGTGTCTGTGTGTGTGTGTGTGTGTGTGTGTGTGTGTGTGTCTGTGTGTGTGTGTGTGTGTATGTATGTATGTATATAATACTTTCATTCAGCAAGGACACATTAAACTGATCAAAAGAGACTGACATTTATAATATTAAAAAACTTCTATTTTAAATACAGGCTGTTTATTTGAACTTTGAATCTTAAAAAAAATATATATATATAAGGGTTTCAATAAATATATTAACCAAAACAGTTGTTTTTTAAATATTGATAATAAATTAAATAAATTGATGATAATACATTGATAATAAATAAAATAATAAATGTTTCTTGAGCACAAAATCAGTTTATCAAAATAATTTTTGAAGGATCATGTGACACTGAAGACTGGAGTAATGATGCTGAAAATTCAGCTTTGTCATCAAAGGTATAAATTTAATTTAGTTACATCTGTATTTTTGATCAAAGAAATGCAGCATGGGTGAGCATAAGACACATCTTTCAAAAACATAAAAAAAAAAAAAACATCCCCAAACTTTTGAACAATAGTGTAAATAAAAGCATAATAGTAATATAACAGGATACAGAAAATACAACAATCAAATAAAAGCTTTTCTAAAGTAAATTTTAAGGCTTGTGTCCCCATGAACTTTTTGTGGAGTTCTATGGGCAGAGATTTTGTGTGGGCCTACATATAAAAGACATATTAAGCATACAGGTGCGTGAGGCAGGGTGAAAGGCTTGTGACTGTCTCAGGAAAGAATGAGTTTAAGATTCAGCAAGACTTCTGTGACTACACCATAGCCTCATTCTCAAATGCACTCAAGAATGTCAGACAAGTTTGTTGTTCTTTTGCCTTATTTGTTTCTCCCGTTCTTCTTCCTCTCCAGCGGGTCTGCGAAGGAGTTTTCGTCTCAGCAGAAGAGATAAGAAGACAAATAAATCCATGTATGAATGTAAGAGAAGTGACCAGTATGACACAGCTGATGTGCCCACTTATGAAGAGGTGACGACCTACCGCAGAAAACACGGAGACAGACACAGACTTGTCGTGTTAGTTGGTAAGTGTGACAAATTTGGTGTCTCTTTTGCCGTTATTCAGAAGTTTTCAGAAATGGCAAAATATAAAAAAGAAGTTTCAAAAAAGTAGTCTCTGCTGCATATATAAAGGCATATTTAGTTTGGTTAGCTCAGCATGTGCGCTTGGTATTTTTCTTATTATTTTTCTGCTGTTGAGACCACTGCACAAATCAACACGCAATTTTGAGGCTCCACACAAACAGTGCTTTCCCCAAAACAGTACTCAACTGAAACCCATAATTCCTGTTCTGCTGTGGGACTCTCACTCAAACCCGGCCCTCTGAAAGACCCCTGGAGCTGACGGGACCAGCTGAGGATTAATTCGTCTATGTGGCACTTCATTCGCAGTGCTGGTGTTCTAACGGAACATTTTATTCCTCCCTAATATTATTCACCAAAGAATTGTTAACACTTGTTTTCAAGGGAACAGCAAGAGCGAAATTCCAGTGAGACGTCAACTTTACAAAGTGAGAAAAAGAAAAAAAACTTGAAATATTACATTTTTGAATGTCAGATTTGGTGTTTGTTTGCCAGTTATTCTGGACAATGGATATAGAGGCCAGAACAATGAATTAAGTGTTTCATAAAAGTGTGAATAAAAAGTCATTTAGATTTGTATGACCGATAGCTTGAGGGTTTCAGGTTTCCCTTTTTTTTTTTTTTTTTTTTTTTTTTTAAATGTTAAAATGCTGCATTAACCTCTTCTCATCGACCTCCTCCACTCAAACTTCAGTTCATAATTTATTTTTCCCAGTGTAAGGGGTTTGTTGTTGTGAAAATTTCCTCATATACTGACAAGTAATGTTGACCAGGTGTATAAAATATTTCACGTACAAATCTGTGAGAGGTAGCACAGGGTCATGGTTCACCGCAATAGACCAGCCCGTGTGTTTGTGAACGCAACATGGCATATGGATTCTATCACAGTTTTGTTGGTGCATGTAATTAATGGAGTGTGTGTTCACATGCCTGTGTGAGTGAGTGTATGAGGTGGTCTGTTTAATTAATCAAGCTTTTTCTACTGTCAGGATTCCCCTCTGGTAATGTGCACCTCATGCGGTCAAACTAACACAAATATTTTCAGTTTTGTCTCGTAAGGTGGAGGACAGCGTCATGGATGTATCAGACGTGACAAAACCAAGGATGCAGAAAAAGGCTCTGCTGTGTTTTCTCTCTGAACTGTTATTCTGTCCCTTGAGGTCATGCTTTAACTTTTCCTGGCCTTCCCCTCTGTCTTTATTTCATCTTCTTTGCCAGTTGTTTTATTGCTTTTAATAATGCAGCCATCAATGATGCCATTTGAATGTCTTTTCCCCCCATACATCTCTCTTTATACTCTCTTCCTGTAGTTGTTGTAGTCTTTGCAGCTTGAATGAAAGTGATTCATTTGAAAGCACATTAAACTTTTACACTCCCATTAGGTGTTTACTCCTGGCCACGGACAACAGGGTCAGGCAAATTCCCCCCTAGAACAAAATAGTCTTATTCCCCTTTGCATTCTCTAACACGACTGACCCACGGTTTGTGGTTCGGTTTCAAACGACTTTCCAGACGTATCAAGATCTTATCTGTTTGGATACATATTAATCCACCAGCCAAAGTCAACACATTTAACAAATGCGCAGCTTCGCGAATCCGTCGTAGTGTTTTAACTGAAACCTGATTATTTAACATAGCAAATGATCTGTTTTTTTTCTTCATGTTTGAGTTAAGATTGAAGAGATTTTAGTTGATATAGTGGTAGTTCAGACCCAGACAGAATAACGGTGGAGCGGAAGAATGACCATTGAGGAAAACGATGATCTAAAAGAGCTGTCGGTTCAAACGTTGAATCAGATTTGCGGTTTCATTTTATGTCAGAATTTTCATGCTCTTTCCAAACATCTTTGTCTGGGCTTTTATAATTGAACATTACAATTTGAGCTGCAATGTGTTGTTTCTTCCTAGAACTATCAAGTATAATTTTTACACATCTGAGCAGTTGGCAGGGTCCTGTACAAGTAGCGTAGTGCCCAGTCTCTCCAAAGGCTTAAAATTTCGCCAAAAAAGCTTTGATTGTGAACTTTTTACACACATAAGTGTATAGAAAGGTTATTTATTGGACACGCTTGGCAGAATGTTTTGATGCTGATAATATGAGGACATGATGAGTGTGTTTTTAGGAGCGTTAAGAGAAAGTTGGATGGCAGCCCCCCCATGTTTAGCCAGTCTAGCAGCTCCTCAGGGTTAACTGCATCTGCTCTGCGCTTGGCCTGGAAGTTATTAAGCCTTTCGTATTAGCCTTCTCTCCTAATGAGCGCCCTAATGACTACTGACACTTTTACGACCACTGCAACCTGCCCCCGTGAGTGCGCGCATACACTTGGATTGAAAAACAATTACTCAAATGTGTTATTTTATTGGAGCTGTTGAAGAATAAAGGTCTAGTTTTTGTTTTGTCATTAAAGCATATGACAATGAACAGAATTACCAGGAAAAAATACACAAAGGCAAGTCAGTTAACCTTTCTGACACACCAACATTGGCACATCTCATTTGAAGGCTGTGGGGAGCTGGATGGCTGTTTAGTGCTTGAACCCGAACTATAGGTTTCAATGCTGTTCGTGGCTTTTGGGACACAAGCAGCCATACATCAGAGATGGGGCGAGCCGCTGCAGAGATGAGTGATCGAGGGCTTTAAACTCATTTAGTGCACATGATGATTGAATAGAATTTTGAAAAGGGATCTATGTGAGCGTGGAAGCAGGCAGACAGGGCCTGGTGGGGTCTGGAGATTAACATCCCAGAAAACAGACTGTTTAAGTTTGTAGGTCCTTTTAAGGGGAATGAGCGTTTGTGGATGAAATATGGCTCGTTGGAAACATGTATTACAGTGTTTTTTTCCCACCTATAGTATATATATGCACATAAATATACACTTTTTACATATGGCCTTCAAACAGGAGCTCTGCATTACTCGGTGACCCTAAAACACTTTTTGTTTCCTTACTGTAATAAATCAGCATCTTACTCTTCTCCTCTATCACAGTGGAATAAGGACAACACATTCTGCGCAGTCATAGGCTTCTCATGGAGTTGTGTGTGTCAAAGGATTGTATGATGCATCAAATGAAAATGTGTATTCTCGCTGCGAGTAGGAAAAACATCTGTTTTGTGTTCTCTAACATATAGATTTTGATTTGTGCATGTCTCATAGCAATCATTACAGTGTAATAGAAAAACCACGCTTGACTCTCCGCATTATACAGTGTGAATCTTGGCCTGCCTTTAACTGGGCCTTGACATGCAGAATTGCATGAGGGGATTGAATCACTGTTCCTGTCTGTTTTTGGTATGAATCCTGTGTGTGACTCTGTGACTACAGGTAGAACTCATGACTTGTTGTGAAAAAGAGATGCGTATGAGAAATGGATGACTCAAATCTTTCACTATATCATGTTCCTTCTTTGGACTGGGCAATACAGTGAAAAAATGCAATATTAATGTTTTATATTAGTGCATGAAGTGAAATCAGTCAATCAATAAAAAAAACACAATAAAATCTTCAAAATAACAGTGCAAAAATTTTAAAAGCACATATTTTCCCAACATGTTTTCCCAAAATCCCAAAATTTGAATCATTTTGACCTACATGTATACGCTATTGTTTAAAATGTGGGGTCTGTAAGATTTTGTTTTTGAAAGGCGTCTATAATGCTCACCATGACTGCATTTATTTGATTAAAAATACAGTAAACAATAATATTTAAAATAATTTATTTTTTAATTTTTTAAAATGTAATTTACTCCTGTGATGGCAAAGCTGAATTTTCAGCAGCGTTTACTCCAGTTTTTGATGAATATGAAAATAAAAGAACAGCATGTGTTTGAGAAATCTTTGGGAAATAGAAGTCTTTTGTAACAATGTAAAAATCTTTAAAAGTATTAATTTCTTAAAAAAAAAAAAAAAAGTGACCCCAAAATTTTTAACGGTAGTATATTTTTAATAAAACATTTAAATTTATAAAAGGTTTTTTTTTTTTTTTTTTTAAATCTGCTTTTTTGACAGTCTCTCTCTGTTTGCTTCTCTAGGTCCTACTGGTGTTGGTTTGAATGAGCTCAAAAGGAAGTTGTTGATATCTGATCCACAACATTTTAGTGTCACCATCCCACGTAAGTCCTTCCAAGTGTGTGTGAGTAGCACAGAATGATTTTTTTTTTTTTTTTTGTACCCTTTCTTTGGGTACATTATTGTAGATTGTCTTTGTGATGATGACTCTGTCACCTCATCAGTCTGTCATTGATAACAGCTCTACTTGACACACTTCCATGACTCCTCTTCCCTCAATTCAGCATCCAGAAACACATCCAGGGAAATACACCAGAGCAGATATTTTTGGGACAAATAAATAGGGCTGGGATTTATGTATTTAAACAGGCTGACAGTGACGCTGTGGAGAAATTGCATATTTAGAGGAAAGCGAGAGACATAGCTTGAGAGTTTGAGGGAGTTGGAGACAGTGGCTAGAAAATCTTTGAATGTTGATATAACAGTGTTTGTTACATTCGAGCTTGGCTTTAACAGATATGTCTGATTCAAGCTCTGACACATTGAAATGCCACTGGTATTAAAATCCCATCCAAAGCTTTTTGCCTTAATGCTGCCTAATTGCTTACAAATGTGACCCCTGCATTAGTCTGTATTATGTAGCCTAGCTCCCCTCAGACCTTACGGAGGATTTAGATTAAAGGGATGGATTCTTGGAAAGTAACTGTTTTAAAAGTGCTTTTGGTCGTCTCTCCCCTTTTTATTTGAATCCTGCCAGCTCCAACTCTCATTGTTGATATGGACTGATTAAACATTAAATATCTTTCAATTTAATTTCTCTAAAGAAGCCCAATATGAGTGATTGCTTCACATTTCCAACAATTGGGTCTTTTAAAACACAAACCAGCCGTGGCAGCAGCACTAGCGAGATTGTAGAATACGATTAGTTGGGAGCACTTGAACATTTTGTATCCTCTCCAGCCTTTACTGCTATTTTCCATGATCTTAGAATGAAATTCAAATTCTTTTGCCACACCAAAAACATTTCCTATGCCACAGAGCTTATGCCAGATGAAATATATTCTATTTCTTTCAGCAGTACAAGGGAGTGACTTTTTTTTTCTTTGTTTTGGGAGCACCAGCAGTTGGAGGTATAATAACATGTTATCTTATGTCTGCGGTGGGCTGTCATCATGGGAGGGGGATGTCTCTTCATCAAATATGTGATGGGTTGAGGGTAACTAATAATTTACTCCCATCCCACCCAACCCATACATTCCCCCTCTGTTTCTCTCTCTGTCTTTATCTATATGATCCTTCAGAAGTCATTCTGACATGCTGATTTGGTGCTCAAGAAACATTTCTTATCACAGATGTAAACAGCTGTGTTGCTTAATATTTTTGTGGAAACTGTGGTACTTTTTTGTTTTGGATTCTTTAATGAATAGAAAGTTCAAAAGAACAGTATTTAATTGAAACGAAAATCTTTTGTAGTATTATAAATGTCTTTACTGTCACTTCTGATCAATTTTATGCATTTTTGCTTAATAAAAGTGTAAATTTACCTACCCCAAACTTCTGAAAAGTAGTGTATACATAAAAAGACCCATACATGACAAGTAGATAGAGACCATTCAAGAGGGGCCTTGAAAAAGCAGAAGGAAAAAAGCAGGGAAAGAAAAAACCTGGAACAAGGCGAGTTGGAATGGTGATAAAGTTTAATAGTTTGTTTTGGAGCTGCTGGCGGCTTGCAGACGATTTGTCAGAGGTGTGTTCTACAGCGACCTTTGACCTCACCGACACTCGTAAAACACACCGCTGTGTGTCTCCGCACGGCAAACTTTGACCCTGGCTGTACCCACCGGAGCCGTGCTGGCTGGACTGGCACGCGCCGTGTGATTTAAAGACGGGAGTTTATAAGCAGCTGAAAGCAGGAGCGGGGCTTAATGAGGGACAGAGTAAACTCTGTGCTGGTACTGTACCATGTGCTCCTGGGGCTTTACAAGCAGCGTTACACTCACACTGGCCTTTAGAAGCCTCGTGGTGAGTTGAGCCAAGACAGACGAGGTGGGTGTGGTGTCAGACTAAGGAAAGGTGGTTTATTTTAATTAAAATTAAGTGGGAAATAAAGTGCCCATGGGAAACTCCCTTTAATCAAGGAAATGTTCTTCACATGTTCTTCTTGAAACACCTTCATCCACTAAATTATTTCACCAAAGTTATTTTTTTTGTTTGTTTTTTCCATTTAAGGACAGAGTATCTAATGCCATTTAGGGCTGGGTAAAAATTTAGTTTTTCCAATTAATCACCGTTTTCATTTGGACGATCCTAAATCAATTGTTAAAATCCTGTGATTGAGCTTTTACTTTATGCTTATTTTTAGTGGCTGTGTGAAAATGTATCTATAAAGCATTTCCTTTTGTCCCAGTGTCATGGATTCTGTTTAACTTACTCAACTGCGTAGTTTGGGCCCTCTTGTCAATTTTTAAAATGAATATGTTCATAATGTGCTGTACCAGGTTAGAAGGTTGTCCTCATTGTCCTTGTGAGCTGCTTGTAGAACATCCTGTACAATGTGACCAGTGTAATTCGATTCAAGAACAATTGCCTCTTCTGGAAATTCATGAATTCATGTCCTGAAACAAAAGCTTGTGAATCAGAATTGATTTGCTCGGATTTCCAGCCCTAATGCCATTTTATTTATGTTAAATCAAGAGTTGAAAAAGCAAAAATTGTACTAGATCTCTTGTTCTCCATTCATGTGGGTGTGCTACAAGCTTATTTTTTGTGAAGTCTGGAACTTTTTTGCCAATTTACAGTCTGAATGAGTTGATGCTAGTTGTCATAAGTCAGACTCTTTCTGCAGATTTTAGTTGACAGAATTGTTTTACAGAAAATCACTAAGTGTAGGATGGCCACAGACTTTTTTTTAAGCTTCAGACTATGAATCTCCAAACATGTTTGATATTTTGAGCTGATTTTAGAGCACATTGTTTCCATTTAGCAACAAGGCATGTTTTAAAGTCTTTTCAGATTTAAAAAGTCAAGTGTAAAACTACACAAAACCAACTGAGATCCCAAAGATAAGAGGTGTTATTTCCCAATGTAAAAGTATTTTTTTCTCTTCACTACGCCTTATCTTTTACAGACACCTCTCGATCAAGGAAACATCAGGAAAGTGATGGAGTGGAGTATCATTTTATCTCCAAACACCTTTTTGAGGCAGATATTCAGAACAGCAAGTGAGTCAACCTTTAACACAATCTTTTTTTTTCTTCTTTTTTTTGGTCTGTCTTCGATTGAAACACGTGTTATTATTTGGAATGAGCATATGAATGTTTCTGCTGTGATTTGGATTGGGGATGTGAACGTTTACCGTGGAGATGAAATAGTCAGTATTAATCATTGAAGTTTAGTGGACCGCTTCCTTTATTCTCAGGATTGTAATTATGTCAACCCTAACCCTGACACAAACACTCAGCAGTGGGAGAGATATAAATCTGAGAGACGGAGCCTCCGTGGCCAGTTAGTATTCAACACATCGTCCAGAGTCCTGACTGAACTTAAGTAAATCAGCACCCCAGTCAAAACACTGCACAACAGTTTTCACTGATGTCGTCTGTCTCAGACGCTATGGCAAACATTCACCAGTTCTGCCTTTCGGCTGCCCACTATTCTTTTCATTTTTCCACTCCATTTCCTTCAAGCAAATTGTATATGCGAGTGTGTGCTACTTGTGTAGAAGCATGATGTGGGCTCAGATCCCTTCTCTGTAAGTGAGAGTGAGAGGGTGTTGACAGGTGGTCTGTTTCTGTGTGTGTGTGCGCGCGAGAGAGGGGGGATCAGACTCCTTTTACCCAGTGGTTCGTAAGCTCAGGTTTGTATAGATGGCCTGGTGATGGATGTTTTTCTGCAGCCCCTCATCAGAGGATAAAACAACATAACAGGATCACATATAGAATGTCACTTCGCCAGCAAACCAGGCGTCTTAACTGCCTTGTGGTGGGAAAAAAACACGTGGTGGCTTGTTCTGTGGTGAAATGAACATCAGAATGAGTAAACCACAATTATCAACGTGGAGAAGAGAGTTGAGAACGAGCAGGATCAAGCAGGTGGGCACGAGGCACTGCAAGAGGGCTAGAAAGACAAATTTTTCCTCTTGTGTCAGCATTTTTTTTTGTCTAAATCTGTTAATTTATTTAAAGGGGTCATGACATGAGAAATCAAATTTGCCTTGATCTTTTGACATATAAGAGGTCTTTGTACCATTAAAACATCCTGAAAGTTTCATAGCTTAAAACTTCATCCTCGACGAATATTTAACAGATGAAAATGAGCCTGTTTGGCTAAATCTGGCATGCATGATGGACTGAAGTGCTCATGTTAATTAATGTGTACTGTCCCTTTTAAAATGAAAATAAAATTAAATTAAATAATAGTTATACATCATTGCACCATAGGCCCTGCCCACTGGTATTCAGTGGCTTAACGGCTGACATTTGCCTTCACTGGATGCGTCACGTCACGTCAAAAGCAAATACTCATTATAATCACTGACACTGTCTGCACTGGTAACAGTATACAGATTCACGTTCAGTTTCTGTCATACTCCACACACTCTAGTCTGTTGACAAGAGGACAAATGGAGGAGTGAAAGAATTTTCGCTTAAGTTTAAACAGCTTGTTTGCGTCTCTTTACAGACTTTAGAAGGATCTGACAGCAGCTGCATCACAAACCATAAGTAAATGATTTCACAATGCTTTGTCTGTAAATAATTGTTTTATATGTATAATATTTTCAAAACATTTACTCGCGTGCAATAGCCTGTGAGTGTTGATACTGTTTCCTATGCAATGACGTTAGCCAATCATAAAGCCGTGTGTCCATCAAAGCGTTTTTTCCAACAGCTAGCATACTTTTCCAGTTGTTTTCAATGGGAGAGCCACGTCTTTTAAATGGCAGGAACATAAGGAGGCGCTGAGCGTCTTTTTCACGCTCCAGCGCTGAGCGATTGCCATTTATTACTGGTCGCCTCAAGTTGAGTAAAATACTGCGCTCATCACTGTCACTTTTTAGCCAGCCGTCCAATCAGAGTGGAAGAGTGGCAGGACAAATACAACACCGACCAACTGTCACAACATTCTTGCTGTACAACGACATCAACAAGCAGAGAATGGAACAAAATGGATGAGAAATTAATATTGCTGTTCCCCGAACACACATAGCAAGCACTCTACATTGTGTCGACATTTTTAGTCTGAAACAAATTATCAGTTACAAGTAACAGTGCTGTGGATATTCCGTATCATAGCAACAAAGCGTTTCAACCATAGACTGTAAAAAAAAATGGACATGGTGTTCGTGACGTCACCCGTAGGTTTCTGAAGAGCATTTTTGAAACCTAAAACCTGCTGTTGCCATCTTGACTGTGCGTCACCGCACATCACTCAGATAACTGAAAATGGGCAAAGAGGTGGGACGTGGGTGGTGCTGAGGTGACGTGATGGCAGTAGACAAATGGTTAGTGGTGACGGCAGCGGCAATCCACCTGTCACTCAAGTGGCTGCACCCTTAATTATGCAGAACTTTAAGGCTTAATATAATGTAAATGGATGAGTTATAAAAAAAAAAAAATCACTCCCCTCACAGTTGCCATGAAGGGCAAAATTAGCTATATAGACCAAAACCACAATTTGTACCAGGCTGCTTTGAAGTTGGGCATTTTAACATGGTCAACAAATCATTTACATTTTAAATTTCCTGAAAATGGTTTAAATGTTTTTCATTGACCCATTGTCTTTTTCATGTGCAAACATGACATTGGTATTCCCAAGGAAAACCCTGCTCAGGGCTAAAAACAGAGCCTAAATGAACCCAAAAACCACAGAAGCAGCCTCCACCCCGCCATCCAATACACGCACTACATCATGACAACAAACACCACAACACAAAAGTCCTGTTTGAGCACATCTGCCTTCAAATGAACGCTCAAATAAATAGGCACTTTGAGAATTCTTGGTAACCCTACATGTCACATTAACACCAGCAAACCACCTCTTAGCACCCAACTAAATCAACTTAGCTCACCATCAAAAAATGCCTTCAATAAAGAAGTGTACAGGCTTTTAAAACATGTCGAGTAGAAGAGTGGCTTTGTTAGCTTCTAAATATGATCACCCAAACACAGGTTTCTGTTAGACAGCTTAGGCCCGAAAGTGTGAGTGCATTTATAGCTTTCACTTCAAAGACTTGTTAACATTTAGATTGATACTTGGGGAAAAATAAAGACGGCTGTACATACAGTATATAGAATATTTGTAGCAGTTTCAGTCAATTTTAGTCACGTGTGTTGCATAACCGAATTTTTACTGTACACTAAATATTACGACACCCTGCTGTCATAAGACTCCATGGTTCATCTGGAATACTTTTCACATCCTTCCAAATTTCTCTGGTAATACAGATGTCCTAAAAATACATGCTGGTGTTCTGTGATCAGAGAAAAATCAAGCGATCAGATTGAACGAGAGGTAGATTAAATGGTGGAAAAGTGTTTGTTTGCCTTTGTATTCCCAGGAAGTTAAGTTACTCTTGCTTTTGGCATTCAAGCCTGCCTGTGCTGCAAGAAACAGGTGTTTTAGATTTAAACTGTAACATAGAAGATTATATAAAAGAGCCTTGTGTCAGACTGTCTGGAATCGCCATGTGGGGAAGAATTCGAGAGATGGTAAACACACAGTGCATGTCTGAGTGGCCTTTTTCACTGAAAGCATCAGAACAGGCTTTGGGAGTAAATAATGGGTTATGAGTTTCCTGTCATTATCCCGTCCATTGGCTTCTCTTTATATTCTAGGGTGGGGTCACGTAGATGGGCATTGCTTTTGCATTTAGAGCCATAAATCACTACATCAAACCCCTCCTGTTCTTTTTTTTTTTTTTTTTTTTTTTTTTTCTATGCCACAGGTTCATTGAACAAGGAGAGTATAAGGGAAATTACTATGGGACGAGCTTCGACTCAGTACGTTCAGTCCTGTCTAAGAACAAGGTGTGCCTTCTTGATGTACAGCCACATGTGAGTCTCTCCGTTCCTCAGATACACATTCTACCTCACCGTTTTACCTCCCTCTGCGTCATTCCATTCTTCAGTCTCTTTTCCAGATTTATTTTTCCCCCCTTTCACAGGTGTGACATTCCACACTATTCCTACTGGATATTTTCTGAGATCAGTGTGGGGTGGGTGGGTGTGTGTCTTTTTGTGAGTTTGCACTCTTTCTTTTGGTCTTCAGTTAAGGTGGGAGATCTAACATTATCTCTACTAATTGTCCCATGTTTGAAAATGTCCTCAGACTTGGTGTCAGGGTTAGAGAGTAGAAGTAGAGAGAGGAATGGTTGAGTTTTCGCAGAACTGTATCAGTGTCCACAGCAAAGCCAGAGAAAGACCTCTGTCACCTCTGCCTAACACATCTTACCTTGGTGGTATGAGCCTGGCTTCTCTTTTGGGGAAGTGAGAGAGAATGAGGCAATGACACCATGTTTATTTGTACTATCATTGTTTCTGTGGGTATTAAAAAAGTTCTTAGTCTTAATTCACAATTTACACAAATTAAGGCCTCAAAAATGAGGTGGGGCTGGGGTTGGGGACGGTGGTCTTATTGGTAAGAATTATTTTATTCATAATTATTATAGGCTTAAATTAAAATATTCTGACAGTGAGACTTGCCACAGGTAAAACCATGTATGGCTACTCACTACCACTGTCAAATTATATTATGTTATATACAGTCAAACCAAAAATTATTCAGATACTAGATATATTTTTTTACTAGCGGGTGCAGGACACTATGGTTCATTTATGTAAGTGAGGATAGAAAAATAAAGTAAACTGTGACACATTATACCCAAAAATTCTTCATACAGTGGACTACCAGTAAAATTAATTAAAAAAATTGGGACCAAAAATGTAGTGTTATCTGACATAATTAAGATTTTTTTTTTCTGACACAGTTTAACTCTGAGATCTTGTCATATTTTATTAAAAAAAAATTAAACTATAATAAATAAACTGTAATAATGAATGCGATGTTCAAGGTGTCTGAATAAATTTGTTTGACTGTATAAAAAAAAACCTAAACACAGGTAAAAACTCACAAAGAAATGAATTATATATTCCCCTAACCACCTAATAAATAGAAGAGAAGAGAAGAAAAGAAAAGAAATATAAATGACTATAACATAGTATTCAGTATCAATATTCCACATTTCTGTTCAAACCATGGTAAATTACTACAGTACATTCATGATTTTTGGGATTTAAGTCTTCAAACTTTGTTCATCGCACAATGTTTCTCCTGTTTTCCTCATCAGTCTTGTTGGGAATGTTGAGCTTGTTTCATCCGATTTAAAACTAGTTTAATCATCGAGTGATTTGTGGTTTGTAACCGAGAAGTAGGTGTCGAATTGAAACGCTTCTCACGGGATGTCGCAACGCTGTTTAATAATGGTATCTGGGACCAGGAATAAACGCAGCTCCTTTAAGCTTTCCACTGGGCCGTGCGGCGTAGTTCGAAGTAAACTAGTGAAACACCTGGAAACAGCGCTATTTGTTGTTACTAACCAGGAAACCACTTCAGATGATTCAGTGACAGAGCGGTCCAAAAGAATCCAAATCGTTTCATATTATGCAAGCGTGTTTAGCCAGTTAAGTAAAAAAAAAAAAAAAAAAATCAAACCAAAAGAATGATTAATTCATGAGTGATTGGTATCGCTGGTTTAGTCGACATAAATACGGGACACACATAATAACTGCTGAAATATTCGCACGGAAAACATTTCTCAGGTCAGTTGGAGGAGCATACAAAGTGCGTATCGCCGTACAGCTGCAAGAGCCACTGTGGCCACATATTTAACCAAATTTAGTCGCACCACCAGGAAAAGAGGAGGAGAATGAAGGGTGATGGATGAAGATGATTGGCAGGCTGGATTTGGCCCGTGGGCCGCCAATTGAATAGCCCTGTCTTAAATTTACCTTCATAAAATCTGCAGAAACCCTGATAATGCAAACATTCTTCTTAGTTTTTTGATTGCTTTTCTGCCTTCCTCTCCTTGTCCTCTTGTTCCTGTCCTCCTATATCTCTTGTCTCTCCTGATTGATTTATATTTCATACGGGTGTGGTATCACCAAAGAAGTCTGTAATACCTGGAGAGAGCTGTATCTGTTAGCATTCCCATTTATCTCAATGGTGGCTACACCTTCAATGGAGAGAGATGCTTTTTGAGAAAAATAAAAGTGGTCAAAATGTTGTTCCAAACCCTTATGCTGTTATTTAAGCCCACAAAACACAAAAGAAGAATTAAAAAATAAATAACGGTACATGCTCCTGTACAGCAACATTTCACGGTGACCGTTGCTATCAAGCTCCCAAAAAAATAAGTGAAATTATAATGAATTTAGCCTATACAATTTATACACTATATTCCATTACATTCTTATGAAGCTATAGGATAGCTTTCTATGAAGAGAAGACAAAAATTTAGTCGTTATTCACTAGTAAAAATAAACCATTCCATTTTGACTTTTGTAAGATGGACCCAGAAAAACTACAATTCAAATCAAATCAACTACAAATCAACCAAAGATTACTTTATAGAGTTATGCATATACAAAATTGTCTAGTCTTTTTTTCTCCGAGTTGGAAGGTGAAGCTATAGCAATAAACTTAAATACAATAAAAAATAATAAATCTCAATTCAAATATGTTGTATGCTTTATTTTAAACAATAAGTAAATTGTCTACATTTGAATTTTTTTTAATGAACTTAAAAATGTACAGCTGCAGAAACAGCCTGTTTAATTCTAGGCATAGAAAGAGGGAGGAAAACGATGGTAAAAAAACTAGCTTACCATTTGTGGGAAAACCTAGTGATTAATTCAGTTGTTTGAAAAACCTCCACAGAAATACGGGGTAAAGTTCAGTGGTCTGATTGTTTTGAGCATGAGGATCTCGACTACCTAAAGTGTAATGTGTCTGACCAGAGTGCTTTATTTTCACTCATGGAGTCAGATCAGTTGAGCTCAGTGTGAATCAGCTGCTCTGTTTTCTGTCAAAATGTAACAGTGACTAACAGCAATAATGTTCAGAAGTATCAGTGTCAAACTAAATCATGATGGCATGAGTGATGCTGCTTTAATGACTGCGGTTCACCCTGCTCTCTTTATCTTTCTCTCTCTCCATCAGACACTAAAACATCTTCGCACGGCCGAGTTTAAGCCCTACGTGGTGTTTGTGAAGCCTCCATCCATCGAACGTTTAAGAGAGACCAGGAGGAACGCAAAAGTCATCTCAGGCAAAGACGATAAGAACTCGTCCAAACCCTTCTCGGTAAAACACACCACACACAGCTTCAGCTTCAATATGTCTATCTATCATCCTCTTTCAGCCTGATGTGATCTCTTTTCTCTCTCAATAAGTCATTGTGGGTTTTAGGTTGTATTCAGAGTTTTTGTTCCACTATCTCACATAGTTCTTGGTGAAATAAGAAATAGATTTCATCACTTCCTGGCAGGCAACATCCACATCATTTATTATAGTCATTTTCCTTTTGGACCAAGCAAACTTATGCTGGGTTAGTGCTTAAACGTGTGTGTGTGTGTGTGTGTGTGTGTGTGTGTGCGTGCGCGCACGACTCACGTGTGTGTATGTATTTATGTGTAACCGGTCCCCTGAGCGGCAACCTGATATGAGACCCATGAGCTCACACTACACCTGTATGACTGCTCTCAAAGAAAAACACATGAAATCAATTAACACTTACACCAGACCCTTACTTTGTGCTGCTGTTAGTTTGAGCTTATGTGTGTGTGAGATATGGTGTGAATAAGCGGGATATCTAATGACTTTCCCAGAGTTCAGCTCTTGCCTGTGTATCTCGCTGTGAGTGTGCACTGCACGCGTGCTACAGAATAAGTGACCCTGGAAACCCGACTCCACCACACGCCTAGATGGCTTGATGCCGATTGTCACCACAGAGACGTTCTGTTTCGAAGTGTGTCAGATGTGTTTAGGAGCTCCGAACATGTGCTCACCTGTCAACCCATTGACCCAACAAGTGTCCAACCGCAATATACACTTTTTCTGTCTTTTGCACAGCACAGATCAGGAATGGTATCTAATTTTGCACAGGAATTCCTTTATGATTCAACTAAATGCTAATTTTCACACAGCAGCTTTGGTCTGTTTATCCATTATGATTTCATAGAAGCAAATGCCAAAAGATAAATGATTTCAAACACACACCCACCATGTTGCCAGTATAGCTCATCCAGGCTGCAGTGTGACACATATGTTACACAGTAAGGCTGCACAACAATTGACATTTGTGGATTTTGTTTTTCTGCGCTGTATATTGATATGAAAAAATTCTTTTTTAAAAAGTTTTTTTTACCAGATGTTTTGAATACTTTTATTTGGAAAGAATTATTCATTCTAGAATGATTGGGATGATTTTGTTGAGGAGTGCATCTGCAATCTGCATCTGCAAATAAAAATATTAATGATATTAATGTCTATAAAAATTCTATTGTGGTTTAATAAAATAATAGGATTTTTTTTTTCACTTACAACTGTAAAATTACAATACTAATGTTTTCTGTCCTAATTTCTTCTTTTTTAAACATTAAATTATTGCTTTTATTTAGTTGCTTTGCCGGCAAAATATATTCACTGCTGGTTTCAATAATGAAGCACGACAATGTTAATTTACACGGGTGCAGCTCAATCAAGCCACTCTGAGATGCTAAAACTCATGACCTGCATTTATTTAAATGAACAGTGCCGAACTTACCTCTGAAACCAGCAGTGCACTTGCTCATGATTTCACTTTTTTAACTTTAGTGTGTAATGTTGCTATTAGAGCATAAACAACATCTGCAAAGTTATGACGCACAAAGTTCAATGCAAAGGGAGATATGACTACAACAAATGGCTGGTAGGGACTACAATGAGCTTCTTCCTGGGTTGGTGACATCACAAACCCCAAAATTTACATAAACCCTGCCCCCGGGAACACGCAACAAAGGGGGTGAGGCCATGTTGGGCTGCTTTAGAGAAGAGGAAGAGTTGTTGTAGAGTGTTATTGCCATGCTGTCATTTTACGCCGGACTGCTTCACAAACAAGGGTCAATTCAGTGCTGGATTTGCACAAAAGATTAAAATGATGGCACAGGCTAGTCGATGAGTTGAATCAACTCCACAGCAACTACATACATTTATCCACTAAGCATTCAGAAACGTCCAGTTGTATTCTAAAAGTTGTAACTTCTTCCTGAGTCTCTCCATCAGGGTCCGACTCTGTTTTGAACATAGGCTGAACACTGTTACTGACAATCATCATTTTGTCTGTGTGAGATTCTCCAGCTTTGTTGTTGTTGAGCAATCGAAGTGCGAGCTGTTAAGGCTCCGCCCTCTTCTAGAAAGGGGGTCAGGAGCAGCAGCTTATTTGCATTTAAAGGGACAGACACAAAATTGGCGTGTTTTTGCTCACACCCAAATAGGGGCAAATTTGACAAACTATAATACATGATCTGTGGGGTGTTTTGAGCTGAAACTTCAGACACATTCTGGGGACACCAGACAGATTTAAGGTCCCCTTTAATCCATCAAATCACAGCCCTCGCGATTTGACTCTTCCATTAAGCTAAATACCGATATCAATTTTATTTTGATATACCGTGCAGCCCTAATACACAGGCTCACAAATTTACACTGGGAGCATATTTCATTATTCTTATTTCAACCCCTTTTGAAACTGAATAGATGCTGGTCACATTAATTCAAACCACTGAATGTGCGATTAGACCACACCATACTCCCCAAAGTTTTAAATTAACAGGAAGCTCACGGATTATGCCGTTGTCAAAGGAAATGTTGCTCTGGCTATCTCTGTTGTCAGAGGAACTGTACCAAAAGCTGTCCGCACCATCCAAAGCAGCTGTCTGTCTGCTTTCAACAGGTCACTGTGGGTACTAGTGAAGGAAAAAGAAACCCTTCCTAGCTGGCAAAACTTAGCAAAAGTTGATTATAGACCCTGACAGTGTTAAAGGCATCCAGATTCAGCCTATTATAAGTATGCAAGAAAAATCGTGTTTGATGAAATGTCACAGCAATATTTTATCCAGAACTTTGTATTTCTTTCTCAGAGAGAGACGCTGCATCTGTTAGAGCCATGAGCTTGAGCGCCGTCGGCTCTGTGCAAGAAAACAGGCATCCCTTTGTTTCAAGAAATCCAGACTTCCACTCTATTGTTCTCCCTTTTAGTAATGCTTGTATAACATTAATGCAGTTTTTTTTTGTAAAAGATCAAAATATCACACGTTCTCTTTTTAGGAGTAGCAAAAAAAAAACAAAAACTTAATTTCATAAAAAAAGTCATCAGAGGTGGAAGAGCAGAGTGTTTCATCTTCTGGCATTAAATCGTTGTAATGAGAAATGGAAACCTAAGCTAAAATTGGAGGATGTCTTCTTCTTTCTTCTTCTTTCTTCTTCTTCCTTCTTCTTCCTTCTTCTTCTTCTTCTTCTTTCTTCTTTCTTCTTCTTCTTTCTTCTTCCTCCTTCTTCTTCTTCTTCTTCTTTTTTGTCCTGTCCTCGGTGAAAGTCAGCCCAGTCCACAGATTAAGTGCCTTTACTTTGGGAATATAAAAACAGGGACCTCTTGACGACCCAGAGATGTCCTTTTTTGAACGGGTTTAATGATAAGGGCAGGTGCACTTTATATGATCCAATAAAAATTGATTTTCCGGCAAGGATTGAGAGATAAGCAGAGCTCATGCGCACTGTGGAGGGAGAGAGAAAGAGCTTAGTGCTGAAGAAATTCTTCTGTTTTTGAAGAAGGAAGACCTGGGCATTGAGTGAGAGTTTGCATTAGAGCCTCTGGGAAATAAACAATCGGAAAGAAATGCGGAGGAAAAATAGATTTAAACCCTTGAAACTGATCAGATTTGGTAATAACACTCCCCTGGAGGCACAACATCTGTTATACCTCAATTAGCATGAGGTTTTTATTTGATGACAGAATGAAGAAAAGATATGTTTAGACCTTGGGCCAAACCTTTGACTATTTAGGCCAAACACAAGCTAATCCACCACGTTCAACCAGAGCTTTATTAAAGCCATGACTAAGTCAATGAACTGCGACTTTTGATGCGTTCTGCCAATAACTGTCAGATTGAGAGACTGCTGTAGTTTTCAGAATGCCAGCAGCTCTGTGACCCAACTGAAATTTTGACTAAATCTCATCCCTTGATCAAGAGAGAATGACAGGGAGAGATGAGAAGGGTTCAACAAAGAGTGGGAGGAGAAGTAGCGTCTAACACTGGCCGTACGCCATGGCTTCACTAAGCTTGCTGTTGTCTTGTCTGCTAATGCCAATTTCCATATTTACTGTGTGCTTAATAGCTTCTCAGTACAGTTTAAAATGTAAAAGCTATCCAAAAGCTTCTGAATTTCTTTTAGCATGGCAATATGTTTTATAGCATCATATCGCTCTCAGTGTGGGTCCCATGTTTTTGTTGTAAAAGTTGAGTCTATATTGGTAAAGCCACTCAAACCATGCCATGTTCTCTGAGACTGGCACCAAATGCCAAGATTGCCCACATAAACACTTATTTAGGACCCACAAGCCCAGAAAGGTCCAAGGCCATGTCAGAGAGTACAGAGATTACTAGTCTATACCAGGATGCAATGTCGTGAAAAAGTGCTTATGAGTTGGTGGTCAATGTGTTTGGTATAAAGTATATCTGATTTTGGCCTGTTGTCTTTTTATAGTTTTTCAGTGATGTCAGTTTATTTTAAACAGGTCAAATATTTAATGAATAATGATTTCTGATCATTTTGTGGGGCTTTTATGCGTCAATGTGTAACACATGCCAGGGTATAAAATTGCGGTCTGTTTATTCACTCCACTGTTCCTGTGATCAAAACCACTGGAGATCCAGACCTCAAACTATAACCCTAACTGTGCACCACCTCAGTAGAACATTAAATATCAGTTTATAGTTTTATCTTTTATCACATGTAGATATTTTTGCATTTCTGCATCTAAAGCAGTTTTATTGTAAACAAAAAAGAATAGTTTTTAATTAAGTTGATGTTTAGGGCATCTATGAAAGTCCTTTTTGGAAGCTGGTTTTGGGAATACTGTGGGAAAGTGTGTTTTAGACTTTTTTGGGGCCATATTTCATGTCTTAAAAAAGAACTTTGACTGAATGTGTTTGTTGTTTAGGATGAGGACTTCCAGGAGATGATCAGTGCCTCTCAGATGATGGAAAACCAGTATGGTCACCTCTTTGAAAAGGTCATTGTGAACGATGACCTCACTGTTGCCTTCAACGAGCTCAAGCAGGCGCTCAGAAAAGTGGAGACAGAAACTCACTGGGTGCCCATCAGCTGGACTCATTCCTGAGGGGCTGCTCAAAAGGAACAAAGGAACAAGGCATCAAATTTTTGGGGGGTGGAAACTAAGGGAAGGACTTTAAGAACTGTGAAAGATTTCTTTTTATTGTTTATTTTTATTTTTTGGCTTAAGATGGTGACAGGGAAAATATATTAGTTGTTTTAATACATCTGAAGTGGTTTATCTGTTCTTGGAAACTGAAGTGGAAGCGCATAGGTTTGATTTTGTTTTGTCGTGGCCGATATAGCTGAACGGGTGTAATTGCACTCAAAGTCGGAAGACGTCTGATTGTTTAGCAGCCGCTAAGAGAGTGTTCAAACTGCCATTCAAGTGGTGTGGTGGTGTTGACCACTCCTTGGTGTATTTTTAACATTAGTTTATAGAAACCAAATGAATGATTATTATTTTTCTGTGCTCAAAGTACACTTTTTTTATTCAGAACTTAGCACACTGTACTCCATTTGCCTGTTACTCTGCAGCTAGTTAAATCAGCACAGCATTAACTAATATATATATATATATATATATATATATATATATATATAGGTGGGACATCATGTGATGTTCAGTGGGCCCAAAGTGATTTTATTTAAATGAATAATTAATATATTTGGATTTTTTTTATTTTTTTTTTTAAGACTTCTTTTTTTAGCCTGTTCCCAGTTGAGATTTTTGAATTGGTATCAGCTGTGAGGATTTTTCTTTTTGGTAAGCGCTCATGGCTGATTAAAGCCTCAGGGTTTTATTAATATATGACCCGCTGTGTGCAGAAGCTGACTTCTTTATCTCAGTTTCATCTCTCTCTTTATTTCTCTCCTTTTTCCCTCCATCTCCATCCTGTTGTTGAGGTCAGGCGCTTGGAAAACCCATAGGGAATGTACTCAGTCTGGGCTGATTAGGCAAGACTCTTTTAAATATGTTTAAGAAGCCTAACAGCAGCTCTTCAACAATTGAATCTCAGAGAAAATGATGTTAAATGGCAATCTTGTTACAAGGCATTTCAGAAAGGAATAGTTCACCTGAAAATGAAAATTGTCATCATTTTGTTCTGTTTTACTGTATAGCTTCAGAGGACTTTGAATATAGGACATTAGTCAAATAGACTTTAATGGTACTCTCTCATTTTTGGTGCTCAACAGTCCCATCCACCTAAATTGTGTGTTCTGCAGAAGAATGTTGTACGAATATGTAACTAGTGATGCACTGAAATTTCAACAACTGAAAATATTCGTCTAAAACACCAAAAAAAAAAAAAAAAAAAAAACATATTATTAAAACCATAATATTTTGGTTCCAACCAAAATATTTTGGATTGATAGTTTTTTGGATGCACCTACACTGTCCTGGGTTTTCATCCAAATATGAAGCGAATCTTTTCAAAGTTTCAAAACAAACAAATGTGAATTAGGTGCGTTTCCGTCAAGTAGTTCTAACAGATGACGGTGGTATTGGTAGCCTAGTAACCAACAGTAAATAAAACACCATCAGTGGAAACAGCCGATTAGTCACATGGGTTTGCTACATCAGAATTTATTCGGCAAATGTGTTTCCATCTCCCATTATTCACATTAACTCATTTTCGCAGAAGTCAAAAAACAGCTCAAGCGAGCTTAACTTTTTTTGTGAAGGGATTTTTTCTTTCTCCGAAATTTGGCGTTCCCATCACTCGTTTCTGATGCTATACTTCAAAATGCGCATAAAAACAGGGTGATGAAAACATTCATGCACACAACATGGATAATCTAGAACAGGTAAACATCAGCAGAAAGAAGGATGCTGAAGTAGCAGTATGTCAGATTTGTTCCATGTTAAAAGGCATCTCATTGCTGAAGAGCTGTACTACGACTGGTTTAATTTATCATCTGAGAACACGACACATTAAAGAGCACACTGAGTTCAGTTACCCAAATTTAATTACCCAAACTTTGTTTTCAGCTAAATGACAACTTAAATTTCAGTTCATCACTAGAAACATGAGGCTAAGTGATGACAAAATTGTCATTTATTGGGTGAACAATCCTTTTAATGTATGAAAAGGCCTTACATAAAGATATGCTACTAAATGTATATTTTTGTCATTTTGTTCTTAATCAGTTTTGTGTTCTTTCAGCACATTGATTTGCAATTAAGCAGTGTCAATCTCTCACTCACACTCTTATGTACTGTTTCTGTATTTAGTCCTACAGTCCACATAAATACACTGTAGTTTTGCCTTCAAAATCAAGGTGCACTGAAATTTGTTCATTTAAACTCAATGTGTTTGTCCTTGCCTTTTTTCATTTATTTCTGTTTTTCCCCATACTTAACCATACAAAACAGCTTCAAAACTTTTGTTGAGCTTTGAAGTCTTTCTTAATATGTAATATGCAAAGTGAATATTGATTCCTGTATTTCAGTAATGTATATCTGGTTGTCTGTCCTCTGCCAAGTGGATGATTTTTGTGGAAGCCTCATCTAAACAACAATTCATGTGCATCTATTGTTTCGTTCTGTCAATGATCATGAGTTTACAACCTGTGCTTGTTATAAACATCCCCTTCTCCAAATGGACATTAAATATGTAAATCAGTTCTGTTCTGTTCACTTTTTATCATGAAGTGGGAGGAGTGTTTTTCTTCCTGTAATTAATAACCAATGGTTCCTTTAATAGTTGATTCATGTCAGCATTCACAGGTCTTCAGACACAAAGGGCCAGTGGGATAGACTCATCGGTCAGGCTTTGCTCACTACAGAGATTTCACTGTCTGATGAAATGCCAAAACAAACCAGCAGCCAACACAATGACCCATAATCCTCCAGCTCCCCCTCCATCACACAGTCCTGCCGCCGCCGCTCAGAGCTGATAGTGAGGAGATTGAAAGGGATGGATGAAAGGGATGGATGACATGAGACAGGAAGATGGATAGGATTTGAGTGTAGCTTGCCAGGAAGAGGTAACAATGTTTTTCAAGACTTGATAGAAGCTAACTTCACTATTTTTTTCCCCTTTGTTCTTAGCATTATCAAAAGCAAAATTTACCTAAATGACTGATTTTCTTCTCTGGAACACAGTGAATTTTTGAAGTATATCTTGGTTCTAAATTGCAAAAAATCACCATAAAAGTGGTCTATATGATTTGTGTACCTGTTCAAAGTCTTCTAAAGTCATTCAATAAATTTATTTATGAAATTTAAGTTGTTTTTAAAAATGAAAATCTTGACATCCACGTTACATTTTTTGGCACATTCATGAGGGAAGTAGTCTCTGATTGATGAACAAATAATTCTTTTTAAGTTTAATCTCTATGTTCACAAAGTATGCCTGAATAATTTGTTCATGAATCTGACTTGATTCAGTTGTCAGGTTCAATTTCTTAGTGTCTTACCACAACAAGGGAAGAAAATCTGTGAATAGTACAGTTCACCGCAAAATTTAAATTCAGTTATCATTATCTCAATCCAAGTCCGTATGACTTTTTTTTTTTTTTTTTTTTTTTGGTCTATACAATGGTAGTCAATGGTCACCAAAACTGGTTACCAACATTTCTCAAAATATCTGTGTTCAGCAGAATACAGAAAGCCATGCAGGTTCAGAATGACATGGGGGTGAGTAAATGATGACAGGATTTTCAGTTAAACAGTGCTTTGAAATTTCACCATGTCCTTTTGAAGCATAACACATTCAGTGCCCATTTATTTTAATAGAAAAAGGGGCAGACCAATACATTTTTTAAAAATTTGCCTGATGTTTTCCATGAAAAAAATCATACTGTATGGATTTGTAATGACAAGTAAGGTTAGTAAATGACCAACACACAATTTTTCAAGAGTTTTGTTTTCTAAATTGTGGAAAAAAAAAAAAAAAAAAAAAAGGAACCCAAGAAGAGCACAAAATGTCAATGTTAAAACATGCTTTAGCACATCATCACTCTTTTCTATCCATTTCTCCCTCACTTTTCCTTTAAACTGTCAAACACAGGAAGTGTCACAGGACTGCTGATATGGTGAAGCATGGAAATGTTGAGATGTTGTAACACTGTTGTAATAATAATAAGGACGTGTTTGTGTGTGTCAGGTAGAGGCCATTATACAAGTACCAACCTCCTCTGATTACCATATGTGTCGCAACAGGCCTGTCAGAGAGCCAGTGCCACTTAAAGTCATGACGGAGCTCAGCAGGTTTGGCAGGAGTAAAATGAGGAAATGAGAGAGCGAGTCCGGCTGTTGGGGGAAAGACAGACCGTCTACTTTAAACTTAATCACCTCTGGTGCCGCCGCGCCTTAGCACTTGTCTGTCTGAGGCTGTGGCTATTGTGTTGAAAACGTTTTGATGCCTTCCTCACTTAGCACACCTCCTGATCTCTTTGAGTCTGATCCTTGGGTAAAAAGGCCAGCAGTCCCCTTTAGTTTGTCTGTTCTCCCCTTTCATTTTTATGGAGATTAATTTAGTTACCTCCATTTTTGTTTGTTTTCTCCTTGTGTCAGAGGTTCTCAGGATTCTCTCAGAGTTCCCAGGGCTCTTGTGATGGTGCCACGCCTGGCTTTTCACTCTTAGTTAAACCGTGTGAACGGTGTGGATGAATGATGCTCTGTTTCGTTATAAGGTTGTGTTGTAATGTAAGCGAGACACTCTCAGGAGGAGGGAGAAATAAGCGTCTTTATGTCTCAAGGCCATGTTCATTTCATGTCCATCAAGCAAACTAATGTGACACATATTTTTCTGAGAGAGACCCAGTGGCGTCAATTTTTTTTTTTTTTTTTGTATTGCTATATGTTTGTTGTTATATACAGTGCCGTTCAAAAGTTTGGGGTCGGCAGCATTTGGGTTACGCATTACAAGTAATGTAAGTTATGTAATTGGATTACTTTTTTCAAGTAACTATTAAAGTAACTCGTTACTTTTAAATCTACAACAAAATATCTGAGTTACTTTTTCAAATAAGTAATGCAAATTACTTTTTCTCATTGACTGAAAGCTCTCCTGTTCCCATGTTGAGGGAAATCGGGAGTAAATTCAGCGGCTGTGTAAACATGATGGTTATTCTAGACTAGTTCTAGACTAAATGTGAGCATAAATTTACTAATTTATTGTATTCTAGAATGGCAGCACAGCTGAAAGGCTTGTTTGTTTGAACTGCGCCCTCTACTGTACAGGCATGAATTTGCATGTCCTTCAGCTTGAGGCTTATTTATTTCACTTTTAGTGTGAAAGGGCCTTTACATTTGCCAAAAATTTAGCTTTTCTGTTGTTATAAAAACAAACAAACAGCCCAGATAAGAAAAAGAAACTGAAAAGTAACATTACACATTACTTTCCATAAAAAGTAACTAAGTAAAGCAATATTGTAATGCATTACTTTTAAAAGTAACTTTCCCCAACACTGGGGGTCGGTAATATTCTCTTGATGTTATTGAATGAAGTCTCATATGCTCACCAAGGCTGCATTCGTTTGATCAGAAATACAGTAAATATTGTGAAATTATTGCACGTCACATTTAGAAATCACATTTAGAAATACTTTTAGAAATCATTCTAATATCCTGAAATGGTGCACAAGAAACATTTCGACTTCTTATAATCTTATAATATAAAAGTCTTTACTGTCACTATTAATGATGTAATTATAATCAGCAATGAAAAATTGTTTTTTAGCGTTTCATTCAAAATCTAATTGGCTCAAAAATCTAAGGGTGTGTTTGACCCATCAGTTTAAACCGGCATGACGCTTCTGCTTTCACCGACTTCAGCTTCTCAAGTATGAGGGTATCAGATGAAGAATCAGTGTTCACTATGTTTGACAAACCCTTGTTTCTCTTACGTTTTCAGTGTTGCATCAGCCTGTTTGGTGTTCACCCGCAGCTGAGAAAGGAAAGCGTGTAGTCGGCTTAGGTTTCTGCCACACTGTCATTAATAATCAGCCAGCCCCACAGAGGAACACAACCATTAATGCTGACACATCTTTATTTGAATGAAAGGACCACGTTCTTCGTTTCACCCATTCAGTCTCTCCCCCTCTTGTTCTGTTCTTTCCCACCATGCCTCTCTTGCAGACAGTTTTATTCACTATATGTCACTGATTAAGTCAATGATGTTGATTTAAGATTATATACATTATCTTTCCATTCTCTGTGCCCTCTGCAGAGAATGAAATCATCTTAGGCTTCTCTGAACCATATCGTGACTCAATATATAGAGGTGGGGAAGTCAGAAAAGCATGGTCAAAATGAAAGCTTAATTTTCCAGTCTGATTTAAGGCCCTGATATACTCATGACAAAAGTTCAGAATCAGAATGAGCTTTATTCGCCAGGTGTGCACAAACACACAAGGAATTTGTTGTGGTTTTCTACAGGAGCTCATACATATGACATGAGAACAGAAATAACATTTAAATAAGTAAACTAAGAAAATAATAATAAATAAGTAAAATAAATAATAATACTAATGTGGTATTCATCTGGAGCAGGATGAATAGAATATACACAATTCATTTTTACTCTCAAGTACTAAAAGTGAATACTAAAACAGGGGTAATTGCTATGTTAGCTGGAGATACATTGGGGAAAAAACTGTTCTTATGCCTAGATGTTCTAATGCACAGAGATCTGTAACATCTGCTTGAGGGCAGACGTGCAAACAGGTTGTGTCCAAGGTGAGAGGGGTCTGTGATGATGTTACCTGCCCATTTCTTCACTCTGGCATTGTACAAGTCCTGTAGGTTGGGCAGGTGCATACCAACTATCCTTTCAGCTGTCCTAACAATCCGTTGCAGTCTTCTTATACCTGATTTGCTGGCTGTCCCAAACCAAACAATTATAGAAGTACACAGAACTGACAGTCAATGTCATTGTCCCATTTTAGGTCCTAAGAGATGGTTCCCAGGAACCTGAATGACTCCACTGCCTCCACAGTGCTGTTCATGATGCTAAGTGGGGGGAGTGCAGGGGGGGGTTCTCCTAAAGTCCATTATCATCTCCACTGTTTTGAGCATGATCAGCTCCAGATTATTGTGACTGCACCAAACAGCCAGCTGTTCCAGTCTGTAAGCAGACTCGTCTCCGTCCCGGATGAGGCCGATGACTGTGGTGTCGTCTGCGAAATTCAGGAGCTTGACAGAGGGGTGCAGTCATTTGTGTAGAGAGAGAAGAGCAGTGGGGAGAGCACACAACCCTGAGGAGCTCCAGTGCTGATGGTGAGGGTCCTGGATGTGAGTTTTCCCAGCCTCACTGACAGATGGAGGTGGGTACAGAGAGCTGGGTCAGTTTATTCAGGAGGGTATCCGGGATTATGGTGTTGAAAGCTGAACTGAAGTCCACAAACAGGATCCTTGCATAAGTTCCTGGTTTGTCCAGATGTTGTAGGATACAATGCAGTCCCGTATTGACTGCATCATCCACAGACCTGTTTGCTCGATAAGCAAACTGCAGGGGGTCCAGTGATGTCCTTCAGGTAGGCCAGCACCAGTCTCTCAAATGACTTCATGACCACAGATGTCAAAGCAACAGGTGTGATTTTTGGTTTCTTGGGTACAAGGATGATGGTGGAGCATTTGAAGCAGTAGGGGAGTTCACACAGCTCCAGTGATCTGTTGAAGATCAGTGTGAAGATGGATGACAGCTGGACAGTGCAGGCTTTGAGACAGGCTGGTGAAACACCATCTGGGCCTTTGGCTTTCCTTATCTTCTGTTTCCTGAAGACTCTGCATACATCCCTCTCTCTGATCTGAAGTGCAGGTTGAGAAGCAGGAGGGGTGAGGGTGTTGATGGCTGTGTGGTGAGCCGGTCAGAGCGGGTGTGAGACCAGGCTTTTCAAACCTGCAGTAAAATGTATTCAGCCCGTTGGCCAAATGTTGGTTCTCCACAGAGCTGGGGGATGGGGTCTTGTAGCTGGTAATGGTTTTCAGGCCCTTCCACACTGATGCTGGGTCAGTAGCTGAAAGCTGGTGTTCTAGCTTCTTAGCATAACTTCTTATGATCTCCTGATCAGTGTGTATTTGGCCTGGCGAAGCTGTCTGAGTTTTGCAGTAAATCAAGGTTTGTCTTTGTTATATGTTAAATAAGTCCTGGTGGGAACACATGTCCTTACAGAAACTGATGTAGGATGTCACGGTGTCAGTGAGCTAATCCAGTTCAGTGGCTGCAGCCTCAAAAACACTCCAATCAGTGCAGTCGAAACAGGCTTGCAGAGCCCGCTCTGTTTCGCTGGTCCATTTCTTTACAGTTCTTACCACAGGCTTAGCAGATTTCAGTTTCTGCTTGTAGGCTGGTAGAAGATGAACCAAACAGTGATCAGAGAGTCCCAAAGCTGCTCTGGGGACAGAGTGGTATGTATCCCTTAAAGCAGTGTGTGGTCCAGTATGTTACTGTCCCTGGTGGGGCATGTGATGTGCTGTCTGTATTTAGGCAGTTCAAGGGTGAGATTAGCTTTATTGAAATCACAGAGAATGATCATGAAAGTGTTTGGGTAACGTGTGTGTGTGTGTGTGTGTGTGTGTGTGTGTGTGTGTGTGTGTGTGTGTGTGTGTGTGTGTGTGTGTGTGTGTGTGTGTGTGTGTGTGTGTGTGAGTGAGTGATCAGCCAGCTGTTCTAGCGCTGCTCTCACGCACGCATCAGGAGGAATGTAAACACTCACCAGAATAAATGAAGAAAACTACCGTGGTGAATAAAAAGGCTTGCAGTTAATGAAGAGAGCCTCCAAAATTAGGGCACATCTCCTTTAACACTGTCATGTCTGTACACCAGCCTTCGTTGATATAAAATCATAATCCACCGCCTTTCGTTTTCCCCGACGACTCGTTGACGCGATCGGCTCTGAACAGCTGTAAGCCCGGCAGATGAAGCCCGCTGTTCGGGATGGCTCCTTTCAGCCAGGTTTCCATGAAGTAAAGTGCAGCAGAGTTTGAAAAGCCCTTGTTTGTGCGGGTGAGGAAAAGCAGTTCGTCTGTTTTATTTGCTAGGGAGCGGAGATTCGCCAGATGAATACTCGGCAGCGGAGTCCTAAACCCGCGCTGTCGGAATTCCCTCATTTGCGTTGTTTGGAGCACTTGTATACGATCGCAGCTCCTCCAACTGGAATGTCCAGTAAAAAGTCTGAACGTTCAAAAGTCGGCAAAAAGTTATTTGGTGTGTTGTTTTGAATATCTAGGAATTCGTCCCTAGTAAAGCTAATCGGAAAAAAGTTACTTAAAACAGGACAAACAAACACAAATAACAAAAGTACCAAGACGCTACAAACCGAGGCGGCCATCCGCGGCACCATCTTTGCTGTTCAAAGTTGCGTCCCAATTCGTGTACTTATGCACTGTTCTGTGCTGTTTTGTAGTATAAATAGTGCGAGTAGTGTGTTCACACTAAAAATTCCCAAAAGAAGTGTACTTTAAATACCTGAATGATGCACTTAAAGGATTAGATCACTTCAGAATTAAAATTTCCTGATAATTTACTCACCCCCGTCATTTAGTATGTTTGTCTTTCTTTCTTCAGTCGAAAAGAAATTAAGGTTTTTAAGGGAAACATTTCAGGATTAAACTCCATATAGTGGACTTCAACAGGATTCAACGGGTTGAAGGTCCAAATTGCAGTTTCAATGCAGCTTCAAAGGGCTCTACACGATCCCAGCCGAGCAATAAGGGTCTTATCTAGCAAAACAATTGGTCATTTTCTAACCATTGGTAGCCGTTGAAGTCCACTATATGGAGAAAAATCCTGGAATGTTTTCCTCAAAAACCTTAATTTCTCTTCGACTTTAATTGCGTAGCAGAGGGGGAGGGGCTAACAGATGCTGATGTTGAAAATAACAAAATAACCATATAAAGTTCATACACTACACGGTTACGTGTATAGTGCGTCATTTGGGACGCAACTAAAGTTCTTTTCGTTCTTCGATCCAGTCATGTCATGTTTGTTAATATAGCACTTTATACAATAGAATGTTTCAAAGTAAACAGCTTCACAGTATTAGACTTAAAAAAAAGTCATTTTCAGTTAGAATTACAGCTTTAATTTCTACTAGAAAATCAGCTTTCCAGGGTGTTCATGTTTTTATTTGCGGACATCTGACCACGATGGTCTGAACAGAAGAAATAAACCAAAGATTTTCACTCAAAGAAGGCGGAGCCTCAGAGCAAACGTACCTATTACATAATTGCCACTGACCAATGGTTGTTCGAAAGTGTTTATCAGTTGGAGCGAACATTTCCAGAAAGTTTGCTTTGGTAAGCTGTTTTGAATTCCTGAAAACATTCTCCAAACGAACTTTGTTTTGGCCTGATATCTGGGCTTTAAAGTGAACCGTTTAGCAAAGCCCTAAGAGGCCTGTTTCTTTTATCCAACGCTTCATGCCTCTCCTCTCCATAAATCTCTATTAATCAGGCCCTTTGTCTGAGGAACACGGAGTCAGTGATCAGGAGTGAGAATCGTGCAGCACACCATCCAATCGTGGCGTTGCAGACGCTTCCGCAGTGTTCTCCCCTGCGTTCTCCCCTGATGTAGGCCATTAGTAGTAAATGACGAGGCCTCCCTCCTGATATACACTCCAATCATTTTGATTTAAAGACCAATGTGAGGTTGTCTGGCCTCTTCTTCCTGATCCTGACCCCTCTCTCCTGTGGATGTGGTCTTCACTGGACTGGATGAGTTACACAGAGCAGAAGTGGAGGTGGACACGTGGGTGGGTCACTGGGGTTATAGGGGTCTCTGTACTACTACTGAAGTTTGATATTCATCCAAAAAGAGACTCTGGAGGGAGCAGAAGTCTCTCTCACGCTTAGATTCTCATTATTCCCAAACTTCAGTCTCCCTACACGTTCCTCTTCTCCATTTTGAGCCATATTTCAATCATTATCACTTGCTTATTCGCTCACAACTGTACATATCTCCCCTTTCTGTCCCCTTCCTGGCTGGGTTTGAACACAAGTCCTTGCGATGTGACACTTTACTGTCTGGCTTGTTAATACTTTGTCCTCATGCTGTGTGTCTGCTTTGACTTTCACTCTGGTTTTCTCATTTGACCTTAGAGAGCCAGAGTAACAAGAGACAAAGAGGAAAGATATACAAGACAAAGGGTGGTGGAGTGGGTACAAAAGTGAAGAATGGGGTAAAAAAGTAAGGCTTTCACTTGTATGAACTATACATTACTTCATGTCTGAGATGTAGACTTTTGCAGGTCTGTGTAACCTTGAGCTGTTCCTCTTAATTAAAGAGACGTCAGAGTATTGCACCCTAGTAAAGATATTAGATATGTAGATATGAATTTAATGTTGAACAGTGATGTCACCACTATGTGTGTAACCATGCAGTCTAAACTGAGGTGTTTGGAGGTTAAAGGTTAATTTACTTCATTTGATTATCTGTACTGTTGCACTCTAACTGATGTATGCAGAGTTGAAACAAAGTTCAGGATCCTGTCTGCTAAAAACATAATGACAACGGGAACAAATGAGTAATTTCGACGCATTATACTGACAATATTTAGACAGTACGCAGAGGGGCCACTGACGGTGGAAAGACAGACTGATGGAACGCATTGACTTCTACAGCTACACATGAGCTGTTTTGGGAAATCATTGAGAATGTTTAGGGAATGTATCAACAATGTTTGCAGAACAATTTTGCAGAGTCTTGAGAATGTCGGGGTAACCCATAGGCTACTTAAAAAAAAAAAAAAATAAAAAAAAAGGCACCCCTTGTTTTCTTAAACTCTCTCTCACTGCTCTCAATGGAGCCCCTTGACCCCAAACATCATGATAATTACAAAATATGACCAGAACAACCACACTCATAGTTAACAGAGAGCTGAGTCGGCGTCAGAAGCTAAATCATCTAAATATATACGGTTTTGAAATGCAACAATCTCAAAGGAATGTGCAAAAATTGTTTTTATATTTATTAATATATTTTCTTTTAAATGTTAATGTTTTGTCATTTTATCTTTTTTTCCAGCATGGATGCATTGAATTGTTCAAAAGTGACAGTAAAGACATTAATAATGTTGCAAAAGGCTTCTATTTCAAATAAATGTTGTACTTTTGAACTATTTAGAGTTATTTTAAATAGTAATATTTTGCAATATATTTTTACTGTTGTATTTTTGATCATCAAATAAATTCAGCCTTGGTGAGCATAAGTGATCTTACTGACACCAAACTTTTGAATGGTAATGTGTATATAGTTTTTATGGTCCCACTTTATATTAGGTGGCCTTAACTACTATGTACTTACGTCAAAACATAAGTACAATGTACGTATTGTGTTCATATTGTATTGAAAAACACTTATGCTGCTATTGAGGTGGTATACGGGTAAGGTTAGGGACAGGATTGGTGGTATGGGTATAGGTTTAAGGGTGGGTTAAGGTGTAAGGGATGGGTCAAAAGTGTAATTACAGATGTAATTACATGCAGGTATTTTTTAAAATATTAGTACAATGTAAAAACATGTATGTACTCAATAAGTGCATTGTATCAAATGATTAATTTAAATGTAAGAACTGTATAGTAGTTAAGGCCACCTAATATAAAGTAAGATTGTTTTTTACTAACCGTTTTTATTAGTATTTTTTTCCATGTAGGTGGAGGACGCATTTGCACAATGGAAATGTCCACAAGCTTGATTATGAGACTGTAGGACTGTGTCTTCTCAACTTGAGTGAGAAGAATAAATGTGATTCAAGATTGGCCTCCAGACACACTCATTGGGTACAGTGTTCATTTGCTGAGACTGTCTGTCCTCAGACTTTGACATGGCAATGCTGAAGGAAACTGTGACCGTTGCAATCACCATCAACCAACAAATATTCCCCTGCAGATTATACACACACATACAGTACAAAGTGACACACTCAGCAAGCATATGCACAAACTTTTTTGGTTAAGCAGGCTCCTCAGTTTTGACATCATACACACTTTACACACATTGGTCACTGTAGCCTCATAGGAGAATTTCAGTGGGTTGTGTGGGATAGTTTTGGGGTCGTGTGTGTGTGTTTATCCATCAATGCCTCTTAGCTCTAAAATTCCTGCTGAAAAGACCAGCTGGTGACCAGTATACAGTATGTTGTCTTTTTTTGTCCCAACCTGACTTCATATCCATCCTTTCCATTAAGACTTCCACGATGAGCAATATTCACCAGTAAGACCGTTAAAGGGTTAGTTCACCCAAAAATTCTGTCATTAATGTTGTTCCAAACCCGCAAGACCTTCGTTCATCTTCGGAAAACAAATGAAGATATTTTTCATAAAATCCGATGGCTCAGTGAGGCCTCCATTGCAAGCAATTAACACTTTCACTGCCTAGAAAGGTACTAAAGACATATTTAAAACAGTTCATGTGACTACAATGGTTCAACCTTATTGTTATGAAGCGATGAGAATACTTTTTGTGTGCCAAAAAAACAAAATAACGACGTTATGACGATATCTAGTGATGGGCGATTTCAAAACACTGCTTTTCGAATCAGTGGTTCGGAGCGCCAAAGTCACATGATTTCAGTAAACGAGGCTTTGTTACATAAGTGTTTTGAAATTTCAATGGTTCACCACTGGGGAGGCGTGACTTTGGCAGTTTGATACACGCTCTGAACCACTGATTTGAAACAAAAGATTCGTAAAGCTTAGATGCTTCATGAAGCAGTGTTATGAAACCGCCCATCACTAGATATTGTCATAAAGTCTTTATTTTGTTTTTTTTGGTGCACAAAAATTATTCTCGTAGGTTCATAACATTAAGGTTGAACCACTGTAGTCACATGAACTGTTTAAATATGTCTTAAGTAGCTTTCTGGGCATTAAAAGTATTAATTGTCTTGCTGGCAATAGAGGCCTCACTGAGCCATCAGATTTTATCAAAAATATCTTAATTTGTGTTCTGAAGATGAACAAAGGTCTTACGGGTGTGGAACAACATGAGGGTGAGTAATTAATGACAGAATTTTCATTTTTGGGTGAACTAACCCTTTAAGGTATTTTTGATGAAATCCAAGAGGTTTTTTTTATATTTGGGTGAACTAACCCTTTAAAGTCACAGAAAACCACATTGGTCTCAGCTGGTCTTTTCACCAACCAACCATTTGTTTTCTGATTAGTCAGTAAGATTTATTAGGGGCCAAGCACCAAAGGTGCATAGGCACCTATTGAAATCATTAGTTTTCTTATTATTACGCTTCCGCCATTGAAGTCTATGGCAGCCTATAGAACCGTATAGTAAAACGTTGTAAAGTTTGGCACACTCTCTAGCGCCACCACCTGTCCAAAATTTCACTCATGTTTATGCTAATAACTTTTGAACTGTAAGGGCTAGAAACTAAAAAAAAAAATTTAAATGATTCCTTGGCTCAAGATGATTCGAATGCACATTTTCCGTGTGAAAATTTTCCCGCCATTTAGATTTTTCCGAAAAACCTACTTTTTCGAACTCCACCTAGGCCGTTACTCCGATTTTTACAAAAATTGAACCAGAGCATCTAGAGACCATGGCAACAAAAAGTTCTCAAAAGCTTTTTGATAGAACCATCTATTCTCAAAAACTGCACAAATTAATTTGACGAAAAGCTCGCCAAATCAGATTTGAGGCTATATCTCCAGAACACTTTATCGTATTCAGACCAAACTTGGTACATGTCATCACCAGCATGACCAGAGGCAACATGCAGCGTTTCGGCACTAGTCCTACTAGTCCAGAGATACAAAAATGGTTGTTTTTGCTTATAACCTCTGATAGGTTTGTCCAAAAATCATTGTCCAAAAATTTTGTCTCATTAGATTCGGGGCATCATGCAGAGTCGAATGATATCCAATTTTTCCATACAAAAATGCTGTATTTTATGAACGCATTAGCGTATCATTACGAAACTTGGTTTGGGTCATCAGCACAATGCCCTGAAGGAGCCTGAGAAATTTCAGACCAGCGTGGCGCTCTAGTGGAGAAAAAATTATTTATATGCTTATAACTTATAACTTTGGATGTGGTTGACTTATTTTTTTACGAGAGTCATGATTTTAGACTCCTGTATCCTGTATCCAACGATACCAAACATGCTAGGTTTCGCTTTATGGTTTGTGTGATGTGTTGATTTAGCGCTTAAAAAACAGTTGTGAATATCTTCAAAACCGTTAGTCCAATCGAGACGAAACCACCATAGGAAACACGGACCCTTAGTTGATTAATTGCATTTTTAAGCCCAAATGTCAAAATTTTAATAGAAAGTGGCAAAAAATTCATCCATGGGTCATTTTTTATGTTCTCATACATATAAATGTCTATAACTCCGAAACGAAATGAGATATTTTCACCAAATTTGACACACATATGTATGGGCTCACTCTAAGGACACATAAAAAAATCAGTGGGATTGTGCCTCTTGGTGGCACTATAATTGAACAAAACATGAAATTGCCATTAACTACAATATAGTATTGTGATATAAAATGCTATATTTTATGAATGCATTGGTGTAGAAATGCTAATAGCTTTATATAAATGTGGCCTATTGTAATGAGACTGGCAAAATTGGCATTAATGTTCTCAGCATGACCCACGGAATCTATTAAGACCAAAGTCAAGTCACCTTTATTTATTTAGCGCTTTTAACAATGCAGATTGTGTCAAAGCAGCTTTACAGTGATAACTGGTATATCATTTTGGCTGCACAGCAGCTCTTAAAGAAAATGGTGTCATCCATCTTAAGTAAATTCAGTATTGATTCATTCTGATGTAAGAATCAATAGTTATTAATTTAGTTAATTTATCTATATCAGCACTGGAGTAAACAGTGATGTCATTATCCAGCTCAGTTCAGTTCACATGCAGTGGTGTCAATGCAGGCAGGTCAAATCACTGGGAAAAGTCTATTCCTGTCCGCCAGTTTGATTTTCATTAAAAAGCATACTTTTTCGTACTATTCTTTGACCGTTGGTCCAGTTTTCAGCAAAATCGAATCGTATCATATTCAGACCATGTTGGTAAAAAGTTATGGATTTCATGTTGATAGACGAAACCCTTTTTCTATACTGCAGCAACGAATTAGAGGCTTGATGCCAAAATGACTGTTGAGTCTGTATCTCTGCAATGCTTTGACATATCGACACCAAACTTTGCGAGTGTCATTGTCACCTCACTCTGACCATACCACATTAATTTGGTCACAGCGCCACCTATTGGTCAAAAGTGATAAACCAGTAAATCTTTATTATTGACTGTATATATAATTTTTCAGCTCTTTTGCCTAAAATGATCTTAATAGGTCTTGAATTGCTCACTGTTGCAGTCAGTCTGATGCTCACAGCCATGTTGGCTGGCTTGCTGTGCCTTTTTCAGCTTGGCCCCGTAATTGCTGCTTGCAGCTATATTATATTATTATTATTATTATTATTATTATTATAAAAAAAAATTTTTAGTTTGCTTTTTGTTTTTTGTAAGAAATTAACACTTTTTTTCATCTATAATGCATTAAATTGATCAAAAGTGGCAGTAAAGACATTTAGGCCTGATTTCACAGACAGGGTTTAGATTAAGCCAGAATTAGACCTTAGTTTAATTAGGATATTTAAGTAGCTTTTATAAACATGCCTTCGAGGGAAAAAAAAGAAGAAAAAAAAACTTACTGTTGTGCATCTTGAGACAAAAAAGTGCAAGTTGCTTTCAGTTAAAACGGCTCAAACATGTATTTTAGTCTTAAGCCTCGTCTGTGAAACCAGGGGTAATGCAGCCTTGGTGAGCATAAGAGACTTACTTACATTTTTTTTTTTTTATAACCAACCTCAAACTTTCGAACGTCAGTGTATGCGTTTTAAGTGATATACGTTACAGTTTTATAATTTATTGTATTTAATTGTATAGAACAGGATCGAAGTGATGTGAAGGTTTACCAGGTTCAGCTTATTCAAGATGACATATTGCACTTAAACACAATACTGTGGCTCTGAGCTTTGTATGTGTTTGATTGAATCCTGCATGACCCGGTCTCTCTCCTTAACACTATGGCATGTTCACATCTCAAGGGTGTATGAACCTCCCCTAGCAATATTTAACCCTAACAGGTTGTCATCAACTCAGAACATTTAAAGTGTGTCGCACATAAGATGACTCATGTAACACGCCATCAGTGCAAACACAACATAAAAGAGGCTTTTGCCTCTGACGAGAGCCTGGAACCACTACAGCACTAAATCCTTGCCTGCGTGTAGAAATCCCTCTCTAAAGTAAGGTGCCGTGAAGTGCATGCGAGAGCAGTCACGTTTAATTAGGGCTTAAGAGGCAGATGTTGCGCACATCACTATCTGATCTGAGTGAGGGGAAAATAAAAGACTTCTAGTTTTAAGAGCCACAAGGAATCTGTGTCTGCAGAACTCTGTGGAAATCTCAAATTCCACTGAATTCCACTGTTTTTCACTTGCGTTTTTGCTGCTTCTGTTTATTTTTTATTAAATATTTAGGCTAATTTGATTTATAAGCTCTGCTTCAAAGTAAAAGTTAAAACAGGAAATTTAACTGAAAATGTTCTATTTATTTTTCAGATTTGTCCTGCCATTGTCTGTGAACACATGATATTGAAGGGTTAGTTCACCCAAAAATTGTCATTAATTACTCACCCTCATGTCGTTCCACACCCGTAAAGCCCCGTTCACACCGCCAGAGACCTTGTCGCTGCATGTCGCTAGTCTCTGTACTGTGAAGTCGCTTGTGGGTGTTCCTAGTGTTGTCACTCTATGTCATTGACAGACTGCACATCTGACCGTATCTATAGAAAATGCAATCACAAATGATATATAAAACTAAGAAATCATTGTAATTTGACTAGGAATTAGACTTAAAAGAATTAAAAGTAACATTCTGCTGTTGTAGAGTGTCGTGACTGCAGAGCTCAGTGCATTAAATCATTAACTAAATTAACGATTGATCTATCAACAAATTAAACTACCTCATACTGTCTTAAAATACTAAAACGTCATTCGAATTTGACAAATAATCAATTTTCTTGTCCCTAATAATAAACACAATGCAGGGGAAACTGTAATATGAACTGCAGCAGTGCTAAACTGCTTACAGCATCATATAATTAACAACACAAACTATCAATGTATAAATCAAACTAACAAGACTGCAGACGATGCACGCATCATTTTATTATATCCATGTATGTAGTTACAGTCAAATGCAATGAAATTGCTCCGGAATCCTGTCTTGCCTGCACTTGAGATGGTGACGTGAGCTCCAGAGAGCCTTCACTCCTACTGGCTGTCGTTCGCAAAATTCACTTCTCATTTACATAAAGTTTCTGAACTTTTGTTGCGTGTCTCCCGTCGCTTGACACGCCTACATTCTGTCACCAACGGTCAGAAATCTCGCAGATTTCATCAAAAATATCTTAATTTGTGTTCCAAAGATGAACAAAGGTCTTACGGGTGTGGAAGGACATGAGGGTAAGTAATTAATGACCGATTTCATTTCATTAATTTTTGGGTAAACTAACCCTTTAACTCTAGCACTAAAAGATAAATGGATACTGGTTATATCTTGATTCAGTGTCCAGTTTTTGGAGTCTGACCAAAAGGAGGAAAAGAACTGTTGAACCAGACCTGCCCTTTAAGCTGCCATTATGCCAACTCTCTGAATTTTAACACCCTTGCCCCACTCAGCTTCTACCTGATGTCTGCAGACACCCGAGGTACAGAAAGGAGGCGCAGACCGAGAGCTTTGTCTTTGATCAGGCCTCTGCTGTTAGCGAGCATGGCAGTGCTTGTGATCTGAGGAAACATCAGCGCTGTCTTGTGTGACTTTAAGTGCTTTTCCATGGTGCCATAGTAGGATATTACTGTTACAGAGTTCTTCTGTTTTTTCTCCATGCATGTCATGGGTTCCTCATTCCTTCCAGGTCTCATTCTCTGTTTTCTGTTTTCATCTCTATCTTTCCCCCCACTAAATTACAAGAACGCTGCCAGTGTTGGGCCTATTAGGACCTAAACTCTTAACCAATGACCGTGTTAGACAAACAGCCTGACACACCACAACGCACACATGCACACCACCCACCACATGGTAGAGAGAAATACCAAGTGGCACATCTGTGTGCGTTCATCGAGACAGGAGGGCAGGGGAGAAAGGGAGAGAAAGAACCGGAGAGCCTGTGATGTTTGCCCGCAGAGTTTATAAAACAGAAGTCAAGCTGTATTAAAACACCCAGCACATTACTGCCATAGACTGTGCCAAACCCTGACAGCCTCCCCAGACCACACTTTCAAAATAATAATTACACTGCGAGAGAGAGGAAAGAACATTAGGATCTGCACTTCGGCTCAAACATGCCTTTGAAATCGTAGAAGCACCAGTTATCAGCAGGAGAAGGGAGGTGTGGGTGTACAACCGGACGCTGGGGAGCCGTCTTTGGTTAGAGAGCGGGGAAACCGAGGCATATGTAGTGTGGATTAAGACTGATGATTTGGGGGGATGGGCAGGTCTAGAAGTCAGAAGAAAGAAAATAGGTCCAGTAAACAGTCAGAGAGTGCTTTCCAAGATCTTTCACTTAAAAGCAGTTAGGGAAAAAAAAAAAAAAAAAGATTTTTACTCAGAAATTGCTTATAAATTTCTCAAACAATTACAATGAAATGGCAAGTAATTGAATTAAACGTGAAATTTTGAAGCAGATAAACTGAAATGGTATTTCTTGTAAAACAGAGTTTAGGTGTGAGATCATATATATTTTGAATATATGCTACATCATTGGAACCCATTTGAGTCTTTATGTTGACATATTTAGCAAATATTTTGGAAAAATATCAAGTTATCAAGTGCTTGCTTTTCCGTGCAAAGTGGAATCGAAATGTTCAGTCTTTCCAATTGGATGTAAATATTCAATTTTATGATGATATCATTTTCTCAAGGACATGATTTGAGGTTGCTTGATCAGCTTATTCCATATCTGTAAAGTTGTGGTTAAAGTTCTCGTTGATTTAGTCTGAGGAATTGGGGTTTTGTGGAACAACGATGAAAAACGTTGAATAAACAAACAATGCCTAAAAAACCTTCTCCAATATGTACTACTACCACAAAGAACCATTATTAGTTTTTACCATAAATCCATATATTCATAAATCTCCTTTTAACATCTATATTTGAAAGTCAGGCTCCTGCTCCAAAGAAAGCACAGGCACACAGCGGCTCGACATATGCACACATCACATGAAAGCCACAATTGTAGGTTTAGAAGCAGGCCAGGCCTGAGCACTGATATTCATTGTTACAGAGAAAACATTTTGTCGTATCTGATGTTGTTTTCTCAGCAGAGAGAGAGAGAGTTTAGTGCAGAAATAATTGACTTTATTGCCTCCATTTTATAGTGTGGCTCCTTTATGAACACCCTGTGCGGTGATTTGTAGTGTATTTACCTTTCGCTGTGCCCTGTGGAAGTGTTGGCTTGGGCTTGGGATCTCAAGTTTGTGTTTGTTGCATATACTGTAGACATGAAAGTTATGACTGTTATTTCAGAGCAAGAAAAACTTCAGAAAGATGAAGAACAGGTCTATTTAGAAGAAAAAAACAAATGTAAAATCTAAAACCTCTCAGGAATTTTTTTTCTTCTTCTTAAACCTTTCAACCTTATTCACACAGTACGCAACAACGGCACCACTGCGCTATGAAATCAATTCATTTTAATGGCTTGCTCCACGCAAGGACGGTTTGTTGGTGCGTCGATCAAAGCGCACATGCAGCTGAGCTCACCATTGGTGAGCTCGCGCGCATGCCGCGGTCGAAGTTCTTTCGCCCGCACGGCCAATAGAAACGGGGCATCAAATGACTAGACGTATCCTTATGCAGCAGAGAAACGTGCATCGTTAGAATGTTGTCTTTGAACTTCCGTTTTTGCGGTAGCCCTGTATATTTCTATGACATCGCTGTCGAAGAATAATTAGCTGGTGAAGTGGATTTACTTAATGTAGAGTTAACAAACGTTATCATGACCACTGTAATGTTTAAAGCAGATGTCTTAACAAATGTCAGTAGACCGGGAAGATTTTAAAACGAGCAGTTCGTTCATATTATAAGTAAAATCGTTGTGGAAATACAAACCGGACGTCAAAATACAATGAGCGCAGCGCAGCGCTGCGCCTACTTTATCTAAAGGCTACGCTGAACCCAGCGGCCATAGCAGCGCATTCCGAGTCATGTGTGAAAAGGCCGTACCGAGGCTAGCGTATTTTTTTTTTCAGTTGTTTTCAATAGGAGCGCCGCGTATTTAAAACGAGGCACGAGGCACGCCTACCAGCGCTTTTTACTGGTCGCCTAGAGTTGAAGAATGTTCAACTTTGGGTAAAACGCAGTGCTCACTGTCACTTTTTTTACCCAGCTGTCCAATCACAGTTGAGGAGGGGTGGGACAAATACTACACCGACCAACCGCCACATTCTGCTTGTACAATGTCAACAGATGACAACAACAAGCATAACAATGGAACAATAATTTAAAACTAGAGCCAGAGCAAATACTTTACATTGTATCGACATTTTTGTATAGGTACAGAAACAAACTAGTAACACTTTGCCGGATATTCTAGCAAGCAAAGCGCCTTGGTGGACACAAGGCCTTATGTTGACTTGTTGGGTAATATATATATATATTTTTTGTTGTTGTTGTTTTTTGTTTACATTTTTCCAGGAAAGAATAAATACCACATTTTGTGAATTTTAGAATTTAAAACTTGGCCTGGATTACATTAAAAGAGACAGTGGGCCAATCACAATTGAGATTTATCTTTTAAATACTAAATGTTTTTTTTTTTTTTTTCACATAATATATAATTTATATATTGTGTACTTTTACAGAAAATAAAAATATATATAATTTTTATTGTGGGTCAAATTTGTTTGCTTTTTTGACAATATCTATTAGTTTTTCCAAGAAAAATAAATGTTTATCAGGAAAATTTACAGCTATCCTAAAAAGTAAGAATAAAATAAGAGCAGGTGCAGAGTTTACTTGAATGAAAATATTAAACAGACTGTTTCATATAGTGCAGGTCAGTGAATCTCTCCATCCCGCCAGCTAGTGCTGTTTAACAACCTGTTATTGCAATATGAATTTCTGTCATAAATCAAAAATCCAGTCTCCTTAAACCATCCTAGCTGCTTTGACAGTCCTGGAGCTTACTCGTGCTAAACTAAGAAGAGGTGAGCACACAGCAGCCGTGAATCCCATCACACAACGCTTCATAAACATACTGATGCACCAAGGTCTTTCTCTGTCTGCTGCTGAAAATTAAGTGATGTTGATTTTGGCACCCATCTCCCTCTATGTGTCTGCCTGTCTGGCCTATCAAACCATTGTAAGGGTTTAAGCATTTTCGCTTTGGCTGCACACGCATTAACACACACTCGCAAACTTGTACAGCTGCCTGTGCAAACACCCTATAAAACGGGCTATTATTCATAATAAGCAAATAACGGTAGCCATTATATTTGAGTCTGGGATGGGATGTAGCTGATTTGCTTAATGCAGAAGATCATGAGTCCAATTTGAGATGACGTGGAGTCCGTCGGCTGAAAACGTGTGCTGTAAAATTTTCTCATAAAAGGAGTTATGACAGGTCATCAACTTTCTTGTTCAATGCAAGTCAGTCTCACAATCTTGCAGTTTTATTCCCTGTAATCGTTGCTCTAAGATATGCTCACAAGAACAAGCTCACAGCTGGGAAGTATATGATGGGCCTTTCTCATTCCCCCTTCCCATATTAGTCTATCTCACTCCATTTACTCCTGCTGATTTCCCTTTTTACGAGTATCTGACAGATTTTGCAGGTGTTCATTACTGTGACCAAAGTCACTCATGTTCCAGTCAGGCTGCTTGTGGAGTTTAACGGAGTTGTTGAACTGTACTTAACTGTGCTGAACTGCTGTTGACTTCTATCCCTGTGCACAGTGATGGGATTATCCGCTGTGGGAGCTGAAGGTTCATGGTACTGTAGAAATTCAGATTTATTTTGACTATAAACCAGCAGTGCACTGTCGCAGACATGTAAATAATATTGTATGTCATTCAACACAATTTGTGAATTCAGTGACTCATTCTCCGGTCCAAAATCTTTCTTTCTTTCATAGGGACTCTTTATTTTAAAGTCACCATGAAAGCAAAATTGTAATATTTCAGTATTTATTGTAAGTGATTTATCCACACACATATATATATATATGAGCCCTTGTAATCTTTAATTAAAATAACTTCCCCTTCCTCTTGCAACGACATCTCTTCTCTGATGCTGTTTTTCGGCAGGGCTGGACAACCTGTTACTCACATGACATCACATCTTTAGCAAACCACAACAATCCAATCAATTCCTAATAGACAAAATAAAGTCCTGCCCTACATTTAGTCTTGGGCTGCATGGGGATAATTCACCCAAAAATGAAAATTATCCCATTACTCTCAAGCCATCCTAGGTGTATATGACTTTCTTCTTTCAACCGAACACAATCAAAGCTTTGTAATGGGATTGAATGACGTTAAAGTTTTTGAAGTTCCAAAAAGTGCATCCATCCATCATAAACTAAATCCATATGACCCAGTGGGTTAATAAATGCCTTCTGAAGTGAAGTGATGAGTTTTTGTAAGAAAAATATCAATATTTATAACTTTATAAACTACAATCACTGGCTTCCAGTAACGGGCGTAAGCAAGTCAAGTTCCAGCAGAAGAGTGACCTCTGACCCAATGTATGATGTAGGAGTAGCGTAAGCTTAGGTGAGAGTAGACTCCTCTCGCAGTTCAAACATATGGGCCTGGGCAACAAACTTAAGCTCCTCTTTTCTTATATCAAAATCCTCTGACATTTCTCTTTAAAAATTCTCATTTTAGACTTCTAATTCATGACCAGTGTTTTGATTCGATCTATCCTCTGCACTTCCGCGTTCATCAATACGTCATATTTATTAACCCACTGGAGTCGTATGGATTGCTTTTCTGATCGATAGCTTGCGCTTTTTGGAGCTTCAAAAACAATCCCATTACAAAGCTGGGAAGAGCCAGGATATTTTTTAATAAAACTAAAGTAGAAAATCATATAGACCTAGAATGGCTTGAGGGTAAGTAAATTATGGGATAATTTAAATTTTTGGGTGAACACTCACAAACTTCCCTAAGCACTTCCTTTTGGGGAATCCCCGCTGCCATTTTAAAATGCATTCAACTTTGCGTGGACGAGGGCAGTTTATTTGGAAGTTTCATTTAAAACCCCTGCAAGGGCTCTGCTAGTAGTATTAGTAATGTGAGCAATACATCAGAGTGAACAAGATGAAGGGAAGTTAGTGAGGGAAGGGCATAAAAAAACTGATATAAATCATTATTATAAGTTTATCAAAGTGAAGCTGGGTGGTTTGGAATAATTTTTATTTATTTATTTATTTTTATTTGTTTATTTTTTTGCCTCTCATTAATTGACACTGTTGTTTATCAAAAAAGTTACAGAGAGTATCTTCAATTTAATTTAGGCTACTTAAGTAAAGGTCTTTACTTCAGCTTTAAGTATATAGGCTACATTCTTCGGGCTGTTCACACAAAACGTAGAGGAAGCACAGCTGAAAAGAACTTAGGGTCTCGAGATGTGTTTTTAAAAGTTAAGATGTCTAACTTGACGTGCTGTTTTACAAAGGCTGAAATCTGATGCTTAAAAACCATGGCACAACGGTCAAGCTCTGTCTAGCACTTTTACATACAAAAACTATTAAAAAGCAGCGCAAAAACGTGTACTGTTTGAACTGGCCTCAACTCCAGTAGGTCGGTGCCCTTAATCGCCACACAACTTGTGTGTATTCCTGCCCGAGCCTGATTTCCCCTCGCTAATGGACTGTTTTGAGAGTGGAGAGTGAGCTGTGGACGGATGCAATCACAGCCTCCGTGCTTGAAGACAGAGCCGCGCCTCGTAAATCTTCTGCAGTGTGTTCCCGCTTCAGCTCAATCAGCATCACTGCTGGACCGGTCCAGACGCCGCCTTTGTTTATTATGCCGAGATTGAGTCAAAGGCAGAGAGAGTTTGAGGAGCTGACAGGTGCTTCTGACCACAGGCTGCGAGTGTTTATGTTTGAAGGAAACCCTGGTGCACCAGCTCATTGTGTTTAGCCTCTTTAACGATCAGCAATTAGTAAGAGCTAATGAGAGCGTGCTTGCAGTGGATTACAAGTTAAGAGCTTCTTTTTTTCGTCTTCTTTCCTTTCTATGTCTGTCTTTCATTCTTTCCTTCTCTTTAGTCATTCTATATGAAACCTTTAATTCCTTCTCCTTTCTCTCTTTCTGCTTTTTTAAAAAAAAAAAAAAAAAAAACTTATCTGTAGGACAGGTGTTTTCAAACTTATGTCAAATATGAGTTTAGAATCTTTTTTCCAACTACATGCTTAATGATATATATGCGTAAACTTGCGAAGAATTAAATTCAAATTTATAGTTAAAGGGTTAGTTCACTTCAGAGTTAAAATTTCCTGATAATTTACTCACCCCCATGTCATCCAATAGGTCTATCTCTTTCTTTCTTCAGTCGAAAATAAATTATGGTTTTTGAGGAAAACATTCCAGGATTTTTCTCCATATAGTGGACTTTAATGGCTACCAATGGGTTCAAGGTCCAAATTGCAGTTTCAATGCAGCTTCAAAGGGTTTTACACAATCCCAGATGAGGAATAGTGGTCTTATTTAGCGAAACAAATGAATGTTTTCCTTAAAAAAAAAAAAAAAACCCTGGAATGTTTTCCTCAAAAACGTTTTAACCACAAATGCTCATCTTGCACTAGCTCTGCGATGCGCCAACACATTATGTAATCACGTTGGAAAGGTCACGCTTGTCGTAGGCGGAGGTACCGCATTAGGGTTAAAAACTCAATCTCATTTTCTCCTCCAACTTTAAAATTGTCCGACATCATTATTTTACCTTTTTTTTTTTTTTTTTTTTTTTGTAAAGGCCATTTGACTTAGTCTTTGCATGTTCACTTTGTAAACACTTTCTCTGTACTTTCACCTACGTCACGCATGGCGCATCGCAGAGCTAGTGCAAGATGAGCATTTGTGTTTAAAAAGTATATCATTTTATATTAAAAAAAATTACTGATCGTTTTGCTAGACAAGACTAGACGTGTGTGTGTGTGTATATGTGTATATGTGTATATATATATAATATATATACACACACACACACACACACTAAATTAGTTTAATTATTTAACTTTATTTTATTAATTTAAGTTCTCAATTTTTCTGGGGCTCCATGAAAACTCCTGTGCTATACCAAGGTCATCGCCTTGAATCCATTTACAGTTTATCATTGAATGATTGCAGACATGAGAGTGAGGGACAGAAAACTCTAACGATAGAGAGGGTCTGTTTTTTATTGCCCACAAGTCTCAGTGTTACCTCTTATGGGCTCCCCGCTTTAGTCTGTTGGATTTCCAAGAAGTGGCTATGCCAGACAAAATGTCACACATTAAGATTGACGACACTGATTTGCACCCATTTATTCAACCAAGGATGAAAGACTGGGCTTTTGCAAATACATGTAGAATAAAAGCATGTCTGGACTGTAGGTATAAATCAAAATGTTGACACATACACACACACATACTGTTAAGTGAGCATTTGCATTTCTTTTCTGCTTCTGTTCATCATCGCTATGGCCTCACGGCTGTAAATGACCGGTCTGTTGCAAAGCGGAACAAGAACAGATATTTTTCCAGATTTAAAAATCAAAGGTCTACGCTTATTTCCTACACACAAAGAAAATATACAATAGTAGTACTGAAATTAAACCCATTCAGTGATGTTTACTAGTAATGTGTGTATTTCATACCACTAGACAGAGATGATTAAATTAATGAAAAGGTCTCTGCTCCTAATTAACTTTGTGTGAGTTGAAGTCTTGTGTAAATTTCCATGTAATATTAAATGCCTGAAGAAAATTCTTAGTAAATGATCTCTTGATCTGCAGCAAGAAGTAGAATCATTAATTCAGTAAGAGAGTAAAATCTAAAGAGCACTATTTAAGTGAATGTTAATCTCTAGGTCATCAGTGTGGTTTGGCAATGATCGAAAGGGGCTAATACACCTGGCACTAGGCCTTCCATCTGCATGATTTGAAAAGAGGGAGCTTCTGTTCGGTTTTGGTTCGCTTGAAAGCTTATGAGTGAGACCTATCAGAGTTAAACCCAGCGTGAATAATGTTGTGCTGAATTCACTTATTTTGAGAGGCTGTACAGGCAGGATCAATGGGGAAATGAAGTCTTTTCTGTGGCCCAAATGCCTGTGTGTAATTTTCTGCCAAACCATACAGCACAGCACGGAAGTTTATAAAGAGCCTCTCAAAAGTGTGGTTCTGTGGGCACGCAACCCCAGAGAGAAAACAAACAGTTGACATAATGTGAAAGCCTTTAATTCGGTCAGGTAGGTTCGTTTTGGACCTCACTTTTGTTTGCATAGCAAAGACATCTTAATGTAATGTTGATCATTCATACCAATACAGTGTTTTCTTCACACACAGACACTGAAAAGGAAAAAAGAAAAAGAAAAGAAAAGAAAAGAAACGCTTTTCTTACGCTAACTTTTTTGACCCTCCCCGCTCTACGTTGTTTGACTGTTTATTAGCAACAGGAGCCAGCGCGTGCTTCGTTTCTATGGTTACTCAGTAACTGAAGGAAGCGGCGACCAGCCACAAAGTTAGCAAGATATATAACATTTGTAGAGGAAAACCGTTATAAAGTTACTTGTTTGGTTACGTTTGGTGAGTAATAAACCGTCTTATATATGGATATACTTTCAAGAGGGCAACAAATAGTTTAAAGTTAAACAATGTTAGATGTTTGGAACGTCGCATTATAAAGTTTTCACGCTGACAGCTTTAGTCCTCTCGTGTTGTATTAATACTGTTAACTATATTGCGTTAACTCTGCTTTAATGTTAGGTTAGACTCATCTAGTATTCGTCATGGGGGTGGCACTCTCTAGGGCAATTCAGTGGAGCTCTGATGCTGATAAACTAGAGGATAGCCCTCTGAATAATGACTTGCTGACTGAAATCCTGCTCTTCACGGAGGAGTTCGGCGATAGACACCCACATGAGGCCAGGCTTAAATTCAGCGAGCCTTTACAATGGAAAACAACTCTAGAATTGTCTGATTTCATATCAGATATATATGACGTCAGGTAATACCAAAAACCGGAGATTATAAGAGACATGCAATTGACTTAGCATAACATTCCCATTAGAGAAATCGGAAAGATTATACCTAATTTAATTTTCATGTCTAGATATCTGTAAAACTTCATTTGGTTCACTTTACACTGTAGGTTTTCAGATAAATTCCTATGCTGAATCTATGAATTCTTATTTTTAGAGCTACTTAGTCAGGTGAATTCTTAAAACACCTGTGTCACCCTTTTGCTTTTTCAGAGCAGAATCAGTTATGTCTCTGGGATGTGATGATAACGGACGTTCCCTTCTCCATCTGAGTCCACCTGACATCACAGTGTACTCATTTTACCACCTCTCTAACCTTCTGCAACTAAGCAAAGATAAAAAGATGGAGGTCCAGAAATGTTTGGAAGGTGAGTTGCATGGAGAACATTACTTTAAGCACTAGTTTTCCTTTGTCTGAAATGCCATATTCAGTTATTTCCAATATCACTTTTGAAGTCTTCACCAGTCCAGTGCCTATATTCATTTATGATGCAGATCCCAAAATCTGAGACCACATTGAATATCTGTAATTATTTAAACCTGGAAATATACAGTTGATGTTTTTGTTCTAAAAACATAAAATAAGTAAGAACTATTTAAGATGCTGCACTATTTCTAGGATCCCAATCAAATCACGTGAACTTCTTTGTACAGTTGGCCAAATGTTTTTCCACTGATGCACAAGATGATTTATCATTCTCAGATTATGCTGGATAATATGATCACCAGGTTTGACTCAAACTTGTGGAGTTTGTGCAGCTCAAGTGCTGCTGTTATTACAGCAAGAAGAATACAAATACTGAATCTGAAAATCAGAAATTCATGTTGTTGTTTTTTTTTCAATTCAGTTTTAGATTGACTTTTTTTTTTATGTTGATAATATAATTTGTAATAAAAAAACAATTAAGTATAAGCTATAATATGTATTATACAACCCAAGTTGGGTTGAAAATGGACAAACCCAGCGAATGTTTTTTTTTTTTTTTTGTTTTTTTTTTTTGTTAACACAGCGGTTGGTTTAAATGTTTACCCAACATATTGGATAGTTTTATTTAAGTCAGCTATTTTTAAAAAAATTTTTTTTACTGTATTGCTTGTTTAAAATGAACCCAAAATATGTTGGAAATTAACATATATGCCTAATAAATTAACATTTATTAAGTTTAATAAATAATAATTAAACAATAAACATTTATTAAATTGCTTATTAATAAATGTTCACCTTTTGATTATTATTGTTGCCTCTAGTAATTATGTGTTTAATATTTAATTTCCAACCTATTTTGGGTTTATTTTAAGCCAGCCATATAGTAGCCAGCCAGCCTTAGAGCAAATTTTCCTTCTGAAGATTAGTTTCAGACATGCTTTCTGCAGCTTTTGGCTAACATTTAAAGGTGCGCTCGGTAAGTTTTTGCTAACGTTTAGTGGATTCTTATTTGTCCCAGTGGTACCACTGGATTTGGACTCTATACTGACACCTATCGCACTGATTGCATGAAGACTCTTGGTGTAAAACTTGCAATGAACCATGGGGCTGAGGAAAAAAAACAGTGAACGTGTTTTTGTATGATGAGCAGGTGTGAATAAGGTGTGTTTATGGCTAACAGCTAACAGGGACCCAATGAAGAAGATCTTTGGGCCCAGATCTCCTACAATACTTGAAGACGAACTATTTAATATCCTGCAGCAGCTGGACGAGAAGCTGCTACGCATTGCTGTCAGACCGATCACCAGGTAAACGCTTTCTGTATTCTGTATACTGTATTCTGCGTTTAATTAAAGCAGTCAGCCATACTCCTTGTCTTTAATAAATTGCCATATATTGAAAAGACTGAAAATATATATATAATTCACTGAGTGCTTTAGAGTACAAGTACATGTTTTTTCACTAGCTATATTACTATTACTGGTTAATGAACTGTGTTTTTGTTCCGTGTTGTGTGTGTGTTTTTGCCCAGAGAGGGCAGGCTAAGCCCAGCAGCTGTTGATATGGAGGTAGATCTGTTGAAGAGATTCTGTGTAACAGGAGAAAACCGGGTGCTGAAGTCTGTGCGCTACACATCAGGTTTGCATTATCCTCACTCTTCCCCCTCTCCATCACTCCTGCTCACTTTATCTCGTTCTGTCACTCACTCACTTCCAGACTTATTTTCACCTTCAATCTGATTAATCTCGTTTTTCTCTCTCTCTCTCTCTCTCTTCTATATATATATATATATATATATATATATATATATATATATATACACACCGCACTCCCTCTTTCTTACTCGATGCTCGGAGTGAGTGATTGTAGTTTTCTGGTGTGAATGAGAGTCTGTATGACACTTTGGACTTTTCTTTTTCTTTTCTTACAATGTTCAACTGAACTGAAGTACAGTAATTTAGATTTTGGGGAAAACTTCTCAGTTCTCACATGTGACAGTCAGGCATGGAAACAAATGATGACTGACACCTCTGCACTGAAAAAAAGTACATTTCTTACTTAGTATTTTTCTCTTGTTTACTAGCATACATATCTAGTAAACATTCTCAAATCAAAATACATATACGAGAAGTTAAATGACAGAATTGATTTCTGAAAAGTGAGTGACATGTTTACACCAGACATGAGCGCCGTGACAAAAGCAAATAGAACCTATTAAAATCAGTGATGCTGTCTATGCTGGATGCAGCATGGTGTAGCGTTCTATTTCTGAAGTACTTCCACTGTCACGTCCGGTGTAGACACGGTGTGAGTTTATACTTAAAACAAAACAAGAAAAAATATCTTCCAGTGGGGTAAAGAAAATAAACTTGTTTTCCTTTTGAATTTTAAGTTTATTTTTCTTACCCAATTGGAAGATATTTTTTATTGTTTTAAGCATAAACTAACTTAACTTTTTTTAAAAAAAATCTTTTTCCCAATTAAAAAGACAGTGAACCAGTATTGCTTATATTAGTTCAAAGTCAGTAAGATTTTTTGTTTGTGGCAATTACGAATTACATTAGATGGACCTACTCTAACAAAAATTAGATGAATGCCACTAATGTGGCTGTTACTGATGATGTGCAGAGCTGCGACAGAAAGAGTGGTGCTGAGTTAAATGTGGCCACTGAACCATCACAGATCCCGCAGGCCAACAAGAAATTGAATCAAGAGAGGCTGGTGTCCGATAACTCAAAAGATGGATCTGTAGAGACAGCTAAGGTGACAGCCGGCCCCAGTGAAATGCTCATAGTCCCACTTTCAGAGTCAAACCTCGTGCAGGTGCGTGAGGCCCACTTCCCTGCTGATGCAAAACAAACTGTCTGCCATAAATGAAATCAAAACCAACTGATATCAGAGTTCAGCAAACAGTGCTTCTCAAGGCTTTAGAGGATTCAGGTAATGATTATGAATACATTGGGAGTGTTCTAGTACTTGAAAATCACGAGAGATACTCAAACAAGCAGGCAAAACAGACCTACGGAGGTGGGATCAAACTATATTTAGTTAAACAGATTTATTATTTTCTTGACAGTGCCAGTTGCAGTCACATTAGAAAAATGTTGTGAGGAAAAATGTCATTAGCAATCTATAAAGTCAAGCTGCTTTCTATTCAAATCTGCATGACCAACTAGATCACAACGTGAATTATGCGTGGGGAAATCTTCCGCCCTCAAGTGAAGTTCCCAATTGTGTTGATTCCTATTTAAATGATGCAATTTGACCAAACAACTAAATTCAGCAAACAAAGGTAAATGTGAACGAACTTTAAGATTGAATCTTTCCAGTGAAGTTTTTCTTTAAGAAGCTCAGTAAATTTAGCAGTTCTGATTGTGCTTGACCTTATGATAAACTCAAAAATTAAAAAATCGAAAAAATCTGTCTCTCTTCAAGCCACCACCATTAGTGGCAATGCTGGATATCCTTTAAATATAACATGTCTGCATTCAAGTCTCCGCAACATGGAAACCATTACATATGTCAGATTTCAGTTTAAGAGATTCATCAATTCTTCCTCTTTCCCTGAGGAGAACGGGCAGATTTGCTGTGCCATAACAATCAACTGTTTTAGGAAAAAGGATTGCGGCCTGCACATTTTGAATGATGGATGTGGCTTCTTTTGAAAAATGTGTCCCCGTGTGCAGAGTAAAATTGGAAGCTTCTATGCAAATAAAGGGGGGATGTCGTGAGGATGCGCAGGGCGGTTTGGAGCATGTGGAGTATCGACGGGGGTGTTTGGCGAGGGCTTATTTATCTCAGGGTTATGTCTGCAGCAGCTCAGTCCTGAAGAACAATCAGTCATCTTCGCTGGCTGGGCTACAGGGAAAGAGTGTCCATCTGCCCCTGTGGGAGCCTGCACTGTATGAACTTTCCAAAACTGGAAGTTTTATTGCAAACTTTTGCTGTTGAGAAGTGACAACAGTGCACTAATTTAACATTTGACACATTATACGTATAACAAAATATACAAATCTCTAAAGCATAATTCCTTCCTCCACAGATTATGTGTTCTCCAATGGTTGTCGCTCTCCTCCCTGGAGGCAGATGGATGGAGAGATTTGCTCCCTCATAATTGAGACCTGTGACACAGAGCCCACGCTGTTCATCACTTGCAATACTAGTGGAGTTTTCCTTGATGAGGTGAGAAAACTGTCAAGAAAGTAATAACAGTCATTTGGTGTGTCAGTTTTGGATTGCTCTGGGAACACATTTCTCTTGTATGTCAAAGCAAAACACAATTCTGCTACATCGGAGTCAAGAACGATGAAATTCAGCTACGTAACCTATCATCTGACATTAGTAATCAGATTCAGAAATGTGGACATTCCCCCAGTTAATTATATTGAATTTTTATCATGAAATCAATTATAGAGGAGTTTGATTATCTAAACAGGGCATATCCCAACAAGCCTGACCTGAGTACATAGCAGATGGAAATTAATGCATCTCATCGGAATGCTGAGTGATGCAATATGACTTTTCTGAATCTGAAACGTGTCAAGCTGTCAAGGGAGCCAATTTTGGTAGACAATTTGAACATGCACAATGTGCTCTTAATGTGTTTGAAAGGTATGGTATACAGACACTTTTCCAAAACATGAGGTAAGCGAAACTGAAAAGTTAAGACATGACAGTTATGTGATTCTGTTCCAGATCTGCTTCTCTAACTGTGTTCAGTGTTTTAAAGCCGCCTCACAGCTAAATATGTGTGCAATTAATCAAAAGCAACATTTTACATACCACAATATTTTTCATTCTGATTCAGAGCACCACTTAATCATGTACATATCTGTCTATTTTTATCTTTGTGTTTCTTTCTTAAATCTAATTTCTCTCCCTCCTCCACCTCTCTCTTTCTCTCTCTAAATGTCTATTAATTTTGGACTCTTTTTCTCGTCTGTGTTTTGTTCAATGCTTTCTGACACTCACCTGTTCATTGTACATTTGAGGTCAGCTTGAATTTACTGCAAATGACAGTGAAGTTAATCGTATAGATTAGACATTTAATCAGAACAATTCATCTATAAACCTCAGAGATTAAGAGTTCAAAGTACAGTTATGTCTGTGCGTGTGTGTGAAGCTGATGGTCTTTGTGTGGGGGTGTTTAGTGTATTGAACCTTTTCTCTTGCTCTTTCAATTGTCTTTTTCAAATATGACTCTATGTTTGAGATATGTATTGTAACCCAACATACATCTCAGCCAAAAATACCAATACGCCACTGGGAATGTTGTTAATCTCTCCGTTTACACTTAAATTATGATTTGGTTTTCCAGGAAATCAATGGAGAAGGAGGTGAAAACTCCTATAGGAGAAGAAGTGAAGTCTACAAAGACCTTGTCACACTGTTGAAAAACATGTCTCCCCATTTTGCTAAGGCCTCTGATGAAAAGGTATTGCATAACACCACATGAATACAGCAGTTTCATCTCTTTCAGCATGTTTGAGTTGTGCCTTATTTCCTCTATTGTTGGTTTAATACCAATGTTTGCCATTGTTGGGTTTCTATGATCATTTTTAGTTATTCTCTTCCACTGCACTTGGCCTTAAAATGCTCCAGATGGTGATTTCTGAACACATGACAGTGGTTTCATTATAATGTCTGCTCCGACTTTAGATATCCTAACCATTCTCTGGGCAATCCTAACATGTGAATTACATAATTCACAGTTATTCACTTTATGGACTAATCATCCAAAATTTGACAGCGCAACTGTGGCATACTTATATAATCCATCCCCTGATGTTTTCCCCTGACTTTAGTGCTTATTAACAGGGCCGGCCTGTGGCTAGGCAACATAGGCAGTTGTCTAGGGTGCAAAATGATAGAGGGGAGCCATGCGAGAGGCAGGCCCGGTTCTACAGGTGCTTAGCACCCTCAAATAGAAAGCAAGAGCACCTTCAGTTGATACTGTAATATCATATTGGTGAAACCGATTTGAAAAACACTGTAGTGTGTATTTGTGTGGGTTTCTATTTACAAACATAATTTTGCAGCGTTGAGCAATGAAGCCAATCACAAACATGTCTGTTAATCTCTTGAAATCAATGGCCAATCAGAGGTGTAAACACTGGCGTTTTTGTTCACCACACGCTTTAGAGTTTTGCAGGCTTGCGAATGCTGTAGGTATTAGTTTTTCCATTAGCATTCTCCACCTAAACTATGCTTTGTTAAAAATGAGTGAAATCACAAGTTAGGACTCTTTATGGCAGACTTTGATATTTGTGTACTATTCTGAACCTCTTTACTGGCAACACTAACACTGTGGGACGTTTTTGCTTGTTTTAAACTGCAAGTAAAGTGCAGTGTATTTTCGTTAAATTTTTTTGTGGGGAAGGAGGGCTATCTAAAATCTTGGCTAGGGCACTAACAGAGCCTGGGCCAGCCTTGCTTATTCATTTATCTCAGGTGGTATATGGGTTTTTGTGAGTGTGTTAAATGCTTGAAGGTCAGTGGTGGTGGTCTGGAGAGCCTGAGTGTTTAGGCATCAGAGACAGATGACATCATCATGTGAATATGCCATAAGTGCAGCCATCAGAGCCGAAGATGTCACAACTAGGAGAAGTCTCCTATTAGTGAAATTGAGTGGATGTTATTGACAGTACATTGCCCCTATAGCAGTCAGTAGAATGTTACGTTAATAAATTAATTTCCTTATATGATGTGGATGGGTACAAGATACTTGAAGAGGCCAAGTGCACAATAGTGTTGCTTTGATTTGGTTATTGATAAAGTACACTACTGCTCAGAAGTTTTGGGTCAGTAAGATTTTAAAAGAAATTATGCATTACATTTATCAAAATAATAATGAAGACATGTATAATGTTACAAAAGATTTCTATTTCAAATAAATGCTATTATTTTGAACTTTCTATTCATAAAAAAAGTATCAATGTTTCCATAAAAAAATATTAACAGCAAAACTGTTTTCAACATTGATGATAATAAATGTTTCCTAAGCCCCAAATCAGCACATTTAAAATGATTTCTGAATCATGTGACCCTGAAGACTGTAGTGAAAATTCATCTTTGCCATCTCAGGAATAAATTACATTTTAAAATATATTAAAATAGAAAACATTTATTTTAAATATTAATAATATTTTTACAATATTACTGTTTTTACTGTATTTTTGATCAAATAAATGCAGCCTTGGTGAGCATAAAGACCTGTTCACACCAAGGACGATATTGATAAAGATATGTTCTAAAAATTGTTCTAAATAGCAGAGTCTACACCGCAGCTATAACGATAATGGCACAGAGAAACGATGTCGTTGGAATCATTTTTAGAACTAATTTTTTTTTTTCCAGCTAATGAATGATTAAAAACATTGACAGCCAATCAGAATCCATCCAAACCCCTAATTAGTGAGCTTGAGCATTTAAAGCAGCAGACAACAAAACTGCAGCGTGTGCAGAATGATATCGTCCGTTGGTGTGGACACTAATATAGTTATCGTTATACTTATCTTTATAGTTATCGTTCTTGGTGTGAATGAGCCTTTTGAACATTAATGTTAGGGGTGTTAAGATACACTTGGCTCACAAGACGAGATGATACATGATATTGGGTTCATGAGAACAAGACGAGACGATTACAATTACAATATTATAACATTATTTTTAGAAGTCTTCAATGACGAAATATTCGACTTGGAAAATAGTCATTCATCTGAAAGTCACAAAATGCAAAACACTGCAAGTGCATTTTGAAATGTTTTAACTAATCTAGGGCAGTGACTAAATTATTTTGGTAATTGAGTAATCTGTCAATTATTTTAATGATTAATCGGATAAAATACGTTTTCTCTGGTGGACAAAACAATGGACCTAAGTGAACAATAGACTATAAAATAACTTAAAATACATATAAAATAACAATGAGGCAATAACAGTTGGTTCATATGAAGTATCAAAAGCAAGTAATATGGTTTTATTGAACAACCCAGTAAAAATACATTATGTAATATACAAACCTGATTCCAAAAAAGTTGGGACACTACAAATTGTGAATAAAAAAGGAATGCAATGATGTGGAAGTTTCAAATTTCAATATTTTATTCAGAATACAACATAGATGACATATCAAAACTGTACAAATTGTGAATAAAAAAGGAATGCAATGATGTGGAAGTTTCAAATTTCAATATTTTATTCAGAATACAACATAGATGACATATCAAATGTTTAAACTGAGAAAATGTATCATTTTAAGGTAAAAATAAGTTGATTTTAAATTTCATGGCATCAACACATCTCAAAAAAGTTGGGACAAGGCCATGTTTACCACTGTGTGGCATCCCCTCTTCTTTTTATAACAGTCTGCAAAAGTCTGGGGACTGAGGAGACAAGTTGCTCAAGTTTAGGAATAGGAATGTTGTCCCATTCTTGTCTAATACAGGCTTCTAGTTGCTCAACTGTCTTAGGTCTTCTTTGTCGCATCTTCCTTTTTATGATGCGCCAAATGTTTTCTATGGGTGAAGATCTGGACTGCAGGCTGGCCATTTCAGTACCCGAATCCTTCTTCTGTGCAGCCATGATGTTGTAATTGATGCAGTATGTGGTCTGGCATTGTCATGTTGGAAAATGCAAGGTCTTCCCTGAAAGAGGCGATGTCTGGATGGAAGGATATGTTGTTCTAGAACTTGGATATACCTTTCAGCATTGATGGTGCCTTTCCAGATGTGTAAGCTGCCCATGCCACACGCACTCATGCAACCCCATACCATCAGAGATGCAGGCTTCTGAACTGAGCGCTGATAACAACTTGGGTTGTCCTTGTCCTCTTTAGTCCGGATGACATGGCATCCCAGTTTTCCAAAAAGAACTTCAAATTTTGTTTCGTCTGACCACAGAACAGTTTTCCACTTTGCTATAGTCCATTTTAAATGAGCCTTGGCCCAGAGAAAACGCCTGCGCTTCTGGATCATGTTTAGATATGGCTTCTTTTTTGACCTATAGAGTTTTAGCCGGCAGCGGCGAATGGCACGGTGGATTGTGTTCACTGACAATGTTTTCTGGAAGTATTCCTGAGCCCATGTTGTGATTTCCATTACAGTAGCATTCCTATATGTGATGCAGTGCCGTCTAAGGGCCCGAAGATCACAGGCATCCAGTATGGTTTTCCGGCCTTACGCACAGAGATTGTTCCAGATTCTCTGAATCTTTGGATGATATTATGCACTGTAGATGATGATAACTTCAAACTCTTTTCAATTTTTCCCTGAGAAACTCCTTTCTGATATTTCTCCACTATTTTTCGCCGCAGCATTGGGGGAATTGGTGATCCTCTGCCCATCTTGACTTCTGAGAGACACTGCCACTCTGAGAGGCTCTTTTTATACCCAATCATGTTGCCAGTTGACCTAATAAGTTGCAAATTGGTCCTCCAGCTGTTCCTTATATGTACATTTAACTTTTCCGGCCTTATTGCTACCTGTCCCAACTTTTTTGGAGTGTGTAGCTCTCATGAAATCCAAAATGAGCCAATATTTGGCATGACATTTCAAAATGTCTCACTTTCAGCATTTGATATGTTATCTATATTCTATTGTGAATAAAATATAAGTTTAAATTATTGCATTCCTTTTTTTATTCACAATTTGTACAGTGTCCCAACTTTTTTGGAATCAGGTTTGTATAATCTAAACAACTGGTGATTGTTGTTACACTTTACAGCACGATCAAATCCTTGTTTAATATTGGCCAAACAACATTTAATTTGTATTAATTTGGCCACTTCTAAATGCTAGAGCTACTGTAATTCCTTGAACAAGATCATGTGGGCATCAAAACATGCAAACTCAGAGTGAGGGTTTAAACTTTTATTTTGAAATCGCGATGAACAACAATTTGCATATTTCCAAACATACTGACGCATTCTCCTGTGTTGGCATAGGTTTGTAAATAATTTACAAATCTGGAGAAAGATTTTCTAGACATGTTATAAGCAAATTCCAAACTGAAAGGGTAAGGAGTTTGTCAGCTGCTGAGATGTGCTCCATGGATGTAAATGATAACAGCGCATATGTTTATTTAATTATTATATGCATTAAAAGACAGAGCAATATAATGCAAGCACTGTAAAGATTTTGCCATAAACTCAATTCCATAATGCTGATATCGCGAGACAGCATTGTCACTTTTTAATATTGTGAGATCTTGTGGCACAAGATCTCATCAAACCCCTAATAAGTGTACATTTAGATAATTGCACATATTAATTTAAGAAAACTTATCAAAGCCATAAACGTGTGCAGTGCTCAGACACATGCATGGAGCACTAGAGCCTCGGGCAACCAAGTTTGAGTCTGATCCTGTTCCGCTATCTCCTCTCTCATTGCTTCCAGGTCTCCCCTGCATTTGAAATCCAAAAATGCAAAATAATAATAACTTAAAAAAATTGAAGAAGAAAAAAGAACACATAGTAACCATGTAGACTACTGATTGAGTTATTCATTTTGAATTCCAAATATTTGCTAAACAGACTCAAGGAAAGAGGCCAATACTTAGAAACATAGACACCAAAACAGCACAGCTGTCCTTCAACTGGCAGCAGTGTGTTCCTGCTCGCTCCTCAGCCTGTGGTGTGAGGTATGCAGCCTAAGATTAATCACAGCTGAGGAGAAGAGAGCAAAGGGAAAGAGGGGACAAGCTAATGTCTACACTTCTCTCTGTGCGTAGAGTGTCTGCTTGTCACAATAACCAAGAGAGAGACAGATTAAGAGACTGATCGAGAGAGAGAGAGGGAGTTCTCTCCTCTGTCACTGTGCTATTTTTCACATCACCACAGTGTGAAAGAATGTGAGAACAGGCCAGTTAGTCAGACCCCTCTGAATAAAGTAAAAGATAAATTAACAAATTGGGTCTCTGATAATGGCCTCAAGATGTGGTGAAAAGTGTTTATTGTTTGAGAAATTATATCCTATTTCTCATCAGTGACACAATGTATTTGTTGGAAAAATGTTTTGTTTTACAGCACCAAATATTTAGTCCTTTCTACATGAGATTTTACAGACAAGAATTATATCAAAATTAATTTTTAAATATACAACATCTTTAAGAAATTACTATTTTCCTTTCCTTTCCTTTTTTTTTGCGATTTTGGCTGGGTCAGTATTGTCCAGATTTGTCTTCAGCTTCATCGGTAGCAGAGCACAGTAAATGCCTTTTTGTTGATGCAGACAAAAGGTTTCCTCTAACTTGTACTTTTCTTTTCTTAAAACAAAGTCCTCAGATCCACGCTAATGTTTTATGCCGACCGTTGGCGGTTTTATAACCGACATAATTCTGTCCTTGAGCAATATAAACGGAAACTCCATCATTGAGACAGATTTCTCTTTATGTTCGATGCTAAATGATGGTGATGTTATCTCTCGCCGATATAGTTTGCAGATGGAAAATGAAGGCAGACAGAAAGATTACTGTTGTACCATATAGTAATGGTTATTGTCTAGTGCTACTCTGTCGGTGTAAAAACCTCTGTCTGGTGTTCCCTTCAGTTACCTTGAGGACAGAAAGTATAAAATGTTCTTTTCATCTATTCATTGTGCATTCAGAGCCAATTTTCAGACACAAATGAAGCCTGCTGCTGAATTTTACCCTTACTCTCAGCAGAGATGTCCAAGTTAAACTCTGTTGTGTCCAGGACAGGCTTCATCTACCTCACTTGAGGAACAGTTCCCATGAGTCTGTGCTCAGTAGCACTGCTCACCTTCCATAACTCTTGCCTCTGATGAATGTTCGGTCTTAGTGTGCTATCATTTTAAAGCTTTATGAGAAAAACTGGATGAGCTATGTTCTGTACTTGTTTATTTGACACAGTGTCATTTACACATGTCCCTGGATCAACATCCTTTGTAGATCCTAGAACAACATCCATATCAACCAATCAAAGCCCTAACGCTCTAAAATCATAAGGCAATGATTGATTAATGGGAATGTTGTTTCAGGAACAACAAAGGATGTTGATATAGGAACACGTCCTGCTTGTGTAAATCACGTTAGGCTGTTTATTTGGTACATTATATTCATGGTCCTAATTGATATTGCTGAAAAGTGTAAGAATATTGTTGCCAACATTTTTTTGTATAAAACGATTCTTATCGAGACAGGAAATGCCACTTCAAATTTAAAATCTGATTGAAAGTGCCTACGATTAACCTGCTGAACAGATGTTGCACTTCTGATGTGATTTTTCTACAATGATTTTTCCTTGCCGTGTTGCCTTTGGCTTGTTCAGTGTGGGTATTAAGGCACTATTTTCTGCAAAGCTGCTTTGAAACAATATGTATTACTAAAGAAAAGGAATGAGGTGAATATTCTCAGTGTGGTTTTAGTGTTTGGTTTTTGAACAAGGCTGGATATGTGCTAGCAGGTTGAGTTCGATTATTGGTGGCAGTGAGGAGAAAGACTTTATTATTCTTTGATGCGATGATGCCAGGCGTTCAGCGTGCAAGCGTTTGTGTATAAAAATGCCCACCAGACTTTCATGTTTTATTATGCCAGCAGGCGGGAGCTCAACCATGAGCGCTAGCAGCTGACGGGTCATAGACAGAGGCCGTAAAGAGAGAGTCATAAAAGTAGTCTGCTTAGACACAAATCAAACCCCTCTTTGTTCTCCATAGTTTACATTAGTTCCTTGTTTTCTAGATGTCATCAGTTTGCTTTTCTATGTCTTTCTTTCCATGTCTTTCTCATGTCTTCCAAACACATTTCTACAAGGCTACATATGAGAGTTCACCTTTTTACTCAAGACTCTCATCACCTTCTACAAATAGACGTTTATCCACCTGAAACGAACCCGTTACGTTAGGATGCATGTTGATTTGAGAACAGATAATGCTTTTAGCTGCACTATGGGACTCTTGTAGCGTGAAAAGTTCAGCAGAGAATAGGCTCTGGATTGTGGCCTGAGTTTGCTGTAATAAGTCTCAGACACGCTCTGGTCCTTCAGCCATCAGTCAACCACCGGACCGTGATTTTTCAGCCCAGAAATCCTCAGCGCACACCAGCTCTTAGCCAAAGACAACAGGCTGAATCTCCTAACATATCAGCTGCATGAGGAACCGATGCATTTTCATACTTTTATTAGATCAGACACTTTTAATCAAACATGCGCAGCCAGGGCTGAGCAGAAGGTGACGCTGATCAGGGAAAAGATATCACGCTCTGCTGCTTTGTCAGGGACAGGAAGACTGTCACTCTGTTCCAAAACCTAGTAAACTGTCTGAGATAATAAGGCAGTGTTTTAATGCATCATAAATGCACTCTTAGTGTAAAGGTTATTTATTCTGCCTTGAAAGACATCATTGCAAATTCTAATGCAGCATAAATATATAAAATATATTTTTTTAACATTGATAATAATAAGAAATGTATTTTGAGCACCAAATCAGCATATTTGAATGATTTCTAAAGCAGCATATGACTGCTAAAAATTCAGCTTTGCATCACAGGAATACATTTTTAAATGTATTAAAATGTATTAAAATACAAAACAGTTATTTTAAATTGCAATTATATTTTACAATAGTACTGTTCATATTTTTGATTAAATAAATGCAAATGCCTTGGTCTGATAAGAGATTACTTTTAAAAACATTTAAAATCTTACTTATCCCAAACTTCTAAATGGTAGTGTATAAAATATTATATTAAAATATTATACATTTTATATATTATAATATGTAAAACATAATAATTTAAGAAAATGTTTCCCTTAAACTTGTGTATATGTGCTTCTTAGAGTATTGCATCATTCCTCTCATGTTGCCTGTATTGAAATCAATTGCGAGTCTTATCAATAGTAGTCAGCACACTATAAGTATTAGAATAGACCTCTTTTGTCTGGCATATTTCCTTGTCATCTATCTTCATAGTTTGATGTTGCTGTAGTTTAAGATGTACTAAGCAGTTTTTGAGGTTTTCTCTTTTCAGGCTTCTGTTTAGGATGCCATACTGGAGATCTAAAGAATTACCCCAAGATTTACTCACCCTCAAGCCATCCGAAGGTGTATTTGACCTTCTTATTTCTGAAGAACACAATTAGTTATGTTAATAAATTTCCTGATGCGTCCAAGCTTTATAATGGCAGTGAACGGGACCAACGAGTATGAAGCTCAAGAAAGTGCATCAATCCACATCCATCCATCATAAACTTACTCCACACGGCTCCAAGGGGTTAATAAAAGCCTTCTGAAGTGAAACGATGTGTTTGTGTCAGAAAAATATCCATATTTAACAAGTTATAATTATATAAAATATCTAGTTTTCGCCACACCGCCTTCCGTACTCAACTTTTTCATAAGTTGAATACGGAAGGCGTAGGACATAGCAGAAGCATTTTGAACTGCGAGAGGCATTACACTTTCTTCATAAGTTGAAAATGAAAGGTGCTCTGACGTAAGCTAGATATTTTACTTTATAACTTGTTAAATATGAATATTTTTCTTACACAAATGCATCGTTTCACTTCAGAAGGTCTTTATTTACCCCCCGGAGCCGTGTGGAGTACATTTAGGGTGAATGGATGCACTTTCTTGAGCTTCATACTCAATGGTCCCGTTCACTGCCAATATAAAGCTTGAATGCGTCAGGATATTTATTAATATAGCTCTGATTGTGTTCATCAGAAATAAGGTTAAATACACCTAGGATGGCTTGAGGGTGAGTAATTCTTGGGTTAATTTTTATTTCAAAGTGAACTAATCCTTTAACTCTCCCCACTTGTTCTTGGACAGGGTTTTTGCAAGTTTATTACTTCAATTATAATATTAAAGGTGGGTTGGAGTGGTGTGAGGAAATGGATAAAACTTTGGCTGTTCTTAACTTTGCCCTTATTTTGGCCAAACAAGCTCATGAAAGGCACAAAGTGTGCTTAGCCCAGCTGGATCCACAGCAAATCCCTTGTGCCATATTAAAAGCTTTTTCCCTTGTGTACTCTTTCTGAACTCTTCCTCTCTCATACTCTTCTTTTCCTCTCGCTATTTTGGTTTCTCACTCCTGCTCTGTACATCTCTCTAAAAGATGGAACCAATGAAGGGCTGATGGTGGGGCATAGCAGGTGCCTGTGGGTTTTTTCCTGCCTATTAACCATTCATATGTCTCCTGTTGAGCTTTTCACAGAAGTAATAAAGAAGTGGGAGAGAGAGAAAGATAGAGTCCTTCACAATTTCAGAAAATCATTGTTGCGTTACTTTGCTACAAAGACTTCACTCAGTGTGTGCCAAACTGCCAGCCTGCAATTCAGGAATGTACAGAAACAATAAACTTCTCATATTGTATAGGCAATTAACATACATAAGAAACTTTGGAAATATGTTTCTTTTTTTTTTCATTTATTCTCATAACTCAAAGGCAGGATTGTTTTTCTGGCAGTGGACTGTGGAGAAAGGCTGTATTATATAAATGTTCAGGGATACAAATTCATAAGTGGGATTTAGTTTTTATACGTCTCTTTCTTAGAATAAGAAGGCTGCGCTGGAGATGACTGTGTGATGTGCCTCCCCAATAAAGAGACAATATGTCAGATGTAGAATGGAAAATATGTTTTGCTAAGCTAAGAGTGCATTCATGAGAACAAAAAAAGCTTGAGAAGAACTCTTTTAACGTTAAGTCTGTATTTTTGGTGCAGAGGTCCTTTTCCTTACTATCTAGTTTCATTTTTATTCATTCTCTTCTACAGGACTCTGCCATTCAAGATGTGCCATCCCCTGAAAAGATCCTACATGTGGAAACGGTTGATGCAGAGGAAACAGGCCAAACCCTGAAGTCTTACGACCATGAGGAAAAGAATGTGCTTGAGAAGGCGAGACAACAGCTTGCGCGGAACAAGCCGGGCGGTAGGAAGAAGAAATTAGAACCATCTTTGAAATGGAAGAACCTTGGACTCACGTCCCCTTATGAGTAAGTGATAATTCCAAACCCTAATGGATGTCTTCTGTAGTGACCCAAAAAAGCCATCACAGCATGAACATCAGAGGCCACTGACTCTGGGCTAGCTGATGTTTGCTGGAGTGCGTGTGGCTTGTCTATGTACTGTACAGATCAGTTCAGCAGTCATTCAGACTTCAAGAGATGGTTATATGTCTTATATATTAGTCGCTCTTCTACTGTGAATGTTAACTGGAGAAGTCAAATTATTATAAGGGATCCAAAGTGACAGTCAGCTGATAGAGTTGATCACTTAGACATTCTCCTCCTTGGATTGATCTAGCAGACAAATCAGCCTTTTTGGCTGTCTCAACACTTGTTACTGGTAAACGTCCTCTGAACAGACATCTAAGATTTCCAAAACAATAATCTTTTGTTTTGGAGAAATAAGAATTTCCCAGATGTGAAAAATTACTTCAGTGTTCTGCCTTTAGCAGTGAAAGAACCAAATTTGCATTCAGATGATCTAAGGTTTCTCTGTAAGCTGTCACAGTGCTAGATACCCACTAGAGAGCTACAGAAGACTGAAACTAACATATTACATGAACGTATAGAAAAAATTAAGGGCCAGGGAAATGCAACAAAGATGCCAGTTAATCCGAAAGTCAAAGTGGCTTTTTTAAAAACGTATCTGGAACATCCACATAGTCCTATTGCGATACTTATGTAGTAACAATAAAATATCAGACTAGACATACAAAGCAACCTCATAATGTGAATTTAAAGATTACAAAAGTAACCTGAACTTTTTGGGACTTTTTGTGCAGTTTTGTGCCTCAAAAACAATTAAAATCATTGAGGGCAAAAAAAAGAAAAAAGAAGAAGAAAGAAAAAAGAAAAGGAAAGGGGAAAAATAGATCTAAAACAAAGTCGACATGAAACCGAGATTGTGATTCCTTCTTTTTTTTTTTCTATTGTCATATATATCAACTTCTCAAATGAGAAAAGAATGTAGGGTGGGACGTGATTTTGTCCATCTAGAATTGGTTGGATTGATTGGATCATTAATAATTAATAATAAACACTGCGATATTCCATAAAAATATAAGAACTATTATAAGAAATATATAAGAAATATTTGGGTAACACTTTACAATAAGGTACATTAGTTAACATTAGTTAACTACATTAGTTAACATGAACTAATAATGAACTGCACTTACACAGCATTTATTAATCTTTTTATTTTAAATTTACTAAAACATTATTAAAATCTTAAAGGGTTAGTTCACCCAAAATTGAAAATTGTAATTTATTACTCACCCGTTTCACACCTGTAAGACCTTCGTTTATCTTTGGAACACAAATTAAGATATTTTTGATAAAATCCGATTACATCGCCAGCAATAACACTCCATTTTTCAATGCCCAGAAAGCTACTAAAGCTACTAAATTTTTTTTTTTAAAACAGTTTATGCGTATACAGTGGTTCAACTTCACTATTATAAAGCGACGAGAATACTTTTTGTGTGCCAAAAATAACAAAATAGCGACTTCATTCCACAATATCTAGTGATGGGTGATTTTTAAAACACTGCTTCATGAAGCTCCGAAGCTTTGCAAATCTTTTGTTTCGAATCAGTGGTTCGGAGTGTGTATCAAACTGCCAAAGTCACGTGAACTATTGACGTTTCAAAACTCTTATGATGTAACTAAGAATTGTTTACTGAAATCATGTGATTTTGGTGCTCTGAACTACTGATTCGAAACAAATCGCCCATCACTAGATATTGTGGAATAAAGTCGCTATTTTGTTATTTTTTGCCGCACAAAAAGTATTCTCGTCGCTTTATAATATCAAAGTTGAACCACTGTAGTCACATGAACTGTTTTAAATATGTTTTTAGTAGCTTTTTGGGCATTGAAAAAGGGAGTGTTATTGCTGGCGATGCAGGCCTCACTGAGCCATTGGATTTTATCAAAAATTTCTTAAAAATATCTGAAGATCAACGAAGGTCTTACGGGTGTGGAACGACATGAGGGTGAGTAATTAATGACAGAATTTTCATTTTTGGGTGAACTAACCCTTTAACACTAGTTAATGCACTGTGAACTAACACGAACAATGAACAACTGTATTTTCATTAAATAACGTTAATGAAGATTAGTAAATACAGTAACAAATGTATTACTCATGGATAATTTGTGTTAGTTAATACATTAACTATTGTTTAACTAATAAACCTTATTGTCAAGTGTTACCGAATTTTGATTTCATGGCTTTAAAGTGCATAAACATGTGTTAATAAGTGTCTGATTGTTGTTGATTTTGTTTTTCCAGTGAGGCAGAGGAGAAGGCCAGAAAAAGCAGAGAAAGCAAGAGGATTTTGGAATACGGCACCAAGTCACCCGCATCAGAGAACAAAAAAAAGTCTAATTTTTCTGGATCGTCTCTGCCAGGCTGCCACTCTTCTCAAAAAATGTATGCCACAATCTCAGTCCACAGAAATAGCTTTTTCATTGTACATGTGGTATTTCCTTTGAGGTAAAAACCTAACCATTGCAATGGGATCTGAAAAACCCTCTCCCAGGAACACGCATAATTGAATAACTCTTTATTCTCCTGGCCAAATATAAAAAACGTATCCAATCACTGAATTGGAAATAAAGACTCACTTTCAGGGCAAATTATTTCAGCTGTGGATAAGTATTCATTTTATAGCTTTTAATAAGACACGGATGAAGCAGCCGTTCAGGTTGGTGTGCACACAGAACAGTCCTCTGGTGCTACTGGGAGCAGCGGTCTGTAATAACCGGCCTGTGCCTGAGCCACTGATAACCCTGTTCCTTCTCCTGACTCCTCTCTGTCTGTTTGGCGATGGTGATTGCAAACTCCAGCTGTCCCTATTACATCCACTGCCAGAGTACACAGTCCTGCCTGTAAGGAGCTCCGGGTGCAGCCACAGTTTCTCTTTTTCCTGCCGTTTTAAATCAGTGATGCACACAAAAACAGTGTAGCATTTTGAAGATTATTTGGATGTGTTCATGGTACACAAACACATCAGTAATGTAATGTATATCACACTAAGCCAGCACACTTACAGTCTTTCGCATTGCAAAACACATTCCACACTTCTAGTAAGTGACTAGCACCGAAAGAGATGAGTACGCTGCTGTCCGGCAATACAGTTATCCCCTGGAAAACATATCTGAGTCCCTCTGGCCTCTTCTCCTTGTGTACAGAGTTTCATGACTCGTTTCCCGATACATTCATTTCAGTAGCCTGATCCGCTTTAACGGCCATCTGCGTTTGTGCGTGCGTGTATGAGCTCGCGATGAAAGAGTTCAGAAATGCACTGATGACCACTCCAGTCTTCCTCTCTCTCTGTTGCTCCGTCTCTGGTCTCTCAATCCCCTGCCGTTTAATTTGATGCCATGGCTTAAGATGACACTTCAAATACACCCCTGAGTTTGATGGCCGTTTTGTCCAAGGGTTTGAGCATGAGGCCTTTCAGAGAGCAATAATTCATTCCACATTGGATTCAGAGAGGATTTTACCAGAGCTTTGAGAGAATGGGCTGTGTGGTTTGGCTTGCACCTGCTCTGACTCTCCTTCGATTTGATGTATTAAGCTCTATTTATTAGAGAAAGGGCTTTTTCTATAATGTCCTGTTATGTATGGATAGGTCTCGTTTCTATTCTGAGAAAATTCTGTGGGAGAGTACTTCTCACAGTGTGTGTCTGAGAGACATAAAATTGTTGGCCAGCTTGAATATTAATATGTCTAATAGGTGCATATGTGTGTGTGCACAGTAAAACCCCAGGAGGAGCTGATGACTTCAGCGAGAGTTCATCAGACGATGAGGAAGATGAGGAACAGCCCGAAAGACGTGCCGAGGCCGCCACAGATCTGCCCTCCGAATACTGGCAGATCCAGAAACTAGTCAAGTATTTAAAGGTAAAAAACACATTCGCTTGTATAAATGCACACACCAACATGTGTCAATACTAGGGCTGTCATGATCTCAGATTTTCACTACATGATTATCATGGACAAAATAATTCACTATAAAAATACTATTGCGATATCTATGGAAATTTTAATTTATCACAAATAAAAAAATCAAATTAATATTTAACTTCAATTTGTGTTTTCATAAAAAAAAACCAAAAAAAAATCACACAAAAATGAGTGTAGGGAGACAGAAAAAGAGTTTGTAACCATAACTGTACAAATGCATAGAAAAATAACTTACAGTACTGCAGACTGGGGTGTCCAACACCCCTGCTCTGTCCAAAATCGCATACTGTTTAGAGGGCATATTTGGTTTAAAATGTACTTTGTGACCGTTAAAAAAAGTATGTTCTATATAGTATGCATTTGTGTAGTATGAATGAATCAGACATTCTGCATCTGCCATGCTGTCACTGTCACATGACCTACCAGCGTCAGCTGCATCACTTGACTGCCATTCACAACTTTCCCGTGGCTTCATGGGATAGTAAAGTGTCGATCAAATGTGGTCCAGAATTTGGTCCAGAACCTGCTGCTTCTGTGGTCCAGAAGCAGCAGGTCATCTGGGTACTTTTCGCCTACTGTTTTTCGAATACTATGAATTTGGACACTACTGCTCTTTTGCTCTACTGTTTTTTTGCATACTGTATTGTATGGAAATAGGCATATTTGGACACAGTATCTGTCAAGCTATCTTTTTTTCTGATGTGGGTAGAATGTCTCACTTTCATCTGTCATCTCCGATGACAAGATTTTGTGCTGCAGTAGTAGCTACACACTGCGTTGTCATTTTCTTTTTCCGTTTTATGACTGGTGGCAGCCACCTATTGTATTGGAGTGTCAACCGGTTACTTGTGCTGGATTATTTACAATATTATCATATGTGTAGTATTAAAATGATTTCAATATTTAATTTTTTAAAACATCACTGTTATTGTCAATACATATACCCCTGGTTTCACAGACAAGGCTTAAGCTAGTCCCAGAATAAATGTATGTTTGAGCTGTTTTAACTGAAAGTAATTTGTACTGACATATCTTAAAACAAGTCAGTGCTATTGTTTTGTCTCAAGATGCACACCAGTAATGTTTTTTTCTAGGGTACGTTTATAAAAGCTACTTAAATACCCTAATTGAACTAAGGCCTAATCCTGGTTTAGTCTAAACCCTGTCTGTGAAACCAGGCCATAGTATATTGCGACAGTCCTTGTCAGTACATTAAAAAAGGGTTTTCAAAGAATTAAATTTGCAAAATTGATCTCACATTAATGTGAGAATAAAATAAGGTAATTAAAAGACATTGTCTCCTTTTACAATAGCCTATAGTAAATAGTATTATAGAGGGCAGTGGCCTATTGTAGATTAAAAGGGCACATATGTTAAACACCAAAGGACATAGTGACTTTATTTTTAAGATCTTCTTAACCTCCTAAGACCCGGGGGAAAAAAATGTTTTTTGAATTTAGTATTTTTTCATGTTATTACGTTGTTTAGAGCATAAGAAACAAATTGATTTTTTTTTTTGAAAAATATTTTATTCATATGTTATGCTATGTCCTCGTAAGTGGACACTAGGACTCAGTGAAAATTACATGTATAGGCAAAAACAATGGGATTTTTTTTCATTCACCAATCAATTTTTAGGTTTCAGGATTTTTTTTAACCAAACTTAGTTGAAAATCATCTTTAAACAATGTTATGAAAGATATAACGGAATTAATTGATATACCATACATGGGTTTTCCCATTTAATGCACTGTATCTAATTTGCATATTAATGTGTTCTTGGAACAACATGTAATGAGAAAAAAAAAAAGAAGTGTAATAATGGGAGTAATAGTTGGCAACTTTTTCATAGTAATATCTAATACTTCATAGAAATATCTATGTAATTTCTTTCCCTATTCAATTGTTGTGTCTCCTAAATGCCTAATAAACATGTATGAAATCAATGTCCTGTTTTGTAACAAAAAGTCATATTTTGATTAGAAACCCCATAACATTTTCCTGAAATGTTGATTTATTACAAACAATTTGAAAATGTTATCATATATATTATCACTTCCATAAGAGTGCTAAATTTGATCATTCAGTCATTTTCATTCAGTCATTTTTTTAGAGTTGTTGTTGTCCTGGTGAAACCTCCAAACATTTGGTATCTCTGAAAAGCCCTGAATACTCTTTACAGGACATCCAGACTTAAAACTGTGACATGTATGGTGTCAGAAAAATTCACTAAAATATAATGTATAAATATAATGGTCACAGGGATGCAGGAGGCTAAGTGTAGTGAGCAATAAATCATGTAAAGAAAAACATCCAAGAAAAGTTCAACCGCAGGTAGATATTTTTAGCCCAGTAAAACAGGATAATGAATGTGATTTTCCCAACGGGAGGTGCTCATCCTCTACCAAACGTCAGGAAAAAAGCACTTGATAACAAAATCCTGTTTGATTTTGGAAAGCGTTTGGAAAGTGGATTTGAAGTTTTGGAGTTTTTTTTATTTTCTGATTTGTGTGAGGTGTTTGGGGATGCGTTTGTTACATTGCTGTTTTCAACTCTAGACAGGATGTGTTTATAACGTGCCCTTCCCAGCATTCTATCTGTCTGGAAACCACAGTTCTTATTTATGAGGGTTTGTCCAGTAGCGCTCTTATAATGTCATTACCATCAGAAGCCGAAACATAGTCCGTGCCAAACTAAATATCTGTTTTATTTTTGGAGTGAAGGTTCAGTTTTTCTCCTCCCCTCTGTCTTTTCTTCTGCTCTTTTCCAGGGTATAGACATGCGTTTGTATTTCTGGGAGATTACGCTTCTATAAGGTGATGCATGAATGATCGGACTTGTGCTTTAATGGCTGTTTATCTAGGGATATTTTTGCAGTCTACATTACCTGAACTGTACATTTACATGTCTTCATGTTTGCCTTTCTGTACACATGTACGGAGGGCAGTTTGCACCAGTGACTACATCCTTTCATGATGTGTTAGTGTTATATTAATAAATCGTGCATGTCTTTAGACCGCAAAACATTACACACACCAAACTCTATTCAGTTGTTGCCTGGATAGGTCAGAGAACGAGCGTTCAGTATAATTGCACGTTCACACATTCACAGACACACTTTGTAACTGCGTCAGTATGTAGAGGAGGTGGCCACAGGCTGTTTGTCTCACTAGATTCTGCCCAACTGCCTCATTAGCTTGAATTAGAGAAACATGGCAGCCAAACAAAGTTGCATAGAAACATTCTCACACTCTCCCCTCTTCCAATTACCCCATTCTGCTCCTCGTTAATCGCTTGCAAGGAAGTGAATTGCTAGTGCCTTAATGCTCTTATATGTTGAAAAAGTGTGCAATTTTTGCCAATGTGATTATCTAATTTTTTTTATTACTGAGTCATTTTGACTTAAAGTTTGCACAGTGTCTGTGTCTGCTCAGGAAATGAAGCCTAAATCTGGATCTCTCTCACTGCAGCAACTCATGCCTCACTTACATAGTGTTTCTCATAGAATACAAGACTTTCAGAATAATAATGTGCACAAATAAAAGACTGATCCTCAGCATGAAATAAACAGCTACAGTTTTTCATTTGTGTAGTGGCAGAAATTGAAATTCCTGTCCGAATAGAACTATTGTTATTTGTAACCAGAGTAATGGCCACATCTTATCTCAAATGGCCATTATGAGGTATTGCTCCATCTACTGGACAAAGTGAGTACTAAATTGAACGTGTGTCAGATCAAGCTGCTGGTGCACCTCAGTCCTGCAGTGAAGCCTAACAGATTGCAAATTTCTTTAGCCCTACAGAAATGAAAATTACTTCTGAAAAATGTTTAAAAAGGTGCACACTCAAATGTGATGAAGATAGTGTTATCAGTACTCTAATAAATGCTTTTATTTTTCATAGAGTGGTTTGGCTCATGAGGGTCAGCATAATGAGATTATATGACTAGCTGAATTCTACTCTCTTTACCTCTATTTTGGCCAATGTAACATACACTACTGTTTAAAAGATTAAGGTTGGCAAGGATGTTTTTGAAGGATATTTCTTATGCTTACCAAGGCTGCATTTATTTGATCAAAAATACAGTAAAAACAGCAATATTGTGAAATATTAGTACAATTTAAAATATCTGTTTTCAATTTTAATGTATTTGGAAATGTAATCTATTCCTGTGATGGCAAATCTAAGGTCTTCAGTGTCACATGATCTTTCAGAAATCATTCTGATATACTGATTTATGCTCAAGAAACATTTCGTATTATTATCAATGTTAAAAACAGTTGCTGATTTCTGATTTTGTGCTGAAAAATCATTTCTTTTCAGGATTCCTTGATGAATTAAAAGTTCAAAAGAACATGTTTTAAATTTCTTTACTGTCACTTTTGATCAAATTAACGCATCCTTGCTGAATAAAAGTATTAATTTCTTTCAAAAATCTTACTGACCCCAGACTTTGAAACGGTAGTGTGATGAGTGTATCAGTTTCTCAATAAAGTGGTATCATTAACCATAAGAGTCAGCAATTGAAATTTACATAAAGGATGGCATAACATTATCTACAGCAGACACCCATTCTGTCTGCTTTTACACAAAGAGTGAGTGAGTGAGTGAGTGAGTGAGTGAGTGAGTGAGTGAGTGAGTGAGTGAGTGAGTGAGTGAGTGAGTGAGTGAGTGAGTGAGTGAGTGAGTGAGTGAGTGAGTGAGTGAGTGAGTGAGTGAGTGAGTGAGTGAGCGAGCGCATGCGCATTCAAGTGAAGGTGCTCATAAATACTCTGTGGATATGCTGTTTTGCATCAAGTTTATACTGTCCATTAAATGTGATATCTCTTTGCTCTTAAATCTAGACGAGGCGGCTCTGCTTTGTGGTTCTATGGCTTCTCTCTGTGTAAATCATTTATACAGCTGTCTTTATCTTGCTCTGGAGAGCTGGCTGCTTAATTGGGAATAAATGATAATGATCAGACATCAGTCAGCTTCTCTATAAATTAACTCTAATGTGTATATCATACACAACACTCATGCCAGAATGAATATTCACATTCTCTTTTCCTAATACTTCTTTGTTCTCATTCATTCATTGTTCTTTCTGCCCTCTCAATTTTCTCCATAGCATCAGTATAGCTATGTTTTCTTCTTAAGTTTTACCTATATATCCTTTCTCTCTGTTTGTCTTTTCCTCCTTTTTCCTTTCTGCTTTCATTCTCTCTGTCACCGTGCTTCTGTGTTTTGCTCTTCAGGAGAATTTGTTAATTTTCTGAGAAATGGGCAGGATTTATGAATGCTGGCTTATTTCGCACTGTTTTGTGCTGTATAGTTCAAGTATTCTTTCCTCAGGATAGGTTTTTATGGTGACATACAGCTTGTGCTGTCATTGGGACCTGCTTTCCTGCTCTGAAACATAACTACAATCTGTCAGCTTTTTTTGTATTTTTGTGACAGTTAAATTACTTCAGATGCCACTAGGCATGGCTATTTATTGAAGGAAAATGTTTTCAACAAGTGGAAAGCAATGCAACAAGCTTTTTAGCCTTTTTATCCTTGATCACAGATGAATGTCAGGCTATCTCTCCAACTTTTGTCTGAAGATGTTTTAACCTTCTGGGGTCTGAGGTGTTTTCTGGGCCCTGGAGATGTTTTGACATGCCCTGACATTTGTGCTTATTTCAGTTACTTAAAACATTCTTGTAGCCTTGAATTTTCACTACACAATGATATGAAAATCATCCTGCCCACTCATTCACATAAAACAATATATTGATTTAACTTTTGTGAGACACTTTGTGTGTTTGAAAAGCTGTATGAGAGGGAATGAAAATGGCCATGAATCTTGATGTGTTTCACACCTAGGAAGAACATTAAAAAAATATTTATCTTTATATATAGAGCTGTGCAATGTAATACAGTTTACAGCTTGTGATGATACAATCTCAGAGCAGAGATTTGCTCTAGAGTATAGAAATATTTGGTTATTTTGTATATCCCTCCAGTAACATATGAGGCAAGATGGCATATATTAATACTGACACATATTAATGTCAGTAAGGTGTATAGTGATATCAAATGTTAAACTGGTCATCCATGTCGACAGCTTTTATCTGTGTGTGCATGTGTCCTGAACATCTCTCTTCATACCACAGACTGAGAGTGAGGGCCCGTTAGAATCGAGACAGAGACATAATAAAAGACCGTCAGATGTTTTCTGATTTGTAAAGAATGTCTACAGCACGTTGAGACCAAAGCTGCTAGAAAATGAAAGCATATGAACATTGGATTTCTTTTTCCCTGGTATCAGTACTAAATATAGCTTTGTGTTTTTACAAGGTTCAGTGCTAACCCATCAAACGCTTTGAAGATGGAGAGAGTGGCAAGACAAGAGAGTGCAGTGGATTCACTGCTAGTTTTGGTTCACATTTAGTCCAGCCACTTAATATGGACAACACGTGTGCTACTTTCTTTTCTCTCTTTCTGTCTCTGCCTCTCTATGACTATTTTTCTTACTTCTTATCACTCTCTTTTTCTGTCTCCTTCATCACTTTCATTAGTTTCTTCATATCTACCCACCCCTTTCTTTCAAGTCTACCTTCATTTCTCATTAGTCCTGCTTACTATATGTGCTTTTTCTCTTTCATCTGATGTTCTCCTGTTCTCATATCCATGTTCCTTGTGTAGTCTTCTTCCAGAATGTTTTCAACCAAGTTCTACTTTATTTTAGAATAAATAAAATGTTATTTAATAATTTGATATTTTACATATAGATTACCTTTTCCATCATCTAAAACTCTTAAAAAGCACCAATAATTTAATAACACTGGTAAATGTAATTACAAATATATTTAAATACATGACATATAGGTTTCAATAGAATGAAATGATATTAAGTACACTTTAACCAAATTGTAAAGACATTAGAAGTAATTGTGTATATGTAATTATAAAACGCATATAAATTGCATATAAAGAAGCCCTACTTGTGTAAAAAAAAAAAGCACTTTAAAGTTCATCTAATTGCAATTGATATAATTTAAACTATAACATTTTCATTTAATTGTAAATAACAGACAATTAAAGGTATAATTTACCCAAAAATTCTATAATTTACTCACCCTTTAAGTTGTATAAATTTCTTTGTTCTGCTGTACACAAAGGAAGATATTTGGAAGAATGTTTGTAACCAAGCAACACCCCCCCCTCTTGAAGCCAATACAGAAGTGACTTAAACTGCGATTCATCGACTGGCCGCTAGGGACAGGCTCCAAAAGAAAGCAGAATCTCATTGGCTATGTTTACATGCACCCAAATAATCAATTTGTAATCAGATTGACGGCTCAATCGGATTGAAAAACATTCATGCAAACACCTTAATCGATCCGATTGAGCTTGATTAGAATCGGTTTATCCGATCCAACAGCAAAAATGACCATGTAAACGCTTGAATTTGACTACTTTCTCAATCGTATCCAGAAGTCTCTGGGGCACATGCACAGAGCAATGTTGACACGCATTACGCAGTGCGCAAGTTCACATTCACGTCTTTAGTTGTAAAACTGTTGCTGATTTATGAATGTGTATGCCAACAGGGCAAAAATAATGATGAGCTCTGTTAGTGTCACGTCCACAGTTGTCTCCGCAAGTGTGATTTGATATGATGTCACACGCAAAGTTTTAATCGGAATCTATATAAAACACATATAAACAGATATTTGAATCAGATTACAAATGTTCAGAGTACATGTAAACAGATCTGCAGTCGAATTCAGTTCATTTGGATTGACGAAAATTGGTGCATGTAAACATAGCCATTGAGACCCATGTTAAAATGCCCAACTTTGCAGCAGAAAAAAACATGTTTACAGCCTGGATCAAATTGTGGTTTTGGTCTATACAGCTAATTTTATCCTTCATGACAACTCTGAGGGGGGTGAATGTTTTTTTATAACTCATCCGTTTAAATTATATTAAGTCTTAAAGTTCTGAATAATTAAGGGCGTGGTCACTTGAGTGACAGGTTTGCCGCTGCTGTCTGTGAGCCTTCATGTTACCTCAGCTAATTCCAGCTGCTGAATTTGGCATCTCTGCCGTGTTTGTGCTTTTTTCAGGATTATTTTATACAATTATCAAATAATATGGCTGCTTGTGCTGTTATATGGTTGAGACAGATGTGCGTCTGTGTACATATGCAGAAGATAAACAGAACACACGTTGGATCATCTTGGCATTGGCTAAGTTTTGTTCGTGAGATTTACTATGACAGTGGCTGGAGAATATGCCTCTCAAGACTCCACAAACTCCGACAGCACTGCTTGGATAATATAACTAAAACTGCTGCACTATTTTGAAAAATGATACTTTGGAAGCAGGCTCATTTGTTTGTGAGAGTCTAATGTATACGATCATATACAGTTTTACAACATAAACGCTGCTGAGGTTGCATAATTTCTTGAACGATGATGGAGAGCAGATCATTCAGAAGAAATATGACGCAAACAATGGACAATATATCAGCATTTCGTGGATTTAACGCTTTTGTGAACAAAAAGTGCTGTTGTTTGTTTTTCAATGGACGCTCATGGACATTAAGTGCAACGGATTGGATTGATCTCGCAATCGCTATTTCATTACAAAGGTATGGAGTCCTATTTTGATTTTGCGTGTTATCATTTGCCAAAACCGACACAAATTACAATTACTGGTGCTGGAGCATCTATATCGTAAAAAAGACACCATAGATAGTAAACCTTAGAACTTGATATAACTTATCTTTATTAATATTTTAGATAGTGTCTAAGATCTATAGATAGCTTCTTTAGCCTGCTAACATGATCACGTCGTGCTAGGCAGGCATGGTTTCACCTCAGTTTCAACCACGTCCCGCCTCTTTGCCCATTTTCAGTTATCCAGGAGTGACGTGCGGTGACGTGCTGCTAAGATGGCAGCGGCCTCATTTTTGCTTCAAAAATGCTCTTCAGAAATCTACGGGTGATGTCATGGACATTACGTCCATATTTTTTTTACAGTCTATGAGCAGAACAAAGAAATGTATGCAGGTTTGGAACAACTTGAAGGTGAGTAAATGATGATAGAATTTTCATTTTTGGGTGAACTATCCCTTTAAGTGTCCGAAAACAATGCATTCAGTTTGCACTTAAGTATATTCTTGTAAAGTATATTATTTCCATAAGTACTCTTTTTAAAGTTATGCTAAACTGTACTTCTTTTTCACAAGTGACTACCGCACTACTTCTATTACAAAATAGAGCATAGAGCAGATATGCGAATTGAAACGCATCTTGTTTCTAGTAAACGAGGGTGCTAGGCAGGTCTAATCACTGCATCTTATCAGTTGCTCATTTTATGAAAAAGAAACTGAAGTTTTTGTTCAATTTCCAGGAGATTGTACTTGAGTGTCTCATTTCAAAGGTCTGTTGCACGAGCTGCATTACAGCAGCTTACATGCCTCTTTGGGACCTACTGCATTGAGCACAAGGCCAGCCATGGAGAGAAAAGCTTCTCTTTGTCTGCATTCATAAAAGCTGCTCCATTTAAAAAAAAAAAAAAAAAGAAGAAGAGAAAAACAGTTTCTCTAGGGGAAAGCTGATCTTAGATCTGTGGTTTTGACCTAAACAAACAGCAATCACTAAAGAAGCCATAATTTGTTGATTAAAGATGATTAATAGTGTAGTATTTTTGCTGGATCTCCTGCTTTATTTATCTGTCACTCGCCCTTCTGTTATTTCATTCCAGCGATAAAGGACATGCCGTGAATGATATCAAAACCACAGTCGTCTCCGCAAGATGTATCAGGAGCCTGGCCCAACAATTGCCACATGTTTAGTTTGTTGTACTTACTGCGTAGGCAACTTCTGAGGAACGACCAGTCTAAAACACTGTGTGTGTATATAGCAACTGTCAAAACAGAATTTTTTTTAAGGCCAATCCGTTATCATCTCCAACATTTCAGAGCTTGTTTTCTTTTAATTGCTAACTTAGGTCATTGTCTATGGTTTCAGACCGCAGCACAGCAGTAGTCTGTATCAAAGGATCTTTCCCCACCCCTGTTTATAGTCACAATACCAGACACTTATACACAACATGTGCTCAACAAAATATGACTTGAAGGGATGATGATGATGATTTTGGGGTGTGGGTGAAATGGGTCGAAAAAAGGGGTTCATGGAGAAATTAAGCTATTGATACAAAAAATACAAGAATTATATGATGCAAATGTAGGAGTGCACAACAGCCTTCATACAGATACTTATACAGACAAATAACATGGACATCATCTGTTTAATGTCAGTCGGAGTTCTGTTGTACATGTTTTAGATGAATGAAATGTATAAAAGAAAAAAAGTTTCTAATCATCTGTCTGTGGGTTATGATTGAGCATCTAATGTAATTGCTGCACATGTGTTTTTGTGTGTGAACAGGGGGCTAATCAGACAGCCACAGTGATTGTTTTGTGCTCTTTGCGAGACTTTAACCTGGTCCAGGAGATGTGTCAGCTGGCTATCAGAGATGTGGGGGGGCTGGAGGTTCTCATCAACCTGCTTGACACAGATGAGATCAGATGTAAAGTAAGTGCATCCAGACTCAGTTAATTAGGTCAGAAGTCACCATTTGACTCTGAGAAATGTTTATTTATCTGTTTTATTTCATTAAAATTTTTACATATGTACACTACCATTCAGAAGTTTGGGGATGGTAAGATTTAAAAAAATAAATAAAAGCAGTCTCTTATGCTCACCAAGGCTACATTTATAAAAAAAAATATATATATATATATATATATATATAATAAAAACAGTAGTATTGTAAAATATATTTACAGTTTAAAATGACTTACTGTGATGACAAGGCTGATTTCAGCAGCCTCACATGATTCTTTAGAAATAATACTAATATGCTAATTTATTGATCGGGTAACATTTATTATCAATGTTGAAACAGTTGTGTTGCCTAATATTTTTGTGTAATTAAATTTTTTTCAGGATTCTTTGATGAATGGAAAGTTCAAAAGAACACCATTTATTTGAAATATAAATCTTTTGTAGTGTTATTAATGTCTTTACTGCCACTTTTAATCAATTTAATGGATCCTTGCTGAATACATTTTTTTTTTCTCTTTTTAAAAAAAAAAAAAAAACATACTAACCCCAACGTTTTTAACGATGGTGTATTTACATATTATTTTTCTTTTACTTTTATATTATAGCATTAATATTAGTATGACAATAATTCTGGCGCTTTTCCACTGCATGATACTACTTTTGGCTTGTCTTCTCAGTACGGCACGGCTCGGCTCGCTTTACTTTCGGTTTGTTTTTCCACTGTGGTTTAGTACCGCTTCAAAGTGGGTAGGATTATACACTGATCGTTATAGTTGCGCCGCCTCTACTGCCGTGGATCCGCTCCTCGTCTACCAACGAGTATACACCTCATCTACTGACCACGATACAGCCATTTCTTTTTTCAAGTTGCATGCAACAGTCGTTTAAAGCAAGTCATTTTGTGAACCAGTGATACTGCAGTGGCTGTTACTGAATATTTAAATCTAGCGGGTTTGGCGTCTTGTGTTTTAAATCCAATGACGCTGGTAGTGACGATTCTCTCTGACCAATCAGTGATCTGCAGTGTTTACATGTCACATTTAGTATCGGTACAGCATGCTTGGAACCTCCACCGAGGTAGTACTATTTAAGCGAGCCATACCGTTCCGTGCCGAGCTGTCCCACCCCATGCAGTGGAAAAGCAACAAAAAGTGAGCTGTACTGAACCGTACCATGCAGTGGAAAAGTGTCATTAGTTGCTGTTCCCTGCTACTTCCTAATATGCACACATGATAATACAATACACTGTGGCTGATTTCTACATTTATGTTGTGTTGAAAATTACCAAAATATTGAATTGTTAAATGAAACACGCATCAGGGTAACACTTACTATTATAAAAAAAAAGCATATCAAACATAAATGTGTTAAGGCCACTGCCATTTTTGTTCTCTTGAGTGTAAAAGAGAAGTTGGAGCTTTCATAAAGTTCCAGCAAGTTGTAAACTCAAAAAATCATGATTTAGCATTAGGTATATGAATCAGTTATTCTTATAATGGATACTTTACTCTCCCTTGCTGTTAGATTGGTTCTTTGAAGATCTTGAAGGAGATCAGTTGTAACTCCCAGATTCGGCGGACCATCGCTGATTTGGGAGGTTTGCAGACTATGGTATCTATCCTGGACTCTCCTGACAAAGAGCTGAAGTGCCTTGCTGCAGAGACCATCGCCAACGTGGCCAAGTTCAGACGGGCCCGCAGGACAGTCCGACAGCACGGTGGCATCAAGAGATTGGTGAGAACAAACATAAAGTCTGCGCTTGGGCAACCTGTTTTGACAAACGCACTTGATTAAAAACTTGGGATGGAGAATGTTGAGGGACAAGTAATAGAACATACATATACCAGTCTCTATTTCTCCACTCTCTCTCTCTCTCTCTCTCTCTCTCTCTCTCTCTCTCTCTTTAAGTCTGTTTCTCCCAATCATTTTCTATGCCAGCATCAAAGGGAGCACATTGCAGGTAAAAACAGATTGAATGTCGTTCTCCCCCTCATCCTGGCATGTGTGTTTATTGACAGAGTGACGCTCGGTATGATTAGGGCTTGCGTGTTACTCTGCTCTGTATATTTACTCGGGGCCAGACTCGGACGTTCTCAATGTAGCTATCATAGATTAGTTACATTTAAAGTCCCAGACCACCTCTAAACAGCACTTGCGTGTAATGCTGTGTTAGAGTGGCCTTTCTGACTTGACAGCAGGGAAACATGAAATTTACTCTTTGAAGGATGTGGTCATTTGTAGATTTTGGTGTGACATAGTCTGAATTTTCAAGCCCTCTTAAGTAACAGCCAATCTTTGGCTGATGATGAATGTTTAGATGAATGTTGGCAGCTTCAGGGCAGGATATTGTATTCCACATCCTGCACTGAAGATGTCATAAAATACACCATGAACCCACTAATAACATTCATACTCGTTTTCACATGACACGACTCTTCTGCCTTAATGCGGAGTGAAATGAAACCGTATAAAGTATCATAAGGAATAGAAATGTAATGTTATCATGATAACATGTGAGGCAAAGTGATAAATCTATTACATTGTCACAAAGTTCAAGCACAGGAAAGTGCTTTAAGCTAAAGTTGTTTCTGGCAGGTGGAGTTGTTGGACTGCGTTCCTGATGGTATGTCTCTGAGTAAGGAGCAGGAGAGGGACGTGGAGGTGGCGCGCTGTGGGGCTCTGGCTCTCTGGAGCTGCAGCAAGAGCACCTGGAACAAGGAAGCCATCCGCCGGGCTGGGGGAATCCCTCTGCTCGCTCGGCTGCTCAAATCACCGCAGAAGAACATGCTCATCCCTGTGGTGGGAACATTGCAGGAGTGCGCTTCTGAGGTTTGCTCAAACTGTTAAAATTAGTCAATTTTAGAATATGAGTTTTGAATACCCTATTGCAAACAAACAGAAGATTTTTGTAAATCCAGCCACTGGTTTTGGTGCAGCACACAAACTAGTACGTTTGTGTGCTGCACCAAAACCAGGGGCTGGATTCACGAAAATCTTCTCAAGAAAGAAGTTCAGAAAATTCTAGGAAGTTTGTAAGAATGTTCCTAAGTGCGAAATTCTAAAGAAGTTGTCAGATATCTTCTTAAGAACATCTTAATTTTTTTCTTAAGAAGAAAATGAAAGACTTTGGTGTTATTTGATTGAAAGGCGGGTATTGCTGAAGACTCGCCAAATGAAAAACACCTCAAAGCCTGTCCTTTTGCACTGCCTGCAGATTACCATATATATTATAATAAGTGCGTTAAAATAGTCACTTCAGAGTACTTGTCCACATTCGTTGTATTAGTAATATGTATTATATGTAGCTAGCGTTATGTTGTAATATTTTATATTTGAAACAACCCAATAATTTCATTAAACGTCTTACTTTTGAGGATTTAAACAGGTTGGAGGTTATCCTAATGTTAAGAAGTTATTTTCATTCTTTTCAGGAATATGAATACTTCTTAAAGTATGTCTTAAGAAAAGTTTTTGGGAATACCACATATTCTATTTTTTCTTAATTTAGAAAAATAATTTTATTCTTAAAATGTGTACTTTTTAAAGTATTTATGTTTTACTAACTGTTTCATTAAAAAAGTTACTTAAAAATACACTACTATTCAAAAGTCTTTTATACTTTTTTCGTGGATTTTAATCAAAGATGCATTAAATTGATCAAAAGTGACAGTAAAGACATTTATAATGTTACAAAAATAATTCTAAGCCAAATATATGTGGCTATTAAAATGTGTCATGGTTTCCACAAAAATAATAAACAGCACAACTGTTTTCAACATTGATAATAAGGAATTATTAATAATAAAATGGAATAATAAGAAATGAGCACCAAATCAGATTGATTTCTGAAGGCTCATGTTACACTGAAGACTGAAAATTTCACCTTTGCCATCACAGGAATAAATTACATTTTAAAATGTATTAAAATAGAAAAGAGTTATTTTAAATTCTAATAATATTTCACAATATTACTGTTTTTACTGTATTTTTGATCAAATAAATGTGGTTAAAAAGTCTTACCGACCCTAAACCTTTAAACAGTAGTGTAATTTTAATTTCAAATGTATTTTTATAATAATTATTTATATGCCATGGAACTGTAAATACTACTAAATACAATAAAGTATATTTACAAAGTATTGTGAAACATAATGCAAGCTACAAATGCAACATGTAAAGCCACTCTATAAAAGGACACTTAGTGCAAAGTATGGCTGAAAATAGCATGCTGTTCATGAAACCTTACTTTTGACTGGCAGATTGTTTCTATTAAAGGACCGGTTTGAAGATGTGAATGACTGTATGATGCCAGAAGCAAGAAACCCTAGGATGAAATAAGCGCTATGTCGCTGCATGCAGTGTTGTTTGGCAAGGCAGAGTGGTTTTACTGTAGGTGTTCAGCGTAGGAAGTCATTCTGCATGTTTGTGTTGGCAGAAGAGCTACAGAATTGCTATACAGACTGAGGGCATGATTGAGGATCTGGTGAAGAACCTCAGCTGTGACAACCAGGAGCTCCAAATGCACTGTGCCAGCGCTATCTTTAAGGTACGGCCATACACACTCAACTACACTTTTCTTTGGCCATGTATAAAAGGGGTGAGGTTGAGGTAAAAATGAAATGGCTTACTAATTTAATCCTGGCTTTGACTGTCACAACACAGTGTACATCTCGATACTACTTAAATCTTTCTATGTGTGTCTGGCTTTTTTCCTGTTTTAGTGTGCAGAAGATAAACATACCCGTGATCTGGTGCGGCAGTACGGCGGACTGAAGCCACTGGTTGTGTTGCTCAACCAAGCTGAAAACAAGCAGTTACTAGCTGCCACAACTGGAGCCATCTGGAAATGTTCCATCAGCATGGAAAATGTTGCTAAGTATGTACATCATGTAACTAAAGAGCTTCTGCAAAAACATTTATTTAATTTTTCAGAGAAATAATGACGGTTTTCCTCTCAGAACAACGGCACGTGCTAGTCGATGAGTTGAATCAACTCCACAGCAAATACACACATTTATCCACTAACCATTCAGAAACATCCAGTTGCATTCTAAAAGTTGTAAAAAAAAAATTTACTAAAATTTTGTTCATTTTAAAATAATACTCCATTCCTAAAAATCAAAATTTCATCGCGTGGTCAACTAGACCTCCTGATCTCAATGTGGCATATCAGTCTTTAGACTAGCAGGAGTCAAGTCAATGTGAGATGCGTAATTGGCTCCAGATTTGGCCAAATCGTGTACCACAAAGGGGTCTGGTAGGGAGAAGGACAGAGGATGTGCAATCAAATACAGCCTTCATTTTTAAGAGATGTCTCATTTGTTCATTTCCAACACTCAGATTTTCCATGGCTCAGAGCTGTCAACCACTGTCCATCCAAGCCTGCTCTGAGTGCGGCTACAGAAGTGATTATTTGAAGAGAGAGCAAAAGTTTTTATAAACTCTGTCAATGAGCTCTGATCTTTTATGATGACTTTTTGCTGAAGGAATGCAAATTATTCTTTCACCCATTCCGCTAACAAAAGATGAAGTAAAGTGTTGATTTTATAGACGCCCGTGATGTGTTAGTCGAGGCCGTTGCTCCATTAGTGCAGCAAGTGGGCTGTGGGAGATGTGGAATGCATCTCTGAAACAGTCGTGCTGTAATAATCAGGAGTGTAAGCTAAAAGACTCTTAAATCGTTTGTCATGTAAAGCACACTGGCCTTTATTCCAACGTCACTTAGCTCAGCGAAGATGATGACCGTCCTGGAGGCTTTCCTGGTGTAATTTTTCTGGCGGCTGATGTCTTTTAAGCCAGTCATTTTCCCCTATAAATACGAAAAACCTTGGAATCTTCATCTGGCTTGCCCGTTCTGTCACACAAGCACTCTCATATAAAAGTGATTTACACATATTACTTTGCTTCGCAGTATGCGTTTAGGGATTCAAAAATGCATTATTTAATTCCACCATTACCTGTCTATAAATTATCAGGTGTTATTTTCACAAGTTTGAGGCCAAGGAGCTGATAAATTTACATTTTTAGTTTATGATAAGAGCTTTTTTTATTTTTATTTTTTTTATGGGATTGTTATAGACTAGGATCTGTAGAAGGATCTACTGTCTGGCCCCACACCAGTCACAAATAGAATAGTATTGAAAGAGGAATTCAGAGGGAGGCTTGTGTCTGAAATGGCCCAGTAGCAGTAAGGCCACTCTCTCTCCACCTCATAAGTCAAAACTGACAAAAGCTCATCCTGCGTTTACATCAGGCTTAGTTTGCTGAAACTAGAGGCAGGTGCCCCATGCCACATTCAATTCGCTTAATGTCCCATTAGCCAAATAAGTGTCCTCCATGAAAAGTAATGCTCTGTGAAAACATTTAGTTGTTAAGATTGGTGCCACGGTAATGCATCTGAAGAAGCCTCATTGAATCTTGTGCTAAAAAGAGAGATTAAACAAACCAGTAAACAACGTTTGTGAACACTAATGATGTATAAAGGCCCGTTCACACAGCAAAAATGATAACTATAACCATAAAGATTTTAAAAATCATTCTAGAGAATATATAAAAAGATATTACTAATAAGTTATAAAAAGAAACAACATTGTTGGAATCACTTTCAGAGTGTTTTTTCCCCCAGGTGACGAACAATAAAAGCAATGACAGCCAATCAGAACCCATCTGACATTAATATATTTATCATTATAGGATCATTGTAGTTATTGTTCCTAGGTCTTAATACTTATGATTCTTTTAAAAATGAGTCTTTTTGCTCCACAAAACAAAATGTTTCCTCTCTTATTTTTCTTATTGTTTTTTTTTTTATCATAACTTTTTTCATTATATTTTATTTAGTTTGTTTAGTTCCTTTTATTTAGTTAAGTTTATTTAGTTCCTTTGTATCAATGTTTTAGTTATCATATCAACACTTTATCTCCTTTTCGACAGTTATTTTAATATTACAGCATTGGTATTGTTTTGTCTTAAAAAGTGGTGGGGACCTTGAGCGGCGCTGCGCACATACTTGCGCTGTTTATTGTTTGTAAATCCCAATATGTGTTGAGACAAGGTATAAACATCAGGTTTGTCTGGTCAGTGCAAATATATGCATTTTACATGTTTGAATCCAGTTATGAAGGGAGGTGCTTTGTAAACCTTTCTGTGTTGAGGACAAAATCAACTTTGGCTAAATGTGGAGGGGACATGTCCCACCTGCCCCACCCGCAAATTACGCCTATTCATTATAGTCTGTATTGTGCTATGTTCACTTGCACAGGTGGCTGGTTGAAAGTTTTAGATGTCAGCTGTATAGAAAATCACTGTGTTTCTGGCAGAATATTTAATGCAAGAAAGAACTGGTTTTATTCCAATGTGTTTTTTTTTTGTACAACATATAAAGCATCAAGGTCAAACACAGCATTTGGAATAAAACAACCAACCATTTATGAAAATTAAATCTGTCGAAGTAGGGGAGCGCCAGGTCAGTGAGCATTTACCAGGGAATGTTTTCTCGATCCATCTGGTCTTGGTGTAAGTGCAGTGTGCCATTTCAGAAAAATCCCAGCCTGGCGTTTTAAGGCAAAAATCATTTTTGAATGTATTTTACAGTGGTCATAATTTTGACGTGCTTTTCGTCCTTATTTTTCTCCATTGAAAGCACACAAGCTGAGAGTCCTGGTGTTGCCAGCAGCAGACAGCATGTCTTTGTGTGGCTGATGAGAGGGCTGGCCATGCGAGTCCAGCAGAGAGAGGGGTTCAGGGCTGGATTGAAGGGGCTTTTAGAAGGTGGCCGTGCCTGAACAGAATGTGAGACCTCCAAAAATATGCTGGGAAAGGCGTATGTTAACCATTTAGCTGATTAATGATGCATAAAATTAAAATGGTTATATTATAGAAAAATATTAGAATGATTATAATCATAACCTTAATATAATTATACACAAAGGGTGATATTCACTGGAGTTTTTACTCATGTAGAGCTTTTATTGCGAGATCACAGCAATCTATTATTTTTCAGCTAAGAATGCACTAAATGCTTAATTGTGCAGTAATTGTCTAATGATGAATATTCACCTGAAATGGCAAAAAAATATATAACATTTGTTCGACTGCAATATCAAGAGGCGGTTCATTGCTGAAGAACGATAATACAACACGATACTCTGAACAGCATACCATATTCAAATATCCTAATTTAATTTTGGTTTCAGTTTTTGGCTAAATGAAAACTTTAATTTTGGTTTTGGTGTTTCATTAAAAAATTCATTTTGGTCCATCACTACTAATTTTCTTATGAGAAAATCCTTATTTGAAAGGGATTAGAACTGATAACAGTACAAAATTGCATTTAAAACTATATCTAAACACAGTTTTATCTCCATAAATTTACTTTAGAAATAATAAATGCTTGGCTGAGAAAATGGGAGATGGCAACAGTTGCTAATGCTGGAATGTTTTTAAGGTGGGGCTTAGCAAAGGGTCAATTGTTTTGGGTTTTATTCTTCACTTACAAAAAAAAATTTTTGTCCAGTCTTTCCTTAGCAACCCACATAAAATATCCTTTCTTATAGCTGTAACAATGTGTTTCGCAAAGAAAATTCTATACTATTAGTCAAAGGGATGATGGGAGCATTTAGGATGCCATTAGGAGCTCTAAAACAGTGCATGCTCACTCTTTAACCTTCGTTTTGCGGTAGCGACTGATCGGTGCTGTTTCATGTTGTTTCTCTTGGCATGGTTATTTGGCAGGTCGGTGTTGGCTTTACAAAAATAGACAACACCCACAGTCCATTTATTAGAGGTAACATGTAATTACTCCACAACTTTAATGTAGCATACTGATAACATTTCTCTGATGGCATCTCTGTTTTACATGCTATGTTTTTCACATAGACTTGGCATTATTTCTGACCTTTTTTTTATTTTTTTTTTAGCTGAGCTAATTTTGGCCGCTATTCTTTAAATTTACTCTCGAGAAAATATTGGTTGACTTTGACCAGAGCCAAGTGACCTTGGACACTCTTTCCAATGGCCATCTGGGCTGCTTAGCCAGAAACCGTAACTGTGAATAAAAACAGCCATATAGCTTAACCGTACATCAGAGATTAGTTGAGGCTCCCTGTGACCACATTATATGCCTTTTAAATGTTTACTGTAGTTTACCACTACTTGGCAAACAAGGCCAGGATCGCACCAAAAGCTCTTGTTGTCTTGCTCCAAACCAGAAAATGTGGTCATTGAGCATAAATGCATATTGCGAGCAGCGTGGGAAATGTTGTGGCAATATAACATCACCGGATTTATTCTCCTCCCAGATATCCACAACCCTTACAAATACTTCCTGTTGCTCTTTAGGGTTTTGAGTCTTCATGTTTTCACAATCCATTGCATGATGAAAAAAAAAAAAGAAGTTTCATCTAATTATAAACAAACCATTTCATGTTTTTGTGTCCAATGAAGAAAGGTCCTTGAGAGCAATATAGACACAACTTGTTCTTTTTCATGGACTTGAATTTAGCATTATCAGATAATATAATAAACTCAGCAATTTAAACACACAGGGGTAAAACTCACTATTCATTACAAAACTTTATTCTACAGCTGCAGTTTTAAAATTTTAGATTACAAGCAAGTGTGTTCACAAAAGAAATGTGCTCAAGTTTGAAAGAAAAAAAAAAAAAAAAAAGAGTGCACCCAAAATGGTCATTTTGTGGAAGCAACACAAAATGGTATTTTTCTTGCAAATAATCAATTGATGCCTTGGTCCTTGTATATGTTTTGATTGGAAACACTTTGGAAATTATATATGCACCATTTTCTTCGGCTTGCATACAAGTAATCATTTCTTGCTCACTCTCTCTTTCTGTTTCTTTCTCCCAGGTTTCAGGAGTATAAGGCACTGGAGATTCTGGTACGTCTGCTTACAGACCAACCTGAAGAGGTACTTGTTAATGTAGTGGGGGCTCTGGGAGAATGTGCCCAAATATCTGAGAATCTTGCCACCATCCGCAAGAGCGGTGGTATCAAGCCTTTGGTCAACCTACTCACTGGTACCAACCAGGCCCTTCTAGTCAACGTCACAAGGGCTGTGGGAGCCTGTGCTACTGACCCTGAGAACATGGCGTAAGTCTTACCTTTGATTGATTGTAAATTTACAGCACTATTAAATGTCCTTTGCAAGTTAAATAAGAGCGTTCGGTACTGTATAACTATGACAGATTTTCACTGATTTTCTATTACCTAATTAACCTGGATCCAAAACAGTTGTCCTGAAACAATCCAACAGCTGACAATGCTCACAGTGTCCAACCTTGGCCCTGTAATCCCTCTCACTGTTGCCATTGGCTTGGTTTAGGATGACAAGGCATTGTTCTTGTTCTCTGTAAAAGATTTCATGTTCACCGCTTCTGCAGCGGATCCAACAGGCCCAGGGTTGCGCAGTTTAACCAGGCTCCACGCTCCACACATGCAGGGCGAGAGCCCTTAGCCCTGGTGCCGTAATTACAGGGCCCAAAGCTCTGTGTTTACTCTACCTGCTGTGAGAATCATAGCTGTGGCCGGGGTGGAGGCCTTTTATTGTCTCAATGTGGTCAGTTTGTATAAGCTGAAAAGCACTTCTGACAACGGCCATTTGGACTTGCTAAACAGAAACAGGCAGGAGAGTATAAGCACAGATGAGTATACAGAATGTAATTTTCAACTTTTCACTCTGTGCACTTGACTATACTATATTGAGTGTCATGCAATAAAAAGACTGTGTACTGTGAAATAATAGCAAGAAACATCTTTCTGTTGAGTTTCTCTCTCAGGCTGCATCCAACAAAAACAAACATACAATGCAATGAATGTATTCCATTTCGCTAACAAATAAGTGTGATGAACCAGCTCTTTTTTGTGAATAACAAACAAACTGTGTATGAATAGTACATTATGTATAGTCTCTTTCCTGAAACAAATGACTCTTTTGAACGGTTCTTTTAATGATTAGTTCAAAAAGACAAGTTACTGGTTTGAACCAGTCTGAAACACTTCTTTGCATAATTTACAGCATTAGTAGAGAAAGAATTTCTTTCATATATAAGCAAAATGGACATTATAAATTAAACCCAAAGGAATCTGAATTAAATTAAATCGGAATTGAATCAGTATCTAATAAAATCCAATTTATTCAAATCGATCAAATTCGAAAAACAAACTGAAATCTGTATCAATGCTCAGCCCTAGAGGTGCCATATGGTCAACAAACAGAAAAACAAGTATCATTGTCTTAAACATATGCAAAGCAAAAAACTGCAGTGTAATTCACACATTCACATAGATTTGAGTATTGGTCTTTTTGTATATTTAGCACATCTGACTCTCATTGCTTTTACAAGACTGTTATAGACTGCAGTCCCCTTCTTAATTAAGGCTGGACACAAATGAAGAGCGTTTTGTTCCTATTCTCTTCGGCACCCAAACTCACACAGCCTTTGTTTGAAAGATTAATACGTTTATGGATGTGAGCAACCACAGTGGTGTAGTAAAAGTCCACAAAGCCTGATTTTTGAAGAAATAAGGTCATTAATTTCATTTAACTATTTGAGTGACCCAGAACTTCAGTGCTGAAGATCTATGCTGTTGAAGAACATGTTTTCTCATGGAATCTATGTTTAGAATTCGTCTTTTTGTTTCCATTTCCTTGTAGTTATAAACAGTCTTTTTTGGATAAGTTTTCATTCCTTTGTGTTCCATGTTGATGGTTTATTTTGAGAATTAAGCAGAGTAGTCTGCAAAGCAACTGGCATAGCTTGTATTTGATAATTGTTTTCTTTCGTAGAACAGCATGTTCGGGCCTGTTTCTCAAATCAAGACCGGTACAAAGTATACATGATGGTCTGCCCTCCACATGGTATAAAATTATCGGAAAATCTCAAAATTATTGGTCAGTTTGAAAACTCACTAATTGCCTTTTCAAAATCACTTATTTAAATATTTGTTCTTTGTTCTTTATTCATCTAATTCATTCCAAATGAATCTTCCATTGTTGGATTTGGTGCACAGATCCCAAACTATGAACTTCCACTGCTTCACCAGCCTACAGACTGATTTCTAAGTACATCCTACTGCTGTAGTGTTGAGTGCATCTTACCTGTTCAAGTGCAGGATTATGTCCTGCTCTTGAAGGATTTAGTGGCCTCTCAGGATCGCGTGGGCCTCTCCCTGTTATCATGCTTCTCAAACTGATTTATTATGAGGATGGGGGTACGCTTGGTGTTGAGATGGTTCTGACCAGTGCTTGGCCCAACCTCCGTTCACTAGCACCTCCCTTTGCGGCGTGGTTTAGCAATTATGACGGCATTGAATGTCGGCCTTGTCGCTGGATGCACACATGGGAAACAGGTTACATGTTATTTATACCTGACAAACGGACCGCACTGAAGAGTCATTTTCCCATGCTTCCCAGAGCCTGACTACATCCTTTAGTAGAATCATATCCGCAGCATGAAATACAGCCTGTTCTTAAGTAAACCTCACTCAGAAGCAGTGAAATATAGAAAGACTTGTCTCTGAGAATGTTTGACTTGGAAAACTGACTTTCTCTGGGTTTTTTCCTCCTCCGAGTCGCCGTCAGGAACAGAGTTAAACGTTGCGCTCTGTGCAAGTGTGTGTGAATGTGTGTGTTTGTCCACGGTTCACTATAAATATCTGCAAAGACCTCCTAAAAGAATTGTACGGGTCAGCTTTCGGCCAGGCTGATGTGAACATGTTTGAATGGCGTTGTTGGGAGGTTTGGAAGGTGAGCAAGGGGTACCAGTGTAAGGGACTGAGCAGGTGGGATGTGACGGGAAAGCCATGCTGAGCAGCTTTGTGATCTGCTACTGGAATGTTTTCATCATCACACCAGAAGGGATAGTCTGCTGCAAAAGCCAAACTGTACCCTGGGAAAAACAGACATATAAACATGTTGGAGTAAATGCATGAGTTTACACTGTGTTGTAGTTTGTTGTATGTTTGGTGTGACATCTCAATATCCAGAAGTAATAAGTTGTTATTCTTCTCTCTCAGGATCATCGATCAACTTGATGGCGTACGCCTTCTTTGGTCTTTGCTGAAGAACCCCAATCCAGAAGTTCAGGCCAGTGCTGCCTGGGCCATCTGCCCCTGCATTGAAAATGCAAAGGTACATTTAATTATTCCCAGTTTCAAAACAGGTTAATTTTTCTCTGTTCATGCCCACAGTGTTCCACTAAACACTTTCACTAAACTGTAGTAGAGAAACCTCATGTTATTGGCTGCCGCCGTTGATGATACACTAGTAGCGTAGTGTGGTTTGGTGATGCCAAGTGTGAAAATGAAACAATAGGACATACTTAGTATCGTGCTACACCAGTGGAGGCAATGGGATAATCAGTACCTGAATGGCTGAAAAAGGTTGGAAACCACAAGACAGAAAGACTAATAATGACAAAAAACGAGCATAGACATCTCTACTACATACACAAGGTGGAAAGATTTGACGATGGAAAAAAATCCTGAGTAGCGATGCCCAAATTGCTCCTTTTTTTTTTTTTTTTTTGGATAGTTAAGAGAATTCATTAGTGTATAGACCACTCTCTAAAACTCACTAGAAGCAATGTAATTTGCATAAAACTTACAGACAACATTTAATTTCATTGTTGTATCAATACTCCTTTTTTTTTTTTTTTTTGGATAGTTAAGAGAATTCATTAGTGTATAGACCACTCTCTAAAACTCACTAGAAGCAATGTAATTTGCATAAAACTTACAGACAACATTTAATTTCATTGTTGTATCAATACTTCAGGAACACGAAAAACAAGAGATGCTAACAAAGCAGTCGATCTCATCTATATATAGATTAAATCTCATAGCTGGCACAGAACAAGTCTGCTTTCCTGAGCCTCTTGTGTAACACATTAACACAAATGCATCATTGTTCTAGGGTGACCACCATTAAACAAACCAAATGTGGGACGATTACTAAGTTTGTGTGGGACAATGTGGGACATGTTACCAACACTAAAACATAACCTGAAATTGTTATATAATGTCTATCTAACTTAATAAAAACATTTGTATTCTGCCATTCAACTGATAAAAATACTTAGTTCTTTAGTCCCTTCCAGAAAACACCATTACATCACAATGTAACAAAACATGTCTTTATTTTACATGTAATTTAAATTCAACATCACTGAGCCCAAAGGCAGCAGGCATCATGCAGATAACTATTTTTGAAACGGTTCAACTAAAATCCAACAAAATAAATAATGAACAAATAAAATATAAAACAACATGAAATTAGTTCATTGACAGTCTTATATATTAAAAATTTATTAAACCAAAAACTTTCATATTTTTAGAAAGGATGTGAATTAAAACAACCACAGCAGGCAACAAGATGTAAAATTCTGTTCTCCTCCAGCACAAGAGAGCAGCCTCACTCAGGTATATGTCCTAGCCCAGTCTTTACTAAAAGATCATTTTCTCTTTTTTATTTCACTATTATGTCGCCTTGTAAAATTTTAATTTACAGAATTATCCATTTGTTTTCTGACAGGGAACACATGGAACGAATCATCGCTCCACATTTTGATTGACAGCCGTCACTTTCAACCATTGGATAGGATTTAAAAAACGGCTGTTGTATTTGTGTAAGGCGAGATGTTACTTTTGACGAAGTGCTGTTAAATATAGGTGAAAAACTACGCTGCAAAAAGAATAAATAAAATGCTTTCTTGAAAAGGCAAAATAACTTGTGCACGTTTTCTTAATATGATAATTAAAAACCGCGGGACATTTTCTCAATATACAACGTGCGGGACAAGGGTGGTCACCCTACATTGTTCCTGTAGATTATCAGCATAGTTACAAATAAAAGAACATTGTTTGTATAATGTATGTTTATGTTTTTGTCTAAACAAACCAACAAACAAATTTCTTATTTTTACTTTCTCTATGTTGCCCCCTGGCTGTGATGTGCGGCTAAAAACAATGCAGGTTCACTTCATGTATTGCAATGGTTCAGTAGCTCTTATCGTGCACATTCAGAGAGAGAAGGGTTAAGGGTTTAGAGAGAGTGAGGGGTAGTGGCAAGAACTATGTGAAATTATTTACCCATCCACGCCGGGAACCTGATCAGCCTCACAGCAGCAGTTATTTAGATAAAGCCCCATGTGGATTGAGTTAGCAGCTCCAGGGCCAGATTTATGAGAATCATGCTTGAGGAACCACATCTGGGGGCTTCAAAATCCCTACCAGCACTCACAGCTGGTACTTACTATGAATCCTCTAGTGATTATGAGCTACTGTATGATTGTGCTTTGTTTCTTTACTAACAGAGGATGTTCGGAATGTAGCATGTAATGCTGTCTGCTTTAATGAGGACTGTGCTTGATTATCCCAAAGTTTGGTTACATTAGCAATTTTAGCGAATTTTTGCGGCAAAAAAGGTTAATTGTTTATTGTCAATAGTGTAGTGCACAGCTCAAGCATCACTTTCAAACCAAGCACCTTTCTGTTGGTCAACACAGCAAATCCATGTGACCAACTTGAGCCCATTGCGAAATCTGTTTAGAAAAAAACCTTTCACTCTCATACCAAATTACAGATCCTGTGGATTCCTATTGAAATGACTGTATTTTGACACTGAAAAATTGTGACAAATTGCTCTTCCAGTTTCTCTCTTTGAATGATGAATACAGACTACTGCCACATGCTGGTATAGAGAGTTATTTCCTCTCAAGCAGGTGCAGAACATACCTGAGAATTGGCTGATGACTGTAGTATTAACGTTATGTTCTGGCACAACAAGACAGAGATGATGTGAGGCGACACCACAATCAGCTTTTGGCGACACTAGATCAGTAAAAGCATACATTTTAAAATGTTATACCTCTCACTCACTTCCCTAATGCTATAATATTTGTTGAGTGCAGTTCCCTCAATTTTATCTCTCATATTCACACTCTCAGCATCTTGTTCTTCCCTTTTTATCCCTCAGGCCTTTTCCTCTCCCTCTTTCAGCTTGGCTTACATTGGTTTTTGTAGACTGTTTGTGTTTCATCCTTTTTCTCTCTTTCTCCCTCGCTCTTCCTCCCTCTCTGCATGTCTTACTTCGTGCTGTGTTTGCTGATGTGGAACTTAGTTGGGGATGTTTTTGTGGGCCCTGGGTTGAAAGGGTTCCTCAGTGACCCTCCGCAGCTGGTGGCTCTGCCATACTTCCTCTTCTGCTCCCGCTTTTCTCTCTCCCTCTCTATTTCCCAGTGTTCATCAGTATTCCTGTACTGCCATTTCCTGTGTGAGACACACTGCAGATTCCTCCCCTCTCCTCCGTGATCTTTGCCCAGACACACTAAACACAAAGCTCATCCTTTGGCATGACTTTAGAGGCTCCTCTCTGATGCTGCTATCTTCACTGCACTCTGCACGCTTGACCTGCGCTGGGTCTCGGCTTCTCTTTCTGAGTCTGCAGGGTGGAAGGCTGCTTTTACTGTGCTGTGTACAAGGGTTTATTAGGGTTAAGCTGTGTTGTGAAATACAGGGTTATAGAGGAACAGAGTTTATTGTTCTCAGGAGAACCCCAGAGGATTGCACTTACAAGAGGGTCGGGGACTTTAGACTTTGTTCTCTGGGTTAGGAGGATCCAATTCACATGGAGGTGAACTCAAGACATGGTTGTATCTTGTTGTACATGACTAGAACAGAAGCAGCAACCTGTGGTACTCCATAATCATTCCACAATACAAGAAAGGCTTCCTTACCAATGTTTGGCTTCATCTGATTCCAAAACCATAATGATATGCTTCTGTACCGTCAATAAAGATATCACTGTACTATTTTATAATTGTTCTAAACAGCCTGGTGCCATGCTGGCATGCTACATACCCCGTGGTACCACTGAAATGACTGGACTAGAACTAAAAGAGTAGCTAAAGTTGCCATTTTTTTGTGATATGTGCGGGCATGTGTATTTTTAATGTCTACTCTTCTACTGTGGTTGGCCCTCTGCTGCCTGTCATGACTCTGGCATGAGCTTCCGTGTGACCTGTGGCCTTTGCATGGACTCTATCATGGTGCCATCAAGCCTAAAATCAGCTCTGCTTTACTCACACACACTCACCCCAGAAAGGTGTGTGTATATTCTCCTTTTCATGTAACTGACTTTAAAAAGTAAGGGCCAGTCTTGAAAAAAATATGTCTAACTTGTAAGACTAGTCTTGGCGGTTAATTCAACCTGCCCCAGGTTTCCCATGTGACAGAATAAGTACAGACTTGCTGAATCTCGCAGTCTGTGCCACATCCCAAAGCATACTGGAGTGTCTCCAAGTATCAAGAGTATAAGAGAAATGTAGCTGTTCTCAATAGTTCAGTGAATTATTTCACATGATAAAGCACAAAAAATAGCCTTCTCAGTCAGCAATTTTCTTGTGTATAAATACAATTCATGACAGTTTCTTGTTTTCTCTGTGTTTCAGGATGCTGGGGAAATGGTGCGTTCTTTTGTGGGTGGTTTGGAGCTCATTGTTAACTTGCTAAAATCACAGAGTAAAGATGTGTTGGCCAGTGTGTGCGCAGCCATTGCCAAAATTGCCAAAGATGTGGAGAACCTGGCAGTTATTACAGACCATGGTGTGGTTCCCATGTTGGCCAATCTCACAAACACTGTGAGTGCCGCTCTAGCCATGTTTCACACTGACAAATTCACATCTCTTGAAATGTCCTATAAGACATTTGAATTTCATACATAGTCATTTCACAATAGGTGTCCTTAAGGCATTTTGATTATTCTAATACAAGCCACTTTTGGAGAACTTGTACAGACGTCTTATAATATTAATGTACTTTTTCTGTTACTGAAAATAAATAGTAAGCATTTGTACAATTGAAAATGAGTAACTCTCTGTTTGTGTGGATGTGCAGGGGGACGATAAGTTACGGCGGTACCTAGCGGAAGCCATCGCCTGCTGCTGTACGTGGGGAAGTAATTGTGTCTCATTTGGGGAGGCTGGAGCTGTAGCTCCACTGGTACGCTACCTTCGCTCAAATGACCCTTCAGTGCACCAAGCGACAGCCCGGGCTCTGTTTGAGCTGTCTAAAGACCCTAACAACTGCATCACCATGCACGAAAACGGAGTGGTCAAGGTACTGATCATACTTCATGTTAATTATATATGTTTGCATACCAATAACCTGCTTATATATCTCCTTTTATGCATTGCTAGCTGCTAAAACCTCTCGGTTGAGAGCTCTCTCCATAGAGCAAGCAGAGTTGGCACACTGCAGCTTGTGACATGTGAAAACATCACTAATAAGCTTTGAAAGGATGTATTTCGAACTATTTTCAAGCAATGAGGGTAAGAGAACAAGGCATGTTTTCTTATTTTTCAAAGTGGGGCGGGGGTGATGGGTTTTTAGGGGGGAGGGGTGACGGAAATGAGAGCGTTTTCTAACCGTCATGGGAATTCAGTAGAGCAAACAGCAGTGTGTATACTGAGCTTCGCTCCGCCACCCCCCAGTTATCCTCTGTGCCCTAGCATGCCAGGGCTACTGAGCATTGAAAGGCTGTTGCGCGGGGAACGGTTGCTCAGCAAGCTGCTGAGAAGAAGGAGCAGAATGTGACTGTGGCATGGCTTTGGCCTGGGCAGACTGGTCTGGAGTGACAGAACACTGCTGGGATACTTTCTGAGTGGCAGTTTCTGGAATCCACTCAATATGGCACTCAAATCAAAAGACACACTGTTAGACAACAATGCTTTACATGGTCTTTAAAACTTTCGGTAATAATTGCTCAATTTACATGTAACTAAACGGATTTATGCGTTAGGTGTGATGTAGGTTTTATTGTAGTGCTTACAGGGTTATTTAGGGAAAAATACTCTCCGCTAATGCCAAAAATCAAGCATTTCAAGATGTGGCTGTTAGAGTGACAGGTCTGGACTGCAACAGCTGAACCTAATGCATCAGTAACACTTTACAGTTATTGCATTAACTAACAATGAGCAGTACATTTGTTACAGTATTAATGAGTCTAAATGAGTCATCAGTAATACCAGTCTTCCGTAACATTCATACAAAACAATGTAACATTTGCATAATGCCAGCCTATGGTCTTCATTGGCTGCCCGCAAACAACATCTACTTTGACCTGCCCTCAAACACTGTAGTTAGTTCATGTTGTGTGTATGTTGAGAAGATGCTGATTTCTGCACTGCAAAAGCAAATTCTCTTTATATACACTTCCAAAGGATGAGGATGTGAAGAGTCAGTGGTTAAAATTACCACAACGATACCTTTTGTTGTGTTCTCATCATTTTACTGATGCTTGCTTCTCAAATATCAGTAAGGTCTATGGGGGATTTGCAAAAAGCTTATCCATTAAAGATGAGACTGTACCCACTTTATTTGGACCAACTTGCTCCTCTGAATCACAAGCTGTAAGTATGATTAATTGTTCATGTATACATTTTCAATCGGGTGTTTAAAATACATAGTTTTGTGTTTTATTTTTTGTACATCCAATGCAGATGGAGGTCTCCGGCTAACCGGCTAATTCACATTATTACTGTCTTACTGAAACAGTTCTGCTAATCAGGGCCTACTATTACCTAAAACTGTGTCAATTAAAGCAGGTTTTCTATCATTCTTAATTCTTTGAGTAAAAAGAATGAAGCAAGATTTTGGTTAATAAACTGTAATGTTACATCAGTCTTTTGCGTTAGTGCTTGGCTAAAGTATGCACCATTATTGATACAGTTAATATACAGTTCCCAGATGTGCACCTCAAAAAATTAGAAATATACACATAGGATTGTTGATGGACATACTCTTGTTAATGCTGTAGGGGAATTACAGTTGCAACATCTCATAATGTCAACAAACTGAGTAAAAACTTACCACTGAGAAATGTCCTGCTCAAGTTGTCCTTGCGATGGAGGTTCAGGTTGAATAACTAGTTCTTCCATTGTTTCATCATCAGATTTGCGCTCAAATTGATATGGTAAAATCAACGCCAACATTACTGTCTTTACAGTGTGTACAATCTGAGGATTTAGGAGCCTCTGGAGCTGAAATTCAGTTATGGTAATGGGCACAAAACTGCCCGATGGCCGACCGTCGGCTTGGTGTGTTTCTAAGTTTTCTCAGTGTGTTCCGCACCATTGGCTGAAGTTGGTCCTCGTCGGCTTTTTTCATTTCTCTTTGAGAAATGAGGTTTGTTACACTTGAAGTATACTTAAAAGTATCATTTTATGCACTAAAAAGTGGGCCAATTTAGTCGCAGGTAATATTGAAATAGTACACTTACAAGTATACTACTATTACATTGATATTAGTATACCTACTACATAAAGTATACTTTTATAATGTGTAAATATATAAAGTGTACCTTTAGGGGTACATTAGCTTGTCACCAGTGCAGTAGCCTTAAAGACACATCTTTTACATTATTTTTGTATAGTAGTACCTTAATGTTACTACTGTTACGTACATGTTACTACTCTAAGGAACAACTATGCATCTTTTAGGGGTAGATAAGGTTGTCCCCCTGGTGACAATCTGCTGTACCTCTAGAGCCGGGTTGTCCAGTCCTGCTCCTGAAGGGCCACTGTTCTAGATAGTTTAGCTCCAATCCCAATTGAACACACCTGAACCAGCTACTCAAGATCTTACTTGACATACTAGAAACTTCCAGGCAGGTGTGTTGAAGCAAGTTGGGGCTAAACTCTGCAGGACGGTGGCCCTCCAGGGCCGAGTTTGGACACTCCTATTCTCTAGAGGTACTATTTTTGCACATATTTTTTTTTTTCCTGACAGTGCAAGTCTAAGAGGTCTTTTATAGCCTAAACCAATAACCTACATTTACTCAGACTGGGCTAAACCTAGACCCAAGATACTCTCTATCTGACGAATGTGCTTGCAGTTACCACTAGTGAACTACGTGTTTTTCAATAAAAGATGCATGACGTTTTATTTTTGCCATGTACACTGTAATTCAGTTTGGGAGAAAAAAAACGTTTTGCCGTTTTTCAAATTTAACCACATTTTGCTTTCCCAATGCGATTTTCACATGAGAAAACAGTTTGAGAGCTCATACATACAGTTAAAAAGCCTCCCCCACACCCCCAATAACAACTGGATATAAATTATGAGACTGGTTGTCGTGTTGCAGCCAAATATTTTTTCCCATGTTCCTTTAATGGTGTTCTGTAGTCTGATGTGCTGGTGCAGTGAATGTGGTTCAGCTCAGCCCATAATTGGAGGCTGGACTGAACTTTGGGTGTTCCAAAAGAGTAATGTCCAATTTGCAAAAGTCGTTAAGGCGAATGTTTTTTTGCCCGGTTCAAGCAATGACAAAAACTGGACAGCACAGTGTGTTTGTGTCTGTGTGAATTCATGTGTCTGCAATCTGCATGTGTTGCACCAACCAGCTTTCAGTTGTGCCCTCATTACCTTTTTAACTTGTTTCTGACTGACGTATTTTATCCTTCCACCTGAGCACAACCGTACTTTTCAAATATGATATATAGGATAATGTGACAGAAGATGTGTTAAAACAATATTTCCTACCATTGTAAATGGGTTTCGAGAGAGAGTTTATCGGGGAACGGTGTCTGCACTGGAGTCTAATTTATGAAGGGGTGTAAAACTCAAGACTGCCTCTTGCTATTATTGCAATCGTATTTCAGAGTCAGAAGCTCTTGTACACCCAACAGCTTAGAGCTGTAATGATTTCCTTCTCTCTCTCTCTCTCCCTTTCGCGCTTTGCATGCTGTGCCCTCTCAGACTTATGTTCTGTCTGTAACTTTGCTGCTTGACATTCTTAATGGTGTAGAACTCAGTCCCCTAAGCTTTAGCAGAGGAAATTAAGCATTGAGAAGAAAATATTTCACACTGGAAAATACATTAGAGATGGTCTCAGCACCCTCCAGCTTCTCCAAATTCTGCCTTTACACTTTTTACACAAATTATTTAAACTCAAAAAACAACTTTTAAAATTCCATTTGAATATTTCATAAAATATGAAAGAACATTTTAAATTGGTTCTAAAACAAAAGCCTTTTGTGATTTTTACAAGTCTGTTACACCTCGAAAAACAGACGTATGAAAGTTCAGCCCACTTGGGAACTAATATGGCTAGGACACATTCTCTTTGAACACTGTTTAACATGTTGTGTCTATGAGTGTCCTGTAGCATGTGTCAATTAATCACGCTTCGTTTGATTTGACACGTACGCTCAGTATCTCACAGCTTTCATTCGGATGTGCCTCGTTGTGGCTGATGCTCAGAAAACACTTTTCATCCGGTCTCTCTTTCCCTCCAGCACACCGCCACAGCTTTGCAGATTGTTTGTTGAAACCATAAATCCCCGCAGACAGCTTTAGCTAGATTTTTCTATTAAAGAACCCCTTTCATGGGCAAAAATACCTTTGCGAGACAAATTACAAAATTCGAACTGTAATTATCAGCCATTTTCATCAGAGAGGATTCCAACTGGTGTGAGTTGCCAGATCCTGGTATGTTTTGTGCGGCTTAGACTGTAATTTTTTTGGACTGCGAACCTGCGCTTGCCATGTGTGGAAGTCCTCTGATGTTGCTACTGTCCTGAGCCTGTATGTTTTCCCTCCTGTCCTGTTTGTTTTTGGAAGAGAGAAAAAAAAAAAGGTGTGCATGCAAATGAGCATAAATGTGCAAAATAAAAAGAGCATGATTCAACCTTGACCCATAGAAATATTCCATACGTTTCCTTTTAGTCATGGTCTGCGTGTAGCAGGTTAAAGCTTCTGTGAATATGGCAAGCAGATGACGTCCTTATACACACTCAGGCTATTCAGTCTCTCTTCACTCTCTTTTTCTCTCTCTCTCTCTCTCTCTCTCTCTCTCTCTCTCTCTCTCTCTCTCTCTCTCTCTCTTTTGCTGGGCGCTCTGATCTGGCTACTGTAGCATGTGTCTGAAGTTTGCAGTGTTTTATGTCTTGAAACAGCATGACTCGATCCTCTGTTTCGTCTGAGGTGAGGAATGCAGAGTATCTCAGGTGTGAGAGCAGAAAAAGGTTTAAGAGATGTATTTAGATGACATGAACAGCCTTAAAAGACTTTAGGGCTTTTCACACTTGAAATAGTTAACCCTGGGTCATTCTAAACCCTGGGTATTCATAAGTTACCGTTTCACACATACATTCCTAAACCCTGGGGTTATTTGCATATTTGCGTGTCTATCAAGTTTATACTGAATGGACTTTTCTTTACTCCAATAGTCGCGTTTTCTGTCACCATTTGACATTTTCCCCCTACTTTATAGCATGTGGTGTTTGTTTGACTGTACAAGGCACGTGAATATGAGACACGCAAATGAGCAAGCATCTAGCCGTAACATTCTAATCCTGCATTGTTTCACACTCTACAAGTTTGGCACCACAATGTGGGGTTAACACCTGCTCTGTAGCAGGGTTTCATAACCCCGGTTAAAAAGCAGCGCTAACTTCACTTCTAAATTACAAGTGTGAAAAATTATTTTACCCAGGGATTAAAAGCAGGGTTTAGAACAATAATGCCTTTTCTTGTTTCTTTTACTTGTGTGAAAAGCCCTTTTCTTGCAAAGGGTAAGACTGAGGAGAAATGCAGCCCAAAAGAGTAAATGGAAAATGGTAAAAGAAAGGAAAAAAGAGATGCATCTTCTCTTGCTATTTACATCAGTAAATTTCCTCTTATATAAAGTAGGGCTTGGTATTGATACAGATGTCCCAATTCAGTTTATTTTTATAATTTTTTTTTATCTCTACTAATATGTAAATAATACAGTTTCAGGCCAGTGTTATCGTTAACTAAAAAGTAAAACTAATAATACAAATTTCAGTAATTTAAATTAAATCAGCTTAAATAAAATAAAATATAAATATTAGATGAAAAACAGAGAAAAAAATGAAACAAAAATTAGAAATGTTGCCTTGGTCACTAACTGAAATAAATAAGTTGGTAACACTTTACAATAATGTAGTTAAAATGTTAACTACATTAGTTAGCATGAGCTATTAACTGCACTTCTACAGCATTTATTAATCTTTGTTAATGTTAATTTCAACATTTACATTATTAAAATCGTAATTAAAGTTAATGCACTGTGAACTAACATGAGCAAACAATGAACTGCTTTATTTTTGTGTGTATTTGTATTTGTGTTTGTGTGTTTATTTTGTGTGCAGATCACAAGAACAATTCCTCAAGCCATTTAGGACACAAGCCATTTAAAACTGGGTCCTATAGTCCATCAATGGTGTGAATGGAGAAGAAAAGTGCAATATGTAGTAAAGAGTGAGGGTAGAGGACAAGAACAAGGAGAGGCGGGTGGACGGGGGGGCTTTTCTGCTCCGGAAACGGCAGCTTACCGCTACTGCACTTAACACCGCAACACCTACATGCGTGACATAGTATGTGTGTGCAAGCATGAGTACATGTGTGAGAACTTATGTACATGTGCTTGTGCTGAAAGAGAAGCCTGGGAAAACATGTTTTCGCTCTACCTTCCTGGAGGTCAGGATCCTCCCGCCCTTGCAGCGCATAAGATAGAAGAAAGTCTTAGAGGCTCTCATTCATTTTTCAAACATGAGGCAAGTTATCATGTTACTGAGGTTTGGGAGTATTTAACAAGTGGACTATTATAGTCTGTTCAGAAACCAGCTGGGAGAGCAGAGAGGGGCAGGGGTAGACAGAGAGCAGTGCTTATCTGAGGCTCCGCTCCAGGCCCTAGGAGCCCCTGTCTGGCCACGGCTGAATAACACTCTATGAGTTCTGGCAAACGGTGGCTGACCCTGTCGCGGGCATCCTCTGACTGCTCACAAAAGCAGCTTGTCTGAACGTGCTGGCATGTTGCTGTGGCCTCGTGCTTGCATCCGTTCGCCTCTTCTAGGTGTTTTGGGATCTATTTTAAAAACAGCAAATCCAACTGAACATGATAACTGATACATTCATAATGCTAAAATTATGTGAAGAACTTGGAAGCGGTTTTAACAAATAAAGACTCTACAGGAGGAGAGATGCTATCAAAGCTGTTGTTTTCCCAGTTTTATGTGTATGTCAGTTCAGTTCAGCAATATGGTGGAGCTCACAGATAGAATATTAGTCATTCCATCTGTTTATTCTTCACTATTGAACTTTTAGCAAGGAATTCTGGGAATGTCTTGCTTGTCTGTGCCTTGGATCAGAGTTGTCTATATAAACTTGCATGTGCAGGTGCATGTGTGTATAACATGTAAAGAGTTTAAACTTTACCCTAACACACTTTATACTAATACTGACAGCCAAATCCAAAAGCACTGATGTTGTTTAAGACAGAATTTTAGGAATGTACTGTACTTTATATTGGTGTCATGTTGGTTATCGGTCAGTATTAGAGTTTTTCCTTACACTTTATTTCACAGTACATGCCCTTACATGTACTTACAGTGTATTTACCTAAGAAAGTACTGGTAATATAAGGTAATTACAGTGGTTAAGGTTAGTACCTAGTTATTACCCATTTTTTGTAATTACTATATTAAGTACATGCGAAATAATAGTTATGTAAAATAAAGTGCTACCGTGTTTTTCTTTATTATTTCACTCGATATTGGATATTTAATAGTTAATGTTCATATCCCCTTACATCCCCTTAGGGCTCATTCACACAGAATGCTTTTTTTTTTTTTCTCAGAATTTGCTTCGAAAAACACAAGACGCGGGCGGTGGAATGGTGAAAAAATGCAAGGTCTTGAGACGCGTTTCTAAAAGTTAAACTGATTTTAACTTGAGCGCTGCGTTTTTAGAACACCTTGTCATGCACGAAATTCTGCAAAAGATGCAAGACGTGAGCGGAATGGTCATACACATCCGTCTAGTGCATGTTTACAAAAATGGAAGTATAGTGCATTGGAATGAAAAAAACATGTTCCCTTACACTGTCATTTAATGCTCACTTAAAGTTAAAACGCTAATATTTCACAACACTGTGAAATGTAATCTTTAGCAAATCTCAAAATTAATAGCCATTTTTATAATAATTTAATAATAATAATTTGTTACATTTTAGTTTGTAAAGCGCTATGTAAAGTGCTTTTCTGGGTTATCAAAGTTCTTTACATATGGAAGGGGGAATCTGCTCAACCACTACCAATGTGCAGCATCCACCATTATACTGTACATTATAATGATGCGATTCCTAAATTCAATTAAAATGCATTTAAATTGACTGATTTAGTTTTGGCCATAACATGAAAATAATCACAGTACTATCAGCCAGAATTTTGAAATTTTGAAAAGCTGAATAAGTGAACAGACTGTGTTAACTATTTAATATAATTATTAATTTATTTATTGCCAATATGTTTGTATCAAGTTAAAAAGACCCAGGAGTATTTGGATCTGCTTAGTAAAGTAAAACGTCTGGCTTACATGTGCTGGGACATACTGGATGAGACTCAATTAATGACCTCCTACTGGTACTGCAGTGAAGGACACACATGCAGTATACCAAACAGATTTTGAATACTTGTTGTGCCAGTGTGTTTGCCCACAGTTTGTTTATTTAGATTTATGAACACAACTCACCACTAGTCTGTTTCTCTCCCTCCCTTGACAGAAAGACAATTGCATTGTACCATGCTGTATAACTTAACCACAGTGTGGCATTGGCACAAACTCTACCCCTTGGGTTCACTTTGTGTGACAGTATAATAAGTAACTCTCATTGTACAATAGAAGGAAACATTTTAATATATAGACAGAATGTTCTGGAAAGTGGTCTTATTTTAGAGTCAGGGAACCCGTTTTTTAAAACATGGATCAAAAGAGGCACGTTACACAAGGCTGAAGTGTAGGGATCTGATATGACCTTTGATCTGAGGGAGGGTTCGGCCAAACTGTGTGGTTTAGTGCATGGCCAAATGTTCATAGGAGAGTTTATAAACAACTACTAAACCTATTTATTACTGTAACAAACACAATTCTGCTAATATATTCACTCACAAAAAAGTTCTGTGCCATATTCTAACTTTCTACCTCTTACCTCTCTTAACATAACTAAACACACAAACACACTGATATGTGAGTTAATGAGCCGGCACAGTGCTCTGCCATCCAGTAGGCAGCGAGCCTTGGCAGCCGCAGGAGCTGTAAACTCCTCTGGCAAAAGTCTGCAGTGTGCAAACAGTTGCATTTATAGCTTAATAACAGATTAGATGTCTCCTTCAAGCCCCAGGAAAGAACTGCTTGTAAGAGGCCTTCGTGAATGACTGTTATTGTAGCTATGTGGTTTTCGTTCTGTCTAATGAAAGGAGAATGTTGGCCAGCGTTTTCATTATTGGATTGTTATGATGGCTGTTTCTGACATGTTCCTCTATCCGTCACAGCTCCTGCTCGTCATGATCGGATCCACGGACGAGATTCTACAGGAGGCGGCAGCCAGCTGTGTGGCTAACATTCGACGCCTGGCGCTGGCCAATGACAAGGCTAAATATGGGTAAAAAGTGACCACAAGCAACACAGATATAATCTTCCTCCCAATCTCAAACAAATTTGTTGCCCACTTTGGTACTTTTTACCCCCCGGTATCAACTCAATGAGTATAAAAGGATCAGCTGTGAAGACCAATGTGTGTTTATTTATATTTTACTTCAGCTTTGTAATAATAGGAAGCATTTAGCCGAAGCTAAACATGTCATTAATTAATTCTTTGGAGTCCACATAAACCTGGCTCACCCTTGTCTCAGCTTTTTCCCTCAATTTCCTCATCACAGGATCTAATTTAACAATAACAATAAATGCTTTATTCTTCTGTGTGTGTACACCAAATGTTCCACAGTTTGCATTCTCTGAAATGGTTTCGAGCATGAATACAACATATTCACAAATGCAGCAGGTACTGATGTCCACATGTCTGAATAAAAGGCACATCTGCTGATGTGACTTTTGTTTAAAAAGTTCATGCAACCCTGTTATTGAAGAATGCTTACTGGTTAAAGCAGAAGCACTCACCATATTTTCTTCCTCTCACAAACATAACAGTTATGTAGGCTGCATACACAAACATTTAGATAAAATAAAACCAACAAAACACACTTACACATATGATTTGGTGATAGTTTCAAGCAGACAAAGACAGTCCCATTAATGTGAAAGATTGCTCATAAATTCAATCAATGGTGACGTGAATGGGCACAGTACTTGGAGAACTTGGAACAGTGCAGTAGCAGGTCTCTTCTGAGTAAATATGATTTTGTGCATAATTGACGTGCAGCAGTTCCCTGATGAGATGGAGTATTTTGCATTATTATTTGTTATTGAAAAAATATGGTGATGGCTCCTCTCAATGTCCTCATTAATTTTGCCTGTTAAAAGTAGGACCGTGTATGAGGAAAATGGGACCACCTCAACAGTACAGCAGCAGCGTACCTTTTGCTCAGACAGCCCCATAAAATGTAATCCTTAAAAATAATCATGTTTTATATTACCAGCATAAATCCAATGTCCAGTACTTTTGCTACCAGATATAATGAATGCAAAACAACAAAACAAGCAAATATACAATTACGCAAACTAGTGGAACAAGCAGTGGAAATTTGTCATATAACATTATATTTGACTCAAATGTCAATGCTGCACTGTAAAAAGTTTTTACCTGATCTGAACTTGATTCTTGACTTTAGTTGGTGTAACTTACTGTAGATTCAACTATATTAATATGTTTTACTAAAATAAAGTCAAGTCACCTTCAGATTGTTTCAAGCAGCTTTAAAGTGATAAACAGGAAAATAATGATCTATGGTGCAAACAATCTGATTCTAGCGTAAAGCAGCTTTAAAAAAAGAGAATATAGTGACATTATTCAGCTCAAGTCAGTTCAGTGTTGATTCAGTTCAATAACTGTGTAAAGTTCATCAATTATGAAATGGGTTTAATTCAGCTATTAAGTAGCTCTACAGAAAACAGTGATATCACACAGCTCAGTTCAGTTCTCATTCAGTAGTGTCAGTGTATTCAATTTAGATATTACCACATTAAAATGTTAGTTCACCCAAAAATTTATTACTCACAAATTAAGATATTGTTGATGAAATCCGATGGCTCAATGAGGCCTCTATTGAGAGCAAAGCCATTCAAACTCTTAAGATCCATAAAGGTACTAAAAACATATTTGAAACTGTTCATGTGAGTTCAATGGTTCTATCCTAATATTATTTAGCGACAAGAATACTTTTTGTGCCAGAAAAACAAAGACTTTTCAACAGTATCTATATGGGCTGATTTCAAAACACTGCTTCATGAAGCTTCTGAGCTTTATGAATCTTTTGTTTCGAATTAGTGATTTGGATCTCCTGTCAAACGGCTAAACTGCTGAAATCACGCGACTTTGGCGCTCCGATTCACTGATTCAATTTGTAAAGCTCTGAAGCAGTCTTTTGAAATCAGCCCAAATCGGATTTCATCAACAATATCTTAATGTGTGTTCAGAAGATGAATGAAGGTATTACGGCTTGTAGAAGGACATGAGGGTGAGTAATAAATTACATTATTTTCATTTTTGGGTGAACTTTAAGCAACATCAATAGTTGCTCCAACTATGTCAATAGTTCTGTTATTATAAATATGTGAAGATAAATATTTTGCCTCTCAACCTGATTTTTGAACCAGATTCCTCATTTAGAAGGTACACATCTATGCATCCATCTTTTTTATTATACAGTATCTCAAAAAAGTGAGTACACCCCTCACATTTCAGCAACCATTTTAGTATATCTTCTCAAGGGACAATACTATAGAAATGAAACTTGTATATATTTAAGAGTAGTCAATGTGCTGCTTGTATAGCACTATAGATTTACTGTCCTCTGAAAATAACTTAACATACAGCCATTATTGTCTAAATTGCTGGCAACAAAAGTGAGTACACCCTAAGTAATAACAGCTGTGTGTCGTTTAACCATGCAAAGCTACATGTCCTATTCATCATGTTTATGTTTTTGTCTGCTTGATAGGACCATACAATTTTGTGTATCTTGTATTAGAGCAGTTAAAATTCTGTGCTTTGAGTACAATTCTCTCATACTGACCACTGAATGTTCAACATGGCACCTCATGGCAAAGAACTCTCTGAGGATTTGAGAATTAGAATTGTTGCTCTCCACAAAGATGGCCTAGGCTATAAGAATATCGGTGACACCCTGAAACTGAGTTACAGTACAGTGGCCAGGGGTCATACAGAGGTTTTTCAAGACGGGTTCCACTCGGAACAGGCCCTACAAGGGTCGATCAAAGTAGTTGAGTCCTTGTGCTGTGCATCAGGTGCAGAAGCTGGCTTCAAAAAAACAGATGCATGAGTGCTGCCAGCATTGCTTTAGAGGTTGCAAAAGCGAGAGGTCAGCTTGTCAGTGCTCAGACCATACGCCGCACACAGCAACAAGTCGGTTTGCATGGCCATCATCCTATTCTAAAGCTGGCTCACAAGAAAGCCCAGAAACAGTTTGCTGAAGACAACCTGTCCAAGAGCATAAATGACTGAAACCATGTCCTGTGGTCTGATAAGACTAAGATAAAGCATGTGGCTCAGCATGTGTGGCGACGCCCTGGTGAGGAGTACCAAGAAAATTGTGTCTTGCCTACAGTCAAGCATGGTGGTGGTAGCATCATGGTCTGGTACTGGGGAGCTGCGCTTCATTGAGGGGAACATGTACTTGTACTACATTCCAACATGTACTGTGACATTCTAAAGCAGAACATGATGCCCTCCCTTTAGAAACTGGGACGAACGGCATGATAATGACCCCAAACACACCGCCAAGATGACAACTGCCTTGCAGAGGAAGCTGAAGGTGAAGGAGATGGAGTGACTCCATCTCATTATGGAGGAGTGGAAGAGGATCCCAGCAACAACCTGTGCAGCTCTGGTGAATTCCATGCCCAGAAGGATTAAGGCAGTGCTAGATAACAATGGTGCTCACAGTTTTGACATATTCACTAAGGGTGTACTCACTTTTGCTGCCAGTTATTTAGACAATAATGGCTGTATGTCGAGTTTTTGTAGAGGACAGTAAATCTGTACTGCTATACAAGCTGCACATTGACTACTCTAAAGTATATCCAATTTCCATTTCTATAGTATTGTCCCTTGAGAATATATAATAAAATGGTTGCTGAAATGTGAGGGGTGTACCCATGTTTGTGAGATACTGTATATTACAGTGTTAACCTTTTGCAGAGCATGCATGAAATGGCTTGGGGATCCCATAAAATATAAATATCTAAAGATAAAGGTTTTTCAGATGTATATTATGTTTTTAAGGTACAGAATGTTAGTTGTCTACTGAGCAACAAAAATGGTTTACAGGCACAGGTGTCATGGGTATGCAGGGATGAGGAGAGTTGATGATCTATTAGCAAGCAGTTTTTATTCCATACACAAACACAAAGATAATCCAAGCAGGAAGCTGATGGCAATAATCCAAATATGAAGACATAGGAAACACAGGAGATGCAACAGCTTTACATTGAGGTGTAAAGACAATGATGACAAGCAAGGACTGAGGGGCTGTTTACACAACACCATGTTCAATTAAAAACGGAAAACTTTTTATGCGTTTTGGCCGTTTATTTACATGACAACGGCATTTTTGTGGCTTGAAAATGCAAACTTTTAAAAATGGGTTTAAAGTTGAAGTAGCCACTATAGAGAAATAACAAGAAGAATATGTGCAAAGTGCAGTAAACTGTAAAAATAAGGTGTGATGCGCAACGGCAAGTGCTCTGTAAAAGATTGCGTATGTGCACGCACATGTAGTCTTTCTTTACAAAGTGATATCGCCAACTACTTGTCTGGCATGCGTAATACAGCGCTTTTAGTACATCGTTGTCGTGTTAACGTACCCTGAAAGACAGGCGTATAATACACTAGGTAACGAGTGGTGATTAGTCATCATGGTAACTAATAAGGGAAACTATGGAGGCAAACAGGAACAAACCATAGGAAGAGAACACTGGCACAACAAGACTTTCAAAATAAAGTCCTGAAACATAAAACAGGAGATTGATGACAGAACACCCCTCCCCACCCCCACATTAAGGATTCCGAAAGCTCCATAAACTGGTCCAGGAGGGTGATGGAGTTCAAGTAAATTCGTTCGACAAACGGAACTGAATATTTGAATTTCTGAAATCAATATCGAGCTTGATTACAACTGATTTCCTGTGGCTCCGTATTTGTCATACTTGATTCTCCTGTGTTGAGTCTATCATGTATGGCTAAGTGCAGTTTACTTCAACTGACTATAAACTAAGAGACTCTAAATGAGAATCATTGTCTTCTGAGTATACGACTCTGATCACCAAAAATAAATAAGGCCTTTATAAACCCAAGCAGTGCAGATGTTACAACTGCTACCCTTCTTTTTCACTCATTCACCCCCCCATCCCCCCGCATCCATCTCTGTCTCTCTCTGTTTCTCTCTCTGAGGTTGATGACTAGTAGGACATGCCTAACTAACATCATTAAACAAATGTTGCGTGTTTGACTGAAGGACAGGAATTTATGGGATGGTGAGTTGAGGACAGAGGACATGTTTAAGTCATTGGGATGAGAATTAGTGCTCTAGCGTCTGTCTTCCTGCCCTGTCAGCTCAAAAGTGCAGACCGTTCTCAACCACACTGCCTAAGCATGTTCAAGACTCAGTTTACTTCTTATCCAGCCATACTATTGTTTTTAAAATTGCTGATAGCTACCTGAGATCTGAAGTTTTTTTTGTCCCTTTGAGTGAGAGAAAAAATAAATAAATATGGATCTCAAAGTATCCTGAAAGCACTTTACTTGTGCAAACTTCTTGTGGATCTGTTATTTGATCAAGGAAATTATTCAAAGCAAATAAGAGGTTTTGTCACCACACACACACAATTACCAGTTGAGCCCTTAATATTTGGAAATCAGTGGGGAGGGAAATACGCTGAGAAATGTTGCGGTCATGCTTCACCTAAACCTCCATCTCTGCCCTCACCGAGAAATATGACCTCATCAAAACAACCAGGAACCTTTTCCTTATTAGATTTTGATTGAATTACATTGAATACAGTCTCATTTGTATAAAATCATAATTCAATGTGTTTATTTAAGGTCGTGCTGGGATGGAGCAATGTAATGCAAGTGCGTGTGCATGTGCTATTTTTTTGTCAAAATGAAATGCGTCTGTTTGAAGTGGAAGGTTCCCGCAGCTCCCTAGGCAGTGGGTTAGAATATTTCATAAAGAAACTAATGACTAGTAAAATGTTCTTCCAAATATCAGAAGTGGCTTTGTTTTCCCTTCAAGAGGACAAGAAGGCTGTGTTTTAATATAAAGCCAAATGGGGAGCAGAGCATCACGGCTGTGAAAATACACTCGAAGTGCGTGCTCACTTAGTACTCAATCCAAAGATCTGGACTAGCTTTTTAGAGTTTTTTTTGGGGGGGGGTTTACACGCATACATGCACTACTTCGCTCAGTATGTTGCAACAAACTGTTAAGTTTCTGTTCTTTTGTGGTCACAAACCCTCAAAATGTAATACGCTCTCAAAGGTTAAATATGTCTTGTAATGCCTTTGCATAACTAGATGGTTTTGGTTTGCTCACTCACTCTCCTTATTGCTCCAGTTCCCTCCCTCTGTCTCTTTTTCTCTTAAATGGTTTAACTGCCTCAAATGAATTCTGACATTCCCATCCATAAAGTGTAAATAACTAGCTGGCTTAACAATAAATAAACAGAAAAATGAGTGTGCAAATACCGCAGTGTCTGGGTCGGCTTTCAGACCTGTCCCCTATAAAGAGCTCAATGAATTTAATAAAGACTGCATTGGTACTGACAGGCCATGCTTGTAGTACTTTATAGAGTACACAAATTTATTATAATAGGAAAAATCACCTGTAGTACGGTATCAACCTCTGGCATAGGAATTATCTGAAAATTCAGCCTCTCTTCACAATAAGAGTTTTAATGAACTTTTAAGAATGTGCTTTTTAATTAGTTAATTGAAAGCACAACAACTTAACCTTTAAGTAACATCATATAACAATAATCAGAAGATTAAAATTAAATCTTACCAAAATGTAAATTGTTTTTATTTGTTTAACAGCATTAACTTATAACGATTAGTAATCTTTTTACTAGATTGCATTGCTAATTGCTTGTCTGTATTGCATATGTCAGGAAGAGTGTTGGGCTCATGAATATTAATCACATTTTCTATATTCGCCTGAATTGAGTTGTTAAATAAGAATGTGGGCGGTGACTGCTAGCTAATGGAATTACCACTTTTGCGTATATCTGCCCATTGCCAAAGCAACCAAGCCGGCAGACGATTAAAGGCTTTATTTATTATCTTTTCTGAATTCATTCTCTTTTTTTCTTTTTTTTTTTTTTACAAATTAGTTGAGTGAACAATTCAGTGGCTCATACATAAAGACAGTGGTTGCAAAAATGCATACTTCTATACTATATAGTAGGCGAAAAACAGTATAAATTTAGTACAAAACTAATACTTCTGGCGAGATTCTGAAGTGCACAGAAAACAAAAACACTTTACTATCCCAAGAGTCCACGAGAGAGGATTTGTGAATGTCAGTGAAGTGATGCAAATGACGCTGTAGTTCACATGAAAATGACAGAGCCAGTCACTTTTGTTCCTGAATCAATGATTTGAACAAATCGTTTGAGTAAATGATTCAATGACTTCAGTGACTATATTGTATTATATTATACAGTATCTGGCTCACAAGAAAGCCCGCAAACAGTTTGCTGAAGACAACCTGTCCAAGAGCATGAATTACTGGAACCAGGTCCTGTGGTCTGATAAGACTCAGATAAACTTGTTTGACTCAGATGGTGTCCAGCATGTGTGGCGACGCCCTGGTGAGGAGTACCGAAAAAATTGCGTCTTGCCTACAGTCAAGCATGGTGGTGGTAGCATCATAGTCTGAGGCTGCATGAGTGCTGCTGGGACTGGGGAACTGTACTTCATTGAGGGAAACATGGATTCTAACAGGTACCTTCGACATTCTGAAGCAGAACATGATGCCATCCCTTCAGAAACTCAGCCGAACGGCAGTTTTCCAACATGATAACGACCCCAAACACACCGCCAAGATGACAACTGCCTTTCTGAGGAAGCTGAAGGTAATGGAGTGGCCAAGTATGTCTCCAGACCTGAACCCTATTGAGCACCTGTGGGGCATACTCAAGGTGGAGAAGCGCCATGTGTCTAACATCCAGCAGCTCCGTGATGTCTTTATGGAGGAGTGGAAGAGGATTCCCTGCCCAGGAGGATTAAGGCAGTGCTAGATAACAATGGTGCTCACACAAAATATTGACACTTTGGTCACAGTTTTGACATGTTCACTTAGGGTGTACTTACTTTTGTTGCCAGTTATTTAAACAATAATGGCTGTATGTTGAGTTCTTTTATACTATAAAAGCAGCACATTGACTACTCTAAAGTATATACAGTTTTCATTTCTATAGTATTGTCGCTTGAGAAGATATACTAAAATGGTTGCTGAAATGTGAGGGGTGTACTCACTTTTGTGAGATACTGTACTGTATTTGTAGCACCCTCTACCTGTCTTTCTTTGAATTATGTAGGACAGTGCACAAGGTTCAATAAATATGTGCCTAAAGAAATGAAGTTAGGTCCCTCTGATGTCACTAAATGAAATACTTTTCCCTTAGAAAATTACTTATAATTAAAATCCATAATCAAACAAGATTAAATTGTCAAGAATAAAACTAGTAACAAAATGTAAAGGATTTAATTAGAATAAAATCAGAATAGTCAAAATACCTCAAATGAACAAATGTTCCGAATGTGAGATAATCACACAATCACCTTGGCTTTGAATCATAAAGTGACACAATATCACACCAATAAAGCTATACGTTGTGTGACCAAATTACAGAATTGGTCTCTGTATCAAATACCCCTTAGCATGATTTGACAAGAAGAATCAAAATGTCACTCTGAATATACTGAAGACTGAATAACACAATGTAGGAACGAATATTAAATTCTGTGGGCCCACACACACACCAGTTTTTCACAATCCACCCCGTAGCAGGCCTGAGACGCCACTGGAGTATGTGGCCTTAGAAACAACAAACTGGCCCTTCACTCTCCTGTGTGCATTCTGTGAAGATGGGCCACAGACTCCTACCTCATAGCCTGTCTGCTGCTTTTGACATAGTAAACCATCAGATCCTCCTGTCAACTCTCATGACGAAGTGCATCTCAGGAACCACACTCCAATGGTTGAAGTCTTACCTATCAGGTAGGTCCTTTTCGGTGTCGTGGAGGGGTGAGGTGTCTAAGTCACATAGCTACTGGGGTGCCCCAGGGCTCAGTGCTTGGACCACTTCTCTTCTCTATCTACATGTCAAAAACATGGTCAAAAAAATTTTTTTTTCCTATAACTGCTATGCTGATGACACAACTCTACCCTTTCATACCAGCCAGATGACCCGACAGTAGCTGCTCACATCTCAGCCTGCCTGACAGACATTTCTTGCTGGATGAAGGACCACCTCCTTCAACTCAACATTGCAAAGACAGAACTGCTTGTGGTCTCAGCCAACCCAACACTTTATTACAACTTCACCGTTCAGGTAGGTTTGTCAACCATAACTCCATCCAGGACAGCCAGGAACTTTGGAGTTGTAATTGATGATCCGTTAAATTTCACAGACCACATTGCTAGAACTGCCCAGTCTTGCAGATTTGCCTTATACACAACATTTGGAAGACCTTCCTATTGGAGCATGCTACACAAGTCCTTGTCCAAGCTCTTGTTCTATCCAGACTGGGCTGTTGTAATGCTCTCTTGGTAGGCCTTCCAGCATGCACTGTCAAACCTCTGCAACTGATCCAGAATGCAGCAAGAGTGTTTTTTTTAACTAGCCGAAGAGTCACACCTATTTTTGTCAATTTGCATTGGTTGCCAATTGCTGCTCTTATCAAATTCAAGGCACTGATGTTTGCCTACAGAACAACCACTGGCTTTGCACCCTATACTTGAACTCACTACTTCAGACTTATGTGCTCTCCAGAAGCTTGCATTCTCCAAAGAGGCACAAAGTCATTTTCATGGACTTTTACCTTGACTGTTCCATGCTGGTGGAATGACCTGCCTAACTCAACCTGAGCAGCTGAGTCTTTAGCCATTTTCAAGAAACTGCTAAAGACACATCTTTTATTTATCAACACTTGACCCATTAATACTAACACTTACTATTCTATTCTGTATATCTTTTTATTTTTTATTTGTTTAAAAAAACTTTCCTACGTGTACTGTGCTAGACTAACTGGGACTAGTCACAGCACTTACATATTGTTGCCCTATTGTTGGTTTTCGCTTTTATCTGTCCCCAGCAAGATCCTGACATGCATCATGCTTGAAAGAATGAAGGAGGCTCTAGACAAGCGACTAAGAGATGAACAGGTGGGCTTCAGACAAGACAAGTCTTGCATAGACCACATTGCCACCCTGTGCATCATCATCGAGCAGTCCTTGGAATGCCAGTCTCCACTCTACACAGTCTTTGTGGATTTTGAGAAAGCTTTTGACAGTGTAGACAGAGACGTTGTCTTGAAGCTAATGGCACACTATGGGATTCCACCTAAGTTTGTCTCCATCATCTAGCAGTTGTACAGCTACTCGACAGGCCAGGTTGTACACAAGGGAAAACTTACAGAACCTTTTGAAGTGCAGACTGGAGTGAGACAGGGCTGCTTGCTGTCACCGACCATCTTTCTGCTGGTAGTAGACTGGATATTAAAAATGTCCACAGAAAATGCCAACACAGGGATCTGTTGGTCCTTCACTAAACAGCTGGAGGACCTTGATTTTGCAGACGACATCAGCCTACTGTCACACAGGTAACAAGATGCACAGCAGAAGCTCAACCAGCTCTCAAAGGAAGCAGAGAAACTTGGCCTCAAAATAAACATCAAGAAAACAGAAACCATGAGGATCAACAACAAACAGGACCAAATCCAACTACATGGTGTGAACATCAGCGATGTTGACAAGTTCACCTACCTGGGCAGCGTGGTCAGCAAGGACAGAGGAGCAGATGAGGACATCAGGAGCCACATCAACAAAGCCAGACATGCCTTTAACCCACTACGCCCCATTTGGAGCTCTACAGCACTCTCCAAGCAGACCAAAGTCCGCATCTTCAGTACCAATGTGAAAGCAGTCTTGTTGTATGGATCTGAAACCTGGAGACTGACAAAGACAGCCACCAACAAACTCCAGACCTTTATCAACAAATGTCTCCACTACATTCTACACATCAGATGGCCAGAAAAGATCTCAAACTCCAGTTTGTGGGAGAAAACAAAGCAGATGCCTATTGGGCAAGAAATACGCAAGAGGAAATGGGGCTGGATAGGTCACACCCTCCACAAGAGTCCTGAAAATATCACCAAACAGGCACTGGAGTGGAACCGACAAGGAAAGAGAAGAGTGGGCAGGCCAAGACAGACATGGAGACTGTGCACTGAAGCTGAGATGAAGGCAGCCGGATGGTCGTGGGCCCATTTGAAGAAAGACGGCCAAAACCGAGTCTGCTGGAAGACTGTTGCTGAGGCCCTATGCTCCCTCGAGGAGTTTGCGGAATTGAGAGATTGTTGGTTTGATTGCTTCTATTTTTCTCTTCATTTGTAAGTCACTTTGGATAAAAGTGTCTGCTAAATGATTACATTTAAATGTTTCTCGCATTAATCAGGACCGCAGTTCTAGGACAACATTTCTAGGACCCTATTTCTTTTTTTTCCTTTTTTTTTTTTTTGTGACAGCGCCACCTAGCCAATTCTGCTCCAACAGAGGAGACCTGATTCAAACTTCAAACAAACAGATGCAAAGACTAGACCCACGGAAATGATTCAATTTATCTTTCAACCTTATTTTTAATGTAAGAGTGTGTTTAAACTTGAATGTGCAAGGCTTTCGATGCCAGTAGTCTCTAGTTATTAGTTATTTAGCTGTGCAAAAGTAATTCTGTGCTGCTGGATGTTGTAAACTGTTTTTTTTATTTTTATTTTTTTATTATTATTTTAATTTAATAACATACTAATAAACACTAGCTTTTATAAGAATTGTTTTACCATTCACTGCATCGAAGTGTGTCACACATCAGATGCTGCCCTGCTGATAATGAATTGAAGTCTTGCACAGACACAGTAAAGAGTCTCTTTCCAAGAAAACTGAATATAAAACCAGAATATAGGGGCTCATATAGACCTATTGAAACAAATTAGGTTAAATATTTCAATAGGGTTACCAAAGGGGTTTGTTTAAGGTGCAATAGGTGATTCTCTACAGAAACATTTTTTTTTTGTTATACTGGTTGAAAGTCTCCTCATATCCTGATAGCAATCAATATGTTAAATAGTCTAAATGTATTTTTATAAATATATATCGTCTGTGGAAGGCATAGGACCATAAAATGTTCATCCAATTATTATATTCGGACCGAATTAAATAATACAATGTCTGTCAACGTATGTTTTTACATACCCTGGCGCACCCTGTTCGCGCAGACATCATACGTCATCAGTGCTTTTTACGCTATGCAGAGTTTATACAGACAGACCTCAGTCACAGAGCACCGCAAACAAACAGCAGCCACCTTTTACAGTTCCTACAGAATCAAAGCAACAAACTTATGCTGCGTTTATGCCTTAACTTAAGAGATGACAAATTGTATTCTACTGGGTTATATTATATTATAATGTTATTGTCACGGGTTGTTGTTTGTAAAGCGTACAAAGTCGAATAAATCAAGAAACAGCCTTTAATACAAAACTCACTCAGGAACACTCTGGGAAACAGATCACACAACACCTTAACATTGACGTAGACAGGACAAAGACTGCAGGAACACAAGGAGCATAAATACTAGACTGAACAAGGAACTAATAAGATAATTAATTAGACAACAGGTGAACTGAATACAACAATCAGACACATTGGGAACTGTATCAAAAGGATGGGCACACAAGCAAACATGACAGAACCAAAAGCACAATATACATGTTACAATTATATTATTAAAAAATATATATATATGTGCCAATAAATGAGTCTGATATATGATAGAAACCAGTTATAAATGTATAAGTATACCTTACCTACCTCCCACATACACATTAAGCACTTGGACATACTGTATATAAGATCTAGAGCAGCACAGACCTTCTCCTTTCTGGGTTCTAAACCTACCTGGGAGGCTTGTGGCTCTGGACCAAGAATGATATTATCCTTGACTTTTCATCAGGATGTGTTCATCAAGCTCTCAGCACCCAACACGGGTGAGAGAAAGAGAGAGGAGGTCGAGACCGAGACGGAAAAAGACAGACAGAGGGAGTACAGCAGCAGGCCAACTGCTGATGATTATCAGTTTTTTTTTCTGCTCATATAGTGTGTTCGAGACTGTGTAATGGGAGCTTTTTGCTTTGGATTTTTACACAGCAGGAGAAGGTGGCGGTAACTGATCGGACCAGATATATCAAACTGCTGCCAATCATCCTTATGTGCCACAATCTTTTATGGTTTTTACATATTTGATGTACTGCTGCTAGTTGCTCATAATGCTATCGGTAAATCACATAATGGCAGCATGTCTAAATGTGCTCTATGTAATGTTATATTGAAGTTCCTTTGTTCTCCTGAAATCTAAAATAAACCCTGCGCTGTCAGCATGCACACAAGCTTCTTAATATGAGGTCACGAAGCGTCCAACCTCAATACACCAACCACACGAATAAGCAGCCACTTCAAAAAAGGAACGGTATTACCTCTGAAAACAGTGCAACCTGAAAAGATAACAGCGTGCCAAAACACAGAGCCAGGCGACCCAGTAGATTACTAAACAAAACACGACACGCATACTTCACAGGCATTGATGTATTTTAGGAAACCGTCTTTAAAAGAAAAATACTGCTTGAGAAAGAAAGGAAAGGTGGGAAAAAATGAACCAACAGCTCAACATACAATTATTCTTCAAGACATTGTGTTTGCCAGCATGAAAGACACTAATGCCATTCAGATTGGACACAGTAATGGCCTTAAGTATGTGTGAAAAAGCTGCTGAGAGTATACATACTCTGACTTGTGCTAAGGTAATTTGAAAAACACTGATTGAATCACTTTTAACAATCTCTAATGGGTGTAATTGTTCAACAGTTTATATTTTCCACAAGGCCCAATGATTTTAACAAATCTTGTCTGTGGCTTTAAGTGGCCTCAACATTCAGTGGCTGCTCAACTCCTATTTAAGGCTTGTGGCCGGTGTGAAAATATTGGTTTAAATGAGGGACAGACTGTATTAATGACACCAGAAAAGGGATTTTGAGATTTTAATGAGAAGACATGTTGACACCGAGGTAATGTCAGGAAATTACAACTACGGCGAAAGAACTACCTGCATATACTTTAGGCCAGTTTCATTACTCTCCGATTCGCCATGTTGGAAACAGTGAGAAACATGAATGCATCTTGTTTGCATGGCACTACAAGGTCACATGCTGAAAGCTTCAGCGGTGTGGAATTTCACCATTAAGTTAAATAAAACATCTTGGTTTGTCATCAAACTTCTGTCTATCCTGTAAGTGGATTTTGGGTTAGCTCTTCATAAACACTTAATTGTTTTATGCAGATGCTGTTGCGGCAACTCGGCAAATAAAACACAAGTATGCTGTTCCAGCAGAAAAGGAAATAAAATAGTAATGAAGAACACTTGCTTTGCCCATGGTTTTAGTAAAAGGATTTTCTGTCAGAAATTCTGTTTGCAAGCAAACCTGCATCTCACTGTCAAAGTATATTCACACTAAATGATTGGTCGCACTTTATATTAAGTGTCTTTAACTATACTATATAGTACATAGAAAAAGGTAAGTATAATGAACTTATCTTGCTCATGTTGTATTGCAAATTATTGTTGCAAAAATGGTGCTAAACAGCACCAACAGTGGTTCTTTGGCTTGTAAAGAACCTTTAAAGGGGCTTAACAGGTTCTTTGTATGGCAGTGGTGCTATATAGCACCTCAGTCATCCCAAAGAACCGCTGAAGAACCACTGAAGCATTAAAATTTGGTGCTCTACAGCCTTTAAAGTGGTTCCCCTATGATCACGAGCCAAAGAACCACTTTAAGTACTATATAGAACCAATAGACCACTTTCAAAGTACACAATCGAAACAAGGGGGTGCCCTATAGACTGGGCCCTGCCCCATGCTTGGGATGGCACTGGGTGTAGGGAAAGGGTCAACAGTGTAATTAATGTATTTACATGCAGGTATTTTTTAAATATATCAGATGACTAATTTAAATGTTAGTACATAGTACAACCCTAACCCACTGAAAATGTAGACATGTCAAGCTGTTTAGCAATAACATCCACTGGTAGAAGCACTGTACAAATAAACCTAGATCTTAAATAAGACACTTGGTCTGGCAGACACCCGAAGCACCAGGGCAATTTACTGGTGAAGTGCACTTAAGGGTCATTACACTTTCAGCAAGGCTTCACAGAGCACATTATCTCTCCCTCTGACCACACCTTTAAGCAGTGGGCATCCCATGGAATGAAGAACACCACAAAGTGTTGTGACTACCTGCCCAAGGGCATGTGGTTACCCTGGAGATGCCACTGTTAGAGTAAACCTGTGGGCACCCACATGTGTCAAGCCCCACATAGACAAGAGACAGTAAGAGAAAGGACATCATTTCAATGGCCTTAGTGGTCGAGCAGCACTGTCTTTTTCTCTCAATGAATTGCATTTACGAGGGGAGTGAGTCACTCGGTTGATGTTCGGGAGAGTTTGTTCATTAAATAGGTAAAAATACACCCAAATAAAAGGAACACGCCAATTATACGGGGCGTAAGGAGCGCATATGTGCCTCCGAGTTTAGTCACTTCACCTCCAAACACTACCCTGGATAAACCCGAAAGACACAGTCAATGGCATTCAATGCGACGTGTAAGTCGTGTAATTTGGGAAAATGAGAGGGTACCAGAATCGCATCAATGCTCGCGAGGGATCTCACGCGAGCAGCGTTTCCTCAGCACGCTAAGTCTCCCGATAAAGCATCGCACATGGCGTTGATATAATTAATTTGTTTATATATTGGTTTATAGAGGTTCTTAAGCGAACTGGAATAGAAGTAATTGTAGACCTCGGTAACCATGTTTGGAAAAGAATTAGGTTGTTCAATGAAGTGATTCCGCTCTCAAAATGTTAAGACAATAAAAATGAGGTCTCGAGGGATTTTGTGTCCTCGAGCGGTAAGCGTTTTTGGTGAACGAGAGGAACCCAGACTTCCGCAAAGTCTTTCGTTATTACAGGGAATAAAACCAAATCTATTATTAAACGATATCAAGTGATTTTATACGATGTATGATATGACATAGAAATTAGCTTACGTTAATATATAAGTTTTCAAGCGTTCCAATATAGCTGCTATAAAAATTATATCGCAAGTTAGTCACTTGCTGCTAAATAAACTTTCACCTAAAGGATGTAACTAGCAACAGAGCAAGCACTTTCGTTGCGAACGAATCACGATATCTAGTATTTAAGCAAGACAAATTCTTTTTTAGAGAATCACATATAGGCCCATTTAACAAAAACGCCTTTTATTTTAGTAGGGCAGGATGTTTTTGGCATTAATTTACACATTTTATAGAATATTTAGTTGATTTCTAAGCTAATTTGTAGATTAATATGGAAATATAATATCACTATAATAACACATAGGCTATAATATATGCCTAATATAGCCTAAATAACACCGAGTTACAGACATTTAAACAAAATGTGTTAGAACACTCCACTATTGTGTTTCTGAGTTCTCTCCCCAGGCCAACGTCTAAATGACTTATTTGACTAGCTAATATTTATTCATTCATCCGTCTCATGTCAAAATTGTGACTGTTTTGCACATCATACTCAGGTGAAGCTGCTTCTGATAAACTGCATCCAATCACACCAGCTCTGGCTGATATTAGTAACTCTATACAACTGTCGTGCAGTCGGGTGATGGAAGCGTTCCAGACGTGAACCCACACAAGGGAATACACTGTTGCACTGGCTGTCTCCCGGTAGCCTCCCCCTGCAGGGCGGCGAAACCGGCATAAAACAATCACTGTATGTTCGCCGTCTGAGCCGCTTAGCTGGGAAACACGAGATGAGTCCTGTATTCATGTTCCCGGGCGCGCTTGAATAAAGCGCAGAGGCGAAAGCGGTTCGTGTGGTTTGCTCACAGGATCTTAGAGCGGAGAACATGTGAGAGGGGAATGGGAAACTGGAAACTGGATTACACTTTACAGAAAGACGCAGAAGGGGGAACGTTCAGGTACGTTCATTCAGCCTACGTTTTATTTCATGTTTTCAGTTATGACTTGTGAATGTTTTCACTGTCGCGTCACCTAGCCTATGTGACAGGGATGATTCGTGAAGTTTTAATCTTTGGTTAATTTCCATCGCTCTCTATGGATTGCCACAAATGTTGACATTTTTCCTCCTACATCTTTGTTCCTCTTTCCATAGGGATGTAGTCTAAATAAATGTAACTGATAAGTGCGGTAACAAAGCTTTTATCACATCAGTGATAAAAACTAACAATTTCTACATGTAAAATCTACCTTTCTTACAGACATATTTTGTTATTCATGTCTAGTTATATGAAATAGGTTAATGACCGGTCAACGCAGCATTATAGACATTACAGTGTCAAATACGCATCATTTATTCTAAACACGTTTAATGTTATGCAAGTTTGCATAAACTGTACAGAAGTTTATCAGAGTCATCAATTCCGTCAATATTTCTCACTCGAGCCTGTCTCAGACTCACGCGCTTAATGAGTTTTGCGTGTTTTGTTTTGACTGAGGGGAGCTTTACGTAGGCTATTTTACATTAAATGTAATATAGCCTAGTCTTTACCTACTAAAAATGATGTTTCCAAATGTATGTTTGATGATATTGAACAAAAGTATCCTTTTATTCTGTTTCACAGGATTTTGACAAGGCGCAGCGGTTCCGTCGAGTAGGACATCCCCACGGCGGCCAAGGCGCTCTCAGCGGACACAGGGGAAAAGAAGGACTAATATACCAAAGATGAACACAATTGTGTTTAATAAGTTAAGTAGCCAGGTTTTATTCGAGGAGAAGGCGAATGAGGTGGAAAGAAGCAGTCGAAATTATTTAGAGGTGATAGATGGACAGCATCCGGACCTGCTCTCTAGCAGCCCAGTCATCAAAGACAGCTCAGCTATCCGGCACAGGAGATCCGGGTATGTCAGAAACTTCAGTGTTGTTTGTAAAATGTAGCTACTGCAGGTTCATGAACATGCTTCCTACTAAAAATTCAACTTAGTCCAAATGAATGATTTCACAGATACACTGTAAAATATTTCCATCATGTTTCATCAAGTGACATATTTGTTTTTCCTCAAGGTAACTCGATTTTTAAGTCATCTGAAATTGTCTAAAAATAGAATGAGCAGGTTCACATTTGTTCACATCTAGCTTTGATTTCACTTTTAAAACGCTTTCAAATTTAGTTTTAAGTTTAGGTTGCTTATTTTGCATTAGATGATAACTATTTTGTACATCATTTAATTTTCATGACGGAATAATTAGCTTAATTATTCTGATAAGGTATTAGCAGGAAAAAAAAGAGAAAAAAAACTAAATCCGCACATAAATGATAGTCTGTTTAAGTCATCTGTGTTCATTTTAACGCTGTTAATGCTTTTACGCGTGACAGCACAGAGAACCGTATTGAAGATAAACATCAAGTTCAATTTTAAGGCCAGCGGTGGCACGTCCAAGTGTTTGACTTTTCATAGTCTTTTTGTTTTCTTTCCATTGATTTTGCGCTAAGTTGTGGTTGGAGAGCATCTGGTTTGAATTGACAGCCCGTTCGCCTTCTTCTTATCTAGGATACGTTGAGGTTTCAAAAAGAGAATAGCAGGAAATTAATATTCACAATTCAATTAAGTCGCTGTCGATGGTGCTGAATTAGCAGGGGCTTGTCGTTCGGGTACATGAGGTCATTCGTGTTCGGTAGCAAATTTAAAACACGGCCAGGTCTGTTTCTAATAAATAAACATTTCCTTCAACTGTATGTGTGGTCCAGTCAATCACGAATATTTTTGTAGTGAGGGCGCAAGAAGAAACCATGTCATCCCTTATTTGCCCTCCGAACTCAGCGCGTTCAGCCTCACCGCCCCAAGCTGTTTACCCCAACCTGTTTTTTATTTGCAGACAACACAGTGCTTCATTATACGACTGCGATACACAGCAACACCGAAGCTAAATGTGATGTCTTGTGAAAAACTTGTGCAAACATCCTCCGCTGCGGGTGCGTCTGGCTCGCGCTTATTGAAGGTCCGTTTGCGCGAGTAAGAGGAGCCAATAGGAAAACACTACAGCCGCTCTGCTCGCCTCAAGGGGAATATCACTGCTAATGAAAATTATTAATATAAATACAGAGGTGTGTGTTGCCGATATCGAGAACAGGGAGGAAAAAAACCTTCTTTAGGTTGTTAATACAGATCTGGGTTACAAGGAAAATATTTGCTGAACATGAACCTCGGAGCGTTGGGGGAAAATATGTTAAATGTGCAGTCAGGTTTTTGGAAGATAACAAGGTGATATAACAGCGCCATACTGACATCTACAGGTTTAAATAACCAGCTTCTGTTCACGCTTGAAAATAAAGGTTCCAATTAGAAGCAAAACACACGAACAGCCTGATGCTACAGGAGAACATTTAAAAGTTACACAAGGAATATTTTATTCTCTAGTTCTTTGAAGAAACGCCTATGCACCAGTGCTTACTACAAGAACCCACTGATCTGAAGAACCTATATTGTAATATCAAAAATATTTCTTTACAGCAATATGGTTTTTGATAAAAGAGGACTTTTGCTTAACCTTTTTTCGCACAGAACCATTAAAGAAAGTTTGTGATATTGAATGTGAATTTAGAATAAAAGTGACTCAAACTCAGACTGCAAATCATCTTGCCTCTCAGTACCTATAAAGTCTACAGATTTTTCCTTTTCAAACTTTTACAGTCACTATCAAAGTACATACATGTAGCACGTGTCATAATGTGGATGTTGGATTACATGAATTTATTTAAGTGCACAGTCTTTGTGTTTTGCAGACAGATTGTAAACTGATTCTGAATGAAAATCACTCACTGGGAGAGTTAATTATAGCATGATACTCGTTTCACAGCGCATGACCGTTAATTAGGCCCTCATGTAAGAATATTTAACCCTTACAATATCTCTGAAAATTAAACACGTTTTTATGCATATTTTTAATTTTACTGATTTCATCTCTTATAACATAAAAAAAAGGTTGTAAAACTTGTAGACAAGCTCATTGGTCTGCTCACAGCATGCTACCTTTAGATATAGATGGTTGTAATTTCATATTGATAATTCAAATAATAATAATAAAAAAAATTAAGAGTTTAATTTATTCAGTACAATTTTTGTTCCTTTCCTGTCATTTCCTGGCAATAAAACAGATGGCAGTAAGAACACCCCAAAAAGAATTAAAAATACAGTTTCTTTCTGTGGAAAATATGTAATAATGTAATAAATCAATCTTATGGAATTTCTCCACATGAGTGCCCATTCTTAAGTCTTGTATAATTGTCATGAGATTTATGTAGCCTGTGTCGGCTTGTATTTCTCCGCAGGTCTCGTCAGAACCCAGGAAAGGTACGGCATAAACGGCAAGCTCTGCAGGACATGGCCCGGCCTTTGAAACAGTGGCTCTACAAACACCGGGACAATCCTTACCCCACTAAAACAGAGAAAATCCTTCTCGCACTTGGCTCACAAATGACACTTGTGCAGGTGAGTAAGTTCATTTTCCACAACTTTTCCATAAGCATGCTACCAAGAGCTACTGGTTCTTGACAGAAGGATTATTAAAATGACAGTTTTCTTTATACATTACGATGACGGTGCAGGTGTTCATTCCATACACAAGCTGCAAGCAAATTCAGGTTTTTTTTTTTTTTTATTGTTTAGCCAATATATATTTAAATTCAGAGACACATGGCTTGTGTTTAACTATTCACATATGTGATTTCCAGTCTGTGTTTGTTTCTGTGTACATATCTGTCTCAGTCTGTGTCTCTGTATATACACATGAAGACATAAACATGTTCTCTAAATTTGTTAAGAATTGGCTCAGCCTGTAGATGCTATTCTGGATGACCCTAAAAAAATGTATCTGGTTCTAATAATCATGAAAAGGAGCCTTTTGTTAATAAAAAATGTGAGCAGACTGCACTGCAATATGAAAAAAAGACTTAAACACAAAACTGATGCTCAATTTCAATGAATAAATAATTCTTTTGTGACTGAACAAATCTTGAACATCTCCAGACTTTAGCACCAAAGATACACCTGAACTTTTCTCATTGCTACTGTATTTCTGCTACCGCATCGTATGATACCTCTGTGCTTCCTCCAAAAACTACTGGCCTCTGTTGACCTGTTTAAAAGGGAAAATATGGCTGTTGGCCTTTGAGAACTTTATATAAAGCAGAGGTCAGGAAACTCAGGGCTAGAATAACATTTTTAAAGAAGTGCCCCAGCACAATACCTGTCATAAGTGGCTTGAAGTGTATCGGGCATGAAAAGTTTTCCTAGTATAACATCTAATGGTCTCTGGTCTCTGTGAAATGGAGAAGGCTGGGGTGAATATTGTTTTTATTTCAAAAAGACAGACATCGGGCAGAGGAAAAGGAATATTATTAGGTGAGAGTGGCAGAAGCCAGAAAAAGCACCCAGGTTTTCATCAACGTAACATTAGTAATGTTACGTTCAGTGCTCCTGGGATATTTGCGTGTGGCATCAGCCTACTATTTTTAATGGTTTTCATAGTGTCCCAATAAACAATCAAAAAGATACAGGTTAAAAAGTTTTGTTGTGTCTTTTTTGAGCATTCATAATTCTTTTGTTTATTGGTCAAACTTTCCTCAGTACCATCCCAACACCCTCCCTCTTTTCTCAGGTGTCTAACTGGTTTGCAAATGCTCGACGGCGGCTGAAGAACACAGTTAGGCAGCCTGATTTGAGTTGGGCCCTTAGGATCAAACTCTACAACAAATACGTCCAGGGAAATGCGGAAAGACTGAGCGTCAGCAGCGATGACTCCTGCTCTGATGGTACGACACACAGACTCTCTCATTCACACAATCACACATAAAACAACTGATTACAGTGTAGTTATGGAAAGTTAACAAAAACACACACTCACATTCACAGAGGTGTCAATGTGATGCTGAAACCAAGGATATTTAATATTAAACTTTTTTTAATGGTCTTAACCAATTTAATCAAAGAACTGATCAGGAAATTAGCAAGAAGTGCAAAAATACTGTAGATATAGTAACTTAGCATGGAATAGCCTTCCCCAACTTGCAGAAAGCTTTTTACAGGAAGAAGAGTCAGTGTTGTTCCACTCAATGTTAATGGCTACAAACAATTTATGAGTAGTTGAAAAATGTCTCCCAGTTCGTTTGAGTTTAATGTGAAACCAAATCTGCACTATAGTGTTCAAATCTGTACTCTGACCAGGCCAAAACATGAGTCTGATGGACTTGCTCTCAAGCCACTTCTTTGTTGTCTTTGTAATTTGGGCAGGAGCATTGTCTTTTGAAAAACAACATTTGATCATTCCTCTTCAGATAACAACTTTTCATTTGTAGGAAGAAAGCCATTCTGCAATATTCTACTGTACTCCAAAGCATTAAATGACTTTTCTCAGTGAAGTAGCTCACCAATACCAGCAGCTAAAAAGGCTCCCCACACAATGACACCTCTTCCTCCATGCTTCACTGTGAGAGGCATTTATTATATTTCTCATCAGATTTTCAAACACACTGCTCTGGAGCATCACCATGCAACTTGTGTTTCATTGTGATTCATCACTTCACACATCCCATATTCTGTCAAAAACTCTCATTCTGTCTTTGATGTTTTTCCAAGACAGCGATGTCTTTTTATTTAGTGCATTTGCTTAAATTTAGCTAATTTCCTGACCAATCATTTGTGGTTTAAGACCGTTAAAAGCTTAGTGTTTAGCCATTTTGGGCTTGGACCAATTTTTTATTTATTTATTTATTTTTGTTGCAATATATATATATTGATAGACCACTAATAAGAAAATTGGTTGGAACGTTTCATCCACAATGTTTTTGTGGTGGTTATAGTCCACAATGAAACACACACTTAAAGGGATAGTCCACCCAAAAAAGAAAATTCTGTTATAATTTACTCACCCTCATGTTGTTCCATGAGGGTGGAACCATGCAATTTGCATTTGCCTCATGGCTATTCCATGCTAAGTTACTATATCTACAGTATTTGTGTATGATTTTCTTTCTTCTGTCAAAGACAAAGGAAGATATTTACATAAATGTCTCTGTTCTTTTGTCAATATAATAAATCAATAGGGTCCAATGTTGTTTTGTCCAGTGTTGTCAGTAAGGGTGAGTAAATGATGACAGGAGTTTCGTTTTTGGATGAACTGGCCCTTTAAGAAAGTGCATATTTAGTCATACATGTACAACATGTATTGCACAGATATTGCAACTGTTAATCACTGCATGATGATATACTAGGGCCGTAACCACCATACGCATTGATGGAGACAAGTCTCCCATAATAATTAGAAATGGCCAAATTGTCCTTCCCAATATTTAATATTCTTGATACTGCTCAGCTGCACTCCATTAGGTAAGCACTGCTCTGTTTTTGTTAGGATGACAAACAGTTTAAAAAGTTAAATTTTTAGGCTGGTCTGCCTCAGTGGTCTAACAGTGCTCATTAATGTAAAAATGATGGCCAATCAGATCATAGAAGGCGGGGCTTGCTATTGACAGAGGACGAGTGTGAATTCCCACAAAAACGCAACGCTTTAGTTTTTACAGTGAAAGAGTGCGTGGTAAGGGTAAACAGTTTGCATTTTTGACTTATTAGACATACAAATAAGAGTGAATGTGTGCATATTTTTAAATAAAATATTATTTGCAAAGAGTTTAAATGGATTCCTTTTACAATCACAACTAGGCTACAATTAGACCTATCTTTTAACCATTCTTATTTCTTTTTTTTTTATTCCCTTAAATCCCTTTTAACCCTTTAATTATTTAATTTCTTTATATAAAAAGCCCCCCCCCCCCCCCCCCCCCCCCCCCTTGGCCTTGGTACATACACACAAACACACTGTGCAAGCAAAACTGCTCTTTAAAACAAACAAGCACAAACAAATTCACCTATTCTGATGCTACATTTGATTGGCATGAAGTGTTGTGGTATTTATAAGAAACTCTTTGGGGTTTCATTCAGCATGTAGCATGTAACAGACCAGACGGGATGCTTAAATGCAGATGTTTTATTACAACACAGTCAGTGCAACACTCCAAACATTTTTATAGCATTGTATAGCAGCCGAGCCATAAATCAGGGTCGGGGTATGTCGAGCGCAGTGTTTGTGTGTGCATCCTCCTCTGTGTTTAAGTTAACCGGACAGACGCGTAGGCTTACAGACAGTCATGCACACTATGATTAACACACCACAATGGGGCGTCAGGACTCAACCACAAACACTCGCACACAATCTTACACTTACATGCATAAACACCAAAACAACTATATCTAAAGTTCTCTCTTTTCCTTTTCTTTTTCTCTCTAATTCAAACACTAAGGCGTTACAAATGCAGCAATGTTGTTGGCTTTCTGACAAGACTGCATGTTTGTTGGCCTCATCGCTTAACATAAGCATCCGTGCACAATGAGACATTCAGTCAGAACACTTATCAACCCTCTGTGCTTAACAGTGACCTCCAAACACACACACTCTGTATTTGGTGCCTTGATTAGATGTCTTGGAGAAGGACACACACTCTGTGGTTAGAAGAGGAATGCCCAGTCTTTGCCTCTCACATCTGTCTCATCCTACAAATAACTTCCCGCTGTTCTTACACTGTAGAATAGCACACAATCTGTGTCAGCAGCCTGGCTTCACCTTTGACCTCTAGCTTCAAGTCAAATCTAAACTTGTCATAGAATTTATGTGCTCAACTTAAACGGAAAATGACACTTGCGGAATTTCGGTAAACATTTTGATACGCTAAATCTTATTTTTCAAAAAATCCCATGGATGTAAACATGGCTATTGAAATGTTTCTAGAGAAAAATATGTCTTACTCTACATATTTGAATTATCTCTCGGTCACAACACATGTAGAGAAAAGGTGGTTATATGGTTATATTGTCATGATGATGAAGTATGTAAAAACAATGTTTATCCATCATCTTATTGGATCTCATGAAAGAAAAAAAAAAAAGTGAAATTTTTAATGACAATTAAGCTTATTGACCCCAAAATCTCAATATGTGACCATGGACCACAAAATGTAAATAAAACGAAGAATAAAAAAATATTGAGATTTAGATATCATCTGAAAGCTGAATAAATAGGCTTTCCATTGGTGTGTGGTTTGTTATGATAGGACAATATTTGGCCGAGATACTATTTGAAAATCTGGAATCTGAGGGTGCAAAAAAATCAATTGTCCAAGTGAAGTCCTTAACAATGCATATCCACTCACAAAAATACATTTCTGATATATTTACAATAGGAAATTTACAAAATATCTTCATGGAACATGATCTTCACTTAATATCCTAATGAAAAATCGATAATTTTGACCCATACATTGTATTGTTGGCTATTGCTACCAATATACCGTGCGACTTATGACTGGTTTTGTGGTCCAGGGTCACATATTGTACAAAATGTCTCTATTATATTTACCATTGAGAATAATGAGAATTATCAAAACATAACAAGACCAAAAAAATCAAAAGTAAAGAAATGAAAGGAGATGTGTTAAAAATGTCCCTATTTTTTCTTATCTTCTGACATGTTTTCTGAGATTCACCCAATTATTATGAGCTGTGATTATACAAGCACACCATGTAACATCATACAAGTTGTTTAGTATGCATATAAAATGTCTCAGTTGTTTAGAGGGAAAGTTTTGTTGCACAGACGTTTCATCAGGTCTGTCGTTCCCGTGTCTGAGCTCAGTAATTATGTGCTACACAGAAGATCTAAGCTTCAGACACACTCTTCACACATTTGAGTCAAGATAGAGCCTTGCAGTGAAATCCTAGCTCACTTAGGAGGCATTCACTCGCGCAATCCTAGCCCTGTATCCTAGGAAATATTGCGTTTGTGTGAACTCCAGTGTGTTTACCTTTGTTTCCTGCATTATGGAATGGTTGTCAAGGTAGTATACAATAAGGGTGCACTAAAACAATCTTTAGAAAACGTTGACTTTTAAGATGTGGAGTGAGTGATGTGGCTCTGATGTGCTGAAAAAACTATTGCAATTTGGCTTATGGACCTTCTCAAATGTCAAAACCAAAAAAGAATCCACACACATAGTTATAGATGAAATTGCTAATTCAAAGGAATTTGAAAGTCCATGTTTATATAGATTTTACTGTGTTAAAGGGATAGTTCACCCAAAAATGAAAATTCTGTCATTATTTACTCACACTCAAGTTGTAAATTCACACACAACTTGAGGGTAAGTAAATGATGACTTATTTTTAATTTTTAGGTGAACTATCCTTTTAAGGTATGCTAACCACAAGGACGAGACAAAAGATAAATAGTGGAACTGATTTTATTCTGCCTTTTAGTAACAAAAGTATTAACTTCTTTGTAATTGTTACATGAGTGACAATGTCAACTGAGAGAAAACAGATTGGACCATACAACTACTGTTGTATTACAATCAGCATTAATTCCCCATAATAGTTTGTTTTCCAAAATAAAAAATTCAAAGGCATGTCTTATATATCATCCAGTAATAAAACATGTCAGTGTCTCTTATTTATGTTCTTTCATGAATCACTGATGGGACTACAGGTGGCTGAGCAAATAATATGAGACAAATGATTGGGTGTTTTTAAAAAAATGATCAACGGAACGGAAAGATCAACTGAACACACTCTCTCCAAGGCTAAGATATGACATTGGAATGTCCAAAGGGTTTTTCTTTCCCCCTGTTGATGAGAAAGTTAATACTTTTATTAGTTTTGTTACCAAAAAGCAGAATGAAACTAGGCGATTTATCACTTGCAGTTGTACCAAACTTATTTATCTTTATTGTCACTTTGCAGAATAAAAAAAAAAAAAAAAAAAATCTTACACCAAGCTTTTGAACAGTAGCGTAGGTGTCATTCCTGTCCACCTGAAATGTTTGCTTCTTTGGGACTTTCACCTTTTTTGCACACTTTCACATGTATATTTTAAATATTTATATTTTGCATACATTTTTGTATTTTATCTTCTATAAATCTAAATCTAGGAATGGATCTTGAACTTTTTTATTACATTTTATTTTATTATTTTATTTTGATATTTTCTCAAATGAGGCGATTCAAGGCTCAAAGATCCAAACCTTCTCTGCTTCCTCTGTAGCAGTAATCAGTCTCTCAGCACCAAATTTGATCTGACACACTCATTTGCAGTTGGGAGGCCCGTGTTTTCAAGAAGTGTAATCCAGTCAAGTGTTTTCAATGTGCTGGAGGGGTCATGCAGAAGAGAAGGGTGATTAAATGAAAATGTGACTGTCTCTCCCTGCTGAGAAGGTGTAAAGGGCAGGAGATAAAAATATTGATGTTTTATAGTCCAGTTCTTTTTTTTTTTTTTTTTGCAATCATCTTCCAAAATTTGTATTGACATATTTGCATGTATCCTGCATCACATCCAGATGGTGACCCAGCAGCACGGGCCCAGGTCGGGGAGTTTAATAAGCCAATGTACCAGAGCGTCATCAAGAAGGAAGGTGGTGCTGTGGGGGCGGGTCTTCGGGCAGCTGCGGACGCCTCATTGTCTGATGACTATGTGTCGCCACCCAAATACAAGAGCAGCCTGTTGCACCGTTACCTTAACGACTCGCTCCGTCACGTAATGGTGGCCAACGGCGTAATGGACGCGCGGAGGAGGAACCACTCAGGCTCTTTCAGCTCTAACGAGTATGATGAAGACCTGCTGTCACCATCTTCTTCAGAAGCAGAAGCCAACTTTATCTACAGGACTGGTGAGCTGCTGCCAGTCTTACATTCTTTCCTTCTCTGTGTGTCTCTCTCTCTTGCTCTTCGTGAGGAAGAAGGGCATCTTGAAGCTGTTTCATCAGCCCAGTGTCAGCTGTGTTTGAATCCTTGTATGATTTTGGCTTCTTGTTCTACAACAAGTACTCATCTATAAATCATTTCATTTAAACTTGACATTTGTAAATATTATGAAATATGTTTTTAATAGTATGAAAATACTTGTATGTTAAAAATATTGCAGTTCAATAGTTCAAAGAATTTGTGCTTTTATATTAAGCTTTGTACTTTTGATAAAACGGTTTAGGTCATGCAAGTTCACATTTGAACTTGCAATGAAGTAGAACGTACTGTAGTTCATAGTGGTTTAGTCTTCTGCCCATTCACTATCATTACTTCTTTAGTCATTGTGACAATTATTCTCTCTCATCCATCTTCATTCTCTCTTTATCTCATTATTTTTTTCAGTATTACAAACACAGTATTCAACACGGTTTTGAGTTCATGTCTTAACACCAACTGCAAAAAAATGAGAAGTCTTTATTCAAAACAGTGTTTGTGAGGGAAAGAGATGTTCATCTGTTTTTAGAAGTGTGGAAGTTTGTATCAACTTTGCATAATGGTGTATAGCAGTACTGTGGCGTTCGTTTGTGTGTGTGTAAACATAACTCTCTTAGAGAGTCTGTCGTGTCTGAAGTAAGTCAAACTCTGACCTGAAGAATTTCCTCCTGAGGTCTTTCTCATTGCATATCTCAAACACAAAATGTTTCATATAATCATCATAGGACACTAAAGAAAGTTAAAATGTCTATTTAGGGGTTTCAGCTTTTAAATTCTGCAGGACATTTCTGAGGTTCCTAAAAAAATGAAAATATTTATTATAAAAAATATTTATATTTTAAATGAGATTAAGTGGGTGATGTGCACAGACAAGTTTTTGGAATATATAAACTACCATTCAAAAGTCTGGGGTCAGTAAGATTTTTTTATATATTTATTTTTTATATTATTCAGCAAGGATGCATTAAATTGATCAAAAGTGACAGTTCCAAAAGATTTCTATTTCAAATAAATGCTGTTCTTTTGAACTTTCTATTCATTAAAGAATCCTGAAAAAATGTATCACGTTTTCCACAAAAATATTAAGCAGCACAACTGTTTTTAACATTGATAATAATAAGAAATAGATAATAATAATTAGTACTTGTTGAGCACCAAATCAGAATATTAGAATGATTTCTGAAGGATCATGTGACTGAAGACTGAAGTAATGATGCTGAAAATTCAGCTTTGCCATCACAGGAATAAATTACATTTTAAAATATAGACTATAAAAACAGAAACCGTTATTTTAAACTGTTTACTGTATTTTTGATCAAATCAATGCAGCCTTGGTTAGCATAAGAGATTCTTTTCTAAAACATTAAACAATCTTACCGACCCCAAATTTTTGAACGGTAGTGTACTTGTATTATTTAGTGATAGTGTTTGGAAAATAAACAGCTTATAATAAGTAAGTAAGTAAATAAATAAATAGCCATTCTGAGCCATTTTCTGTCAATTTTCTCTTTGCAGCTGCTTGATAATTGCTTTTTTAGAGCTTTCTCATTTAGCAAAAAAAGGCAAGCTCTGCCAAAGTTTAGGACTCTCTAACTCGTCTGTTTAAGGTCAATGTTGGTTCGGAGTATCACGGCAGGGAGCGTCTGCAGTCCTCACAGTCGGCTGTGTTTGCTCCCATGTGCTGTTTAAGCCCTCCAGGTGTTTGTGATGTTATCGCAAATCTTTTGGACAGTCCAAAATGACAAATATGTTTCAGGAGAGTTCTGGCAATTATTTAAGCCCTGTTCATCATCATCTGGAAGAATGTCAGCCCCTATTGATCATTCGTAGGAATTTATGTGAGATACTGTGTCGGCGACTAAGGCCTTCGAGCGCATGTGATCGCTCTCTTCTCCTCGAGAAAGAACGGGTTTCTTCAGGTCAGAACACTGCGTCTTTGTCCTGACAGGATTCATAACTGATAACATTGTTTGCTCCTCACTTCTTCGCTTGCATGTTGTTCACATCAAGCCTCGGGGATCTCGCCGTGCAGTCTTTGTTTTACTTTGTTTCTCATTTCATTTCGCCATTTCTTACTGACAAACATGGTTTGCATTATCTTGGGGCTTAAGAACAGAATGCTGGAATTCTCTTCAAACCCAAAAGCTGTTGCTAACTACCTTCTGGACCATCGTTTAAACTCTATGTGCGCTATGTGAAGTCGAGGTTGCTTGTGTAGACACCTGCAGAGAGAGACAGAGAGACAGAGAGAAAGAGCTTTAGTGTGTTAGTGACGGTTGTTTATTTCAGCTTGAATCAGTTATTCCTACAGGATTAGTTCATTTTAAAATGAAAATTACCCCAAGCTTTACTCACCCTCAAGCCATCCTAGGTGTATATATGACTTTCTTCTTTCAGATGAACACAATCAGAGTTATATTAATAAATATCCTGACCTGTCCAAGCTTTATAATGGCAGTGAATGGAGTGTGAAAAGTGCATCTATCCATCATAAACGTACTCTACACGGCTCTGTGGGTTAATAAAGGCCTTCTGAAGCGAAGTGATGAAGAAAAATATCCGTATTTAACAAGTTATAAAGTAAACTATCTAGCTTCTGCCAGACCGCCTTCCGTATTCAACTTACGGAAAAAGCCTAATTGATGTCGCGTCAGTTACGCTTTTTCATAAGTTGAATACGGAAGGCATAGGACATAGCAGAAGTGTTTTGAACTGCGAGAGGCATTACACTTTCTTTGTAAGTTGTATACGGAAGGTGGTCTGGTGGAAGCTAGATATTTTACTTTATAACTTGTTAAATATGGATTTTTCTTACACAAACGCATCGCTTTGCTTCAGAAGGACTTTATTAACCCCCCGGAGCCGTGTGGAATACGTTTATGATAGATGGATGCACTTTCTTGAGCTTCGTACGTTCACTGCCATTATAAAGATTGGACGCATGAGGATATTTATTAATATAACTCCGATTGTGTTCATCAGAAAGAGGAATACACAGTATACACCTACGATGGCTTGAGGGTGAGTAAATCTTGGGGTAATTTTCATTTTAAAGTGAACTAATCCTCTAAACACAGTTAATGATTAATCAATATATATGATTTATGTTTTTTTCGGCTTTCGTGGTAAATACCATTTTCTGGCTAAGGACTCTGATGGCTTCGTCAGGTAGATGAAGTGTCTGTTTGTCATTTTGCACATGAGTATGTGCCAGACGAAAGGTTTAGAAGCACAGGATCACACACAGCAACAATTGCGCAACTCTGATTCAATATCAATTTAATTTGTCATTCGATCTTGTTACTGGAGAAAAGGGGTTTGCATCATTTCCTCCTAGGGTTTCTCTCTCTTTTATTCTCTACTATTCGCTTTCCTTCCATTTTCTTTCTTTCTTTCTGCATTCCAGAATATTTTCATACAAACATTCCTCAAGTTTCAGGCTAATATGGCATGAGGTTGAAATTTTAGATCTACGCTAATGTTTTAGCTCAGACGTCTTTAAACCAAAGTGGCATCTCAGAATCCGCCAGTTAAATGTTGCTTAATGGAACAAATTGGATCTAAAGGAGCTCTCTCCTCCTTTCTATCACTCCTCACTTGAAGTTTCACAGATCAGACGTGGCAAAGGAGCCGTCGGGCCAGCTAAGCCTCAAACCTCTGATGGAAAACTAAAGAGGCCATTGTGTAAGAAAAATACGAAATAAAACGCAACAGGAACCCTGATGGGAGTTTCATTGAAAACAAGAAGCGAGAGAATTCCAGGGTACATGCCAGGGATTTTATGTCAAATTGCACTTTAATGGGATATTTAATGGCAGGAATCTCGCTCAGTGTTTTCCCTGCATGCGTGGTATTGGGTTTAGGGCCGTCCTGTATGATATAGATCAGTATGCCGCACTTTCAGAGTGAATGAGAGCTCGCAGTAAAGTGAGAGCATGCAGGAAAATATTTCTCAGAACGTTGTCTAACGCTTTAGATGTGCTTTCACAGGTTGCATCAGGGGCTGGTTGTGCAGGATTCTCTAAGAAAGAGCATCACATGGGACATAAACTGGCTGCTGCACCATTTACTCTAGAGTGATGTGTTATTTGTCCTCATATTGCTTTCAACAGGGTCCTTATGATCCAGTTATTGTAACTTATGTGTCAGTTGAGGGGTTTATGAATATATTATGATCTGCTTCAGTTAACTGAAATGAATTAGATGAAAGTGATATATATTTCAATATTTAAATCTGACTTCTGAGGAATCTGAGAAAGTAATACTTTTATTCAGCAAGGATGCATTAAATTTATTAAAAGTGACAGTAAAGTGAATAAAGGCTGTTCTTTCAAACTTTCTGTTCAGCTAAGAATCCACAAAAATATTAAGCAGCACAACTGTTTTTAACATTGATATTAATGAGAAATGTTTCTTGAGCAGCAAATCAGCATATTGAAATGATTTTGAAGGATCATGTGACACTGAAGACTGGAGTAATGATGCTGAAAATTCAGCTTTGCCATCACAGGAATAAATTACATTTTAAAATATATTCAAATAGGAAACAGTTGTTATATTACATTGTAATAATATTTCACAATATTACCATTTTTACTGTATTATTTATTTATTTATTTATTTTTATTTTTTTGGTGAGCATAACAGACAGCAAAAACATCTTACAAAAACATCTTACATCTTAAAAACATCTTACAGACCCCAAACTTTTGAATGGTATGTTGTATTGGGGATATTAATGTGGATTTCTTCTAAATGAGATGATTAGAGTTGTATTTGAGCAATTTAACTAAATATCCTTCAATAAATTTCAAGCATAGCTGTATGTTATACTAAACGCCCCCTAAGCCCCTAAACGTCACCAAAAAAAAGAAAAAAAAAAAAAGAAAAAAAAAAGTGATTGATTGATTTACATGTCAGACAGATGGTTCCTTCCTTATACTAGAATGAGAATGAGGCATTTATATAGCTCTTTCATATGTACTACTGTACTATTGTATGGGGGTTTTGTCCAGAATAAATTGCAGTGTGGACCAGTCCTTTTGCCATTTAATCAAAGTTCTGGCTATGGGAGACAATGCTATGGTGGTGATATGACTCCGGCTGTTATCTCGCTCTTTTGTTAGTTTAAAAGTTCATTTTTCAATTGTTAAGAATTCTCCTCCATTGCCTAGAAATATAAAAAAGAAGAAATTCTTTATATGTTTGTGATCTGTAATAAGAGTGAAAAAATTAGCCCGGATATTTTGCCAAAGAAAAAAGAACATTTTTGGTATGGTTCTCTTTTTCCAATCAGTCTTTTTGCTTTGCTTTAGTGTGTCAGCCACGCGCTGTGGGACATATTTCTTCACAGAACCAAGAATGTCACCTGTGTTTTACGACATGAAAAGACCTTCTTTTTCAAGGTCAGTGGACATTAAACAGAGGCAGGAGGCAGAAATATGTTAAATGAAAACAGAAAGGCTTGACAAGGCCACCGGGGCTCATAGATGCCAGTCACATATAAAAGTCCTGCAGACTCATTGGACTAAAGCCACCAAAAGAAAATACTTTAAAAGTCATTGTCCAAGAAAAGTACAATCTCCCCAAATCACAAATATCAGGCCAGCCTCACTGCATTCAGAGGTACAGTAAGTGGGCAATTCATCCAAGCCTAAACATGCAACAGAGTGGGAGCATGTAAATTCTGGCATTATTAATGTGCAGGGCCTGCAGTTCATCTGATGATTGACAGCCCTGTGTGTGTACAGCTGGAAACACACAGCACACTTTTATTGCTGTTTTTGCAGTTGTACTACACATCCAACCACATACAGTACATAAAAACATTGAGAGTCTGTTGCCATTAAAAGTTTGAAAGTCTCTCTTACTCTCAAAGCACGACAGGCTTTGGCTAACATATTTGAAAGTGTTTGACATGTTTGACAATGACATACAGTGCTGGGGGAGGGATGTGTAATTTAGAGAAACAGCCTGGCAGGGATATGTCATTTAAAGAGTACATGCTGAACTGTGTGATTTACAGTAGCTGACTGCTCACTGACCACAGAGCAGCAGGACAATGACTGATCCAGCTCTACTGTGCACATCTCAAATGGCAGAAAACACTTATGGAAAGTATTTAGGTCCTGTAACTGGTCACAATTTCAAATAAAAATAAAAATACAATACAATATAAATATAATATAAGGCCCCAGGAGCCCCACAACCCTACAAAGGACAAGCAATTTGAAGGATATAATATAATACATAATAATTGCTATTAATTAATATTAATAAGTAGTAATCATGAGCTCCATTAATGATAATTATAAAATAATTGGCAATGTCACAAATATTTGTTAAGTTGAATTAACTTTTAAGTAAAACAAACGTATTTCATTTAGCAATTTTAACTGTTAGGTTTTATGGTGTCGAAACTTCCAGACCGGTGTGTTGAGGCAAGTTGGAGCTAAACTCTGCCAGACAGTGGCCCTCCAGTTTGGATACTCCTGGAATAGTGTCACACCACAGGACATGTCAACTTCCCAAAAGTATATTTCATGTTAATTATCCATACACACTCATGGAAACAACAGGATTTCCTTCTCTTTGAGAAGTTTCTCCCACTGTATCCCTCACAAAGTAGGGAGGGGCGACTGAACAATCCTACAGAAAGAGGAGACTGAGGCCAAGATTTGCAGTTGAATGATTGGGTCTCATCATCCATCATCAGAGAGAGAGGAGAGAATGTTGAGATAAGTGAAAGGTGGAGAAAAGAAAGATGAAGGAAGAAGGGAGGAGAAGAGGAAGAAAGGAGAGATGAGAGATGTGCTGGAAATGAGGGATAAAAGGTGAAGTATTGTGAAAGAGAGGGGAAAAAAAGTGAATAATGCACAATGAAAACCACATAAATATTGGGATAAGAAAATATACAACTCAAATGGATACCGAGACTACTCACAATACTAAGAGAACCACTAGCTTTTTGCAATAGTATTTTCATGGCTTCACATTTAATATAAAATTAATTATACAGTATAATAAATAATCATTATAAAAATACAATATAAACAATAAATTAAATATAAAAAACATTTGAATTAGTATTTTTTATTAGTAATTACTTATATTCTAAACAGGTTTATAATATGAGTCTTAAAGAGAAAGTAAGCATTCTCTTTGTAGCATTAATAAATGTTATTTTATTACAACATTCTGCATTTATCCAGACACTGTTAGATAAGTTTTCGTCCATCTTTTATAATTTAGTTTTTGGAGCTATTTGTAACAAATGATTAAGTTCAAAACTTTTTCCAAAAACTGAATTCTTAGTCTCTCTGCACAGTTCTGTGTATAAACTGTTGCTGAAGCTCAAGAGCAATATATCGTGATGAATTGCAAATAGTCCGAGCCACACTTGAAAAGTGAGTGTGTGTGAATTGTGATGACTGTGTGGAGAAGAGGTGTAAACAGACACACACTGCTCTGGCAGCTCTCATGTGAGAATAGATAGCAGACAGGAGGAAAGAAACAGTGAATGAATGGGAGACTATTAGATGAGTGTGGAGAACCTAATGGCTATAAAATGAAAGACTCTGACACTCAGAGCATCAGAAAGAGTACAGCAAGGCCTGTGTGTTTTTGTCTAACTTGGAAAGTAATGTTTTGTGTGAAGGGGGAAAACAAAAAGAGGCATTTTCACAAGAATAGATTAACAGATGAAAATAGAAATCAGAGCACACACAATAAAGAGAGAGAATGTGCGTATGAGCAAACCTTGAAGGAACATCATAGCAATTTGTTTCACTATGTATATATTTGGATCAAATCTGCAATCGTTATTTAGTTCAGAAAACATGTTCAAACATTGTTATATTACTCTCAGCTCACTGTTTTTTCCCTGAGGTTGCGGTCGAAAGCAATTCTGTAGTCATCTCTGGGCAGAACTAACTTGCAAAGAAACATACAAACTTGTAATGAGATCAAAACAAGATTTTCCATTTGGCAAAATCATTTGCAATGATTCCAAACTTGCTTGCTTTTAATTGTTTTTCCATTTTGGAATGACACTAAAGCTGAAGCAAAACTGAATTTTATTGGAGCTGAAAAAGGTTTGTGATGCGTTCTAGATGGAGCCTTATCTGCGTCTGATAACACTTTAGGCAAATGCCTTCAGCATGAGCCCGTCTCTCTCTCCCTCTCTTTGTCCCTCTGTCTCTCTTCCTGATATACGTCAGGATGCAGATACCGTCTGTAATACCTCAGTGGTGTGCTATGTCCTCTAGCTAACGTGTTTGAAGTCTGTTTGTGGGACTTTTATAGGTACTGATAGGGTGAGAGATCGGAATCATTCGTCCAGCCATTTGCAAATAGCAGATCCACACGTCCGTGTCCAGAACAGGAAGCCAATGGATGACCTCTTGTTAATGGTCAAGACTGGATTCCTCAGAAAGATGATGAAATATACATGCCAACACAAAATCTTTTCTAGAGCGTTTCCTTGATCATATTCAGACCAGTGTCAGAAATGAACTTTCTTGTTAAGGGATGGTTCCCAAAAATAAACATTTTCTTCTGCAGAACACAAAAGAAGATATTTTTGAAAAACAGTTTTTGTTACCATTGACTTCCATTGTATGGACAAAAAACCCACTGAGACATTTCTCACAATGTCTTCTTTTTTTTATGTTCTGTAATGGCTGTAATATTTGCACCCTGGAACACAGGATGCCATTCAATTATGTTAAATACTAACATTAATCAATTAATTGGTAATGTGGACAGTTGCACCTAATTATGAAATCAATTCAACATCAAATATAAAAGTAGCTGTAAAACAATGAATTAACACTGAATTAGATAGATAGATAGATAGATAGATAGATAGATAGATAGATAGATAGATAGATACATAGCAAAATAGCTATCTAAAACAGCACATATATTTGAGACAGTGAATAGAAAAATAATCTGACAGCTGCAGTGTCTGTGAAAGCATTAAACATATTATTGCATATTAATATGAATGGCATATTATTAAATATCATGTTACATAACACAATAAAACATCAGATTAGTTGACTACGGGAACATTTTTACACTCCATTTCATACATTTGTCAGTTTCTGTTGCATTTTTGCCCGATGCCCTAGTTAATTTGTGACCCTGGTACAGACTGTTCTGTTATTTGGCTGGTAGAATGTTTGTTGTGGTGATTTATGTTTATTCTGACTGGTAAATAGAAAATGAGGGGGAGATTTAACACATTTCACACACCGATGCTGAAGCTGCAAGTGCCATTGGTGGCAGCTGCTTTATTTTGGCTGTGGTTGGACTGTCATTGTTTGTCATCTGCTGTGCAGACCCAAAGAAATCCTAAAATTATTAAATAAATTCTGTCCTACGATGAGCTTTAACTGTTTATGAGTGGCCATGTATCTGTGTTGCTGAAATAGGCTTTTTTTCCCTCTCTCACTCTCTCTCTCTCTCTCTCACCCTGTTTACCCCCATACAGTATTGCCACTGTTTGGTCGTTCTTTCTGCCCACCAGTCAAATTCACAGCCCAGAACATGTCAGCACCCTCAACTCAGTTTGATCCATCACAGATTAATGTGCTGTGATTCAAAGGCTCAGAGAAAAGGAAGTCCAACAGCGTCCAGACTGTTGTGTTTTTCACCAGGGAGAGTTTTTAAATAATACGAGAACATGTCATGTGCAAAGAATCACTATCATTCTTCACTCTTCTTTTGGGCCTCATGCCTCTTCCAACCACCCTGACCGAGAAACAGAGGATATCATGGATATTTATAGTGCAGCGATTACTGATAAACGTGAATGGAATGGAGAGAATGGAAGAACGGAGTCAGTAATGGGGCTGCTGTTTAAAGACGGTCATTACAGTGAATGAAACCTCAACCAAAAGTATGATCTGGGAAGGCAATGGGAAAACAAGAACCAAGACATTAGGTTTAAAAAAGAAAAACTGTGAACGTCAGAGACGAGTTGAAGAGAGAAACAGAACAGAAATGATGATCACAGGAAACAGTCAGAAAAATGGAAGCAAACCAAAAGACAAACTCAGACCGTTTGAGATGGATTTATCTAGAGAGTGACCAGAAGAGACTCGCTCAAAAGAGAGAGAGCGAGACGGAGAGATGGCGTGGATGTTGATTGTTGCCATCCTGGACAGCTAGCGAGGGTAGAGCTGGCAGAGCTAAGACGACACACACGCCAGCTTCATCTTAACATCATTCACAGGCCTTCTATGACATTATTAAAGAACAACGTTCATTTTTCTCAAGCACACATTGGACGCCTGTAGTAAAAATGAGACACCAAGAACTGATGATGTCTGTCTGCTTTGGGCAGAACCAATTTTCCTTTCCCTTATTTGAAAGGCTGTGAAAGATGTGACTGCTATTTTATAAACCAGTAAAAACAGGCAAAGATTATAGTCATGGGTTTGAGAACACAGAGCAGACTTTTCTGATTTCTCCGGTTGTTGCGGCATAAATGTGAGAAATTCATCGCCTGCCATATTCTGATGTTCACTAATTTTAGTTATCTTATTGAATTCATAACCGCTTTTCTTTGTTTTACATGCCAGGATGTTTCTCAATGGCTTTAAAGCAGTACGTGCCACACTCAGTCACCACAGTGACATTGACGTCTTTTCCATTCTCGTCTGCGTGCCTCCGGAGCCAAAAAGCCATGACATCTTGCCCAGATTCCATTTGTCACTTCTTTTCACGGAGCTGATAGATGGATGATCAAAAGAACAAATGAACGGATGGATGGAGGTATATTTCCAGCCCCAGTCTACTTTGACATGCCAACCATGATGCCATTCTGTCTCAGTTGTGATCGCTCATTGAGAGTTTACACAGAAACAGACCTGTCTGCAATAGTTTACCCAATCGTCCATACTGCCAATGTCCATTCAACCCTGCCTATAGAGTTTTCATACCATATTTTATACATATATGATTCAAAAGCTACCCTTGATTTCAAGTGTTGTTCTTCTGGCAAACCTTTGCAATCCAGGGACAGAAAGATCAACGTGTTCTCTGTGTTAGACGATGAGAAGGCCGTTTTTTGGTACTGACCCCAGGTCAGGGTGAGAGGACTGTTCTGATAACGCTTTAATAGGATGGCTGCAAGGTCTAGTATTATTTCTGCATAAAGAATGAGCAGATTTTGAGATAATTTTTTGGAGTTTTGTGTGTGTTGTTTAATGTGTTTTACACATTTATGACCTCCTTTCATCTGTGGAACACAAGAGTAGACATTTTGAAAAATTGTCTGTATATTGAGAGTCAATGGGGACCAATTTTGTTTTGGACCACAATGACTTACATTATATGGATAAAAACAATAGAAACACACTTCTTTTGTGTTCCATTGAGGAAAGTAAGTCATACAAGCATTAAATGACATGAGGGTGAGTAGTAAATATCTAGTTCAGTCATGAAACTCTAGAGGGCACAGGCTGATCATATCATTACTACATGGCACATGGCAAGCTTACTTGCTCAGTATTTCAATTGTCTGGTTCAGTGTTCATTTTATTTATGTCTATTCATGCAGCAGCAGCATATCTTACATGCTCACTGTATCGTGTTTGTGTATCTATTGGCAGTAGTGTGTGTAGCAGATCATTAGTCTGCCAAGACAAGAGACGATTTCGTTTTAGCAGTGTAAGAGTATGTGGTAAGCAAGTAGCTAAACATTTAATATTTGACGAATGTTTTATGATTGAAATATTCAGCGACCGACAGTAATATCCAGTAATGCAAACTACCCAACATTTTTTACCGTTTTGAATTGAAAACATGCTATAATAATAATACGTTTTATTTATATAGCGCCTTTCCAGGGCTCAAGGGAGCTTTACAATGTACATAATGGATATACACTTTATGAGCACATGCGTTCCCTGGGATCGAACCCACGATTGCATGATCACATGATTGCATATTGTTATATATTGCAATGCTCTACCAATTAAGCTACGCGAAACCCGAAATATGATGCAGTAATTTATAACTGAATGTGATGAGACAAGAAACGTATTAGACATACAAATACGAGTGAATATATTTAAAAAATATATATTATTTGCAAATCATTTAAACTGATTACTTAATAATCTGGGGCCGTATTCACAAAACATCTTAAGGCTAAAAGTAGCTCCTAAATTGCCGATTTAGGAGAAATTCTTAAAAATGATGGGCGTGTCAGTCCTAATTTTAGGAGTCCTCTAGGAGTCCTTTAGGAGTTTAGGAGTATTTCACAAAGCATTTTAGCGCTAAAACTAGCTCCTAAATCTGTGAAACGTTAGGAGTAGTAAAGAGGACTCCTAAGACTCCTAAATCACAAACAATCCTAATCCACCCAAAGACACTGTAGCCTACACCATTGAGGCAATAGTGATAAAGCCTTAGGTGCTGAACTTTTTCTTTATAAATGCAATACATTTTGATTTATTTGATTTATAGAGGCACCAAAAATAAAACTATTGTCTGATTACCTGTGGCAGTGGTTTTCATGAGTTCACACTTACAAATGATTAGAGTTAAAAAAAAATATATAATAAGCGTATTTGGTGTGCTGTCCAAGGGCATGAGGGACGGGGTGGCGGAGGGATGCAGAAAACTGTCAAAGTAACTATAGGCGAGTCGTCTCTCGTCTGTGTATTTATTCCTCTTCTCGTGCTGATTAGAAAGACCGTTTGAATGTGCTCCTCCCAAACGTTGTTTATAAAACGTAATTTGTCACTTGAATTCTGCAGTCTCTTGAGATGCAGGCATCCAAGAGGCAGACAATTAACTGTATATACTAGTTTAATTAGTGACACTTAGCCTACATTTTAAAACCTTTATTTGAATATGGCAACATTTTTATTAAAAAAATATTTATTTGAATATGGCAACATTTGTATTTTAAAACCTTTATTTTAAAATGGAAACATGACACTTCATTCTACAATATTTCTATGATTAGCCCCCATCAGCCAATCACTGTGTGTATACTCCATAGCAACAAGGTCAACCGCGCCCTTACTCTTAGCTTAAGACTTCAGTCTATTCCTTAGTAAAAGTTTGTCTCAGCAGCTTTGTGAATAGGTTTTAAGAGGTTTTAACTCTTAGCTAAGAACTTTTACTGCTATTTAGGAGAACTCTTAGTGGTAAGATAAAATGTTTTGTGAATACTGCCCCAGGAACTTTTACCGTTTTTATTTTTGGATGAACTATCCCTTTAAGCAGTTTTATATTTCTTGTTCATCAGTTTGTCATCATTGATTTAGCGGTGTGTAATATGTATATTATGTAGTACTATGTGTGTGTATTTATTTGTCTGGCTAATTGACAGCAATTGTTGGTTTGTGCAGCAGTGGGTAGTGAACAGACACCATGCATCTGTGGCAAGTGTTGCTGGTCTGATCTATCTGTACCTGGCAGAGATATAGAAGTCTTCTTTTTAGCACTTCTTTCTTTCTCTTCCTGTTTATTCCCTGTGGTGATTGTAAGTGTATTGGGGTATTTTCAACCCATCAGGCCTCTTTAACAGAAGTTTTATTAAGCATCATAAGTTCCCTAACTCACAGCTAACAGAGCCATGTCAAAATTTTGTTCAGTAGCAAATGAAAAAAAAAAAAAACCCAGAAAAATAGTAACAACTAGCACAGTTTGATTTATAGAGGATTTATAATTTTTTTGGCAAAGACATTGTTTTTAAAAATCTAAGTTTTAGATGTTTTAGGCAGCAGCATTTGGAAATTGCAGTAAGTCTGCATCCAATTTTCAGCAGTGTTTTCCTGGGGGAGAGAGAGTGTAGTCACAGTCTGCTCTCTAAAGAGGGTGGCTTAATGCTGCGTGCAGACAAGCCCCCTTAGCACTGCTGGAGACATCATATCAGCATGAGTGACAGACAGCAGAAAGCATTGAGCATTCTCTCTGTTTAGGTCTGACAAATAAGGATGTCTGAAGAAAAAAATCAAAACATGAGAGTCAGGTTGTAGTTGTATTGGTCTTAATGGGCTAGATCTGCTACACATGCTGCTGCTGATGCAGATGAAGTATGGACTTGTGACTGCCAATAGATACACAGACATGCTGCAGTGAGCATGTAAGATATGCTGCTGCTGCATAAGTAGACATACATAAATCCTATAGCAGATCTAGGCAGGTGGAGCTGGGGGAGGTGGAGGGTTTCAGAGGAACTCTGTAACGTGCTTACAGTGAACACTGATCCAGACTATTTTGAATGTTGACCAAGCTAATTTTTTGACATAGAAGTTGTGATAACCTTTTCTTACCTATCGTGACGTATATCTGAGTAAATCGGCCTCTGAAACAAGAAAAAAAATATGGCGCGGGACTTGATTTTGTCCACCGGGAATTGATCGTTGGATCATAGTGGTTTGCTATTGCTGTGATTGAAGTAATAGTTGAAAGGCCTTTATAATTGGTTGGGTTAGGGGTTAGTTTCACAACAGTTTTTTTTTCCTTATGAAAAGGTTAGTTCACCCAAAAATGAAAATTCGGTCATTAATTAGTCACCCTCGTGTCATTCCACACCCGTAAGACCTTCGTTCATCTTCGGAACACAAATTAAGATATTTTTTTGATGAAATACTTCAAGAGGAAAAAATGTTGAATAAAGTCGTTATTTTTGTTTTGTTTTCGTGCACAAAAAGTATTCTTGACTGTCGACTGTTTAAACGATGTTTTAGTACCTTTCTGGACCTTGAAAGTGGTGGTTAAATTGCTGTCTACGGACGAGTCATATACCTCTTGGATTTCATCAATATCATAATTTAATATCATAAGATGAGCGAAGGTCTAAACTTAATGGGTAAACTAATCCTTTAAAACCTTCCGACAGTTTCACCAGTACCATCGTGTTCGACTACAAAAAATTATATATACAACTGAATTCTAATTTAGAAATTGAAAACATTCATCATATAAGATGTGTATTAAACCATTGCATACATAGTGCATTTCTCTTCACTCTCGTATTTCTTCTGATTCAATCTCTTATATTCTAGTGGATTCACATCTTTCCCTCTCTCTCCTTCATTTCCTCTATTCCTGACCATCAGGAGATTCATGTTATTTAGAAGATTAGATACCATTACCAGCCATGATTTAGGAGTGAGGAATGGGAGAACGTTGTTGTCTTTATTTGTTAGGCTAGTGGTTGTCAGTAGAAACCAGTCTTACAACTGCCAAGAGAGTAAACTGAGCTACTGTCACTGCGGTAATAATGTCAGACAAAAGCAGCAGCTTTATATCACACTATCTGAATGGTGTCCAAATCAAATTCATATTCAGTCCTGAAGCTGGTATTTTTAGGAAACCAACCCCGAATTTTCACGGTAGCAGTTTCTAAGCAGTCCATATTGTTTGTATTTATTATTATAGCGTAGATAAATGAACTTGTCTAAGACAGAACCGACAGTTACGAGACTGAGGAAAGAGCAAACTTGGAAGAGCTGTATAGTGGAGGGAAAAACAGTGTAATAATTTCAAGGTTTAATGGCATGTGTAGCTAAGGATTGAATACCTGCGTCTGACAAAAAACAGATCTAGATTTGTTGTTTGTATCAAGTGCACGGAGAACAGCAAATCACAAACCCTCCGAGAGCAAGAGCTTATCTAGAACAGAGAACAGACAACCACAACAACCATATCCTGTAAATATAGAGAGATACAGAAAGAGAAAACTGATACAAGGACAACATGTGCCCCATGTGCCTGACAAGACATTAGCTGAGTGAACCTGATGACACTAAGACATTAAATATTGTGACAGGAACATTATGGGAATATTCAGAAATATATTAAGAGAAATCTAACTCAGACTGGATGAATTAGGCAAGATTTCCCGGCGGAGGATCTCTAATCTTTCCATCTTCACATGAACTACTTGTTTCACAATCACACACTCTGGTTTGGTTAACTGAACCCCAAACACATCTGTGAGTATCGAGAAAGGAAGCCCACTGTTATTCTGACCAACACGTTCATTCTCAGCCATGTAAAACTATTACTGAACACATTGAGCACAACAGGATATTTCTCAATCAGCCTCACGCCAGCCTCAGGCAGTACTGGCCCACTGCTGGCCATTCCTCAACACCCAGTTGCCATTCAGCGCACATGTGAATGGTTTTTAAGGAAAAACAAGTTTAACACAGACTCAGACGAGCCGTTGGGGATGATTAGGTGCTGTTTGGCCCTGCAGGTGTCCGGGCAGCACTCCAATGTCCGTTCCGGATCCAAGGGGTGTGTGTGAGCACAAGGTTTGGGATGGGATGAGGTGAACGCATAAGAAGCGCTGCCTCAGGGGAGAGAACCGAGACATCCGGACTAAAGCCATGAGGTTTAATTCACTGGACAAACGACACCCTGGATCTGGATTTAGAGAATAATTCAGCACCTGTAAAAGTCATCCTAGATGAATGTGTGAGACATGTTAAACCATAACTGTCATGTGCAGTAACAGATCAGCCTGGCATAATATCATACATCTCTTTACAATCTCTTTACAAGATTGCAGGGTCAGGTGAGCGCATTAAGAGGGGAAAAAAAGACATGCGAGAATGTAGAGATGTAAAGTACTTCATTACTATAGTTATTTTGAGCAGTTTGTACTTGCACGTCAAGACTAATAGTCTTAGGATTTATTATTGATTTAATATTGAATTGATTATTTTATTGAAGTGAATATTTAATAAAAATCACTTGGTTGCATTGGACATGCTCTCAATGGCCAATCCAGGCCCAATGCCTAATTTTGTGGACGAAAAGGTCAGAATGGATCACAAAATGCATGTAGTGAATTAAATATTCATTGTGTGAATATAATATGTGATTTTGTGCATTAATATGAATGTAATAAAGCAAGTTGTATGTAATGGAATGTAGCTACTAAAATTTTCTTGTACGAAATATGCATTTGTACACAAAATGAGACACCCCTTAAAAATGATATAAACTTGCACTTTAGAGAAATCGGAATCGCAGGAAATAGTCAGAATTGTCTGTTATAAACTTGCAATTTTGAGAAAGTCCAAATTGCGAGATATAAACTAACAATTCTGAGAAAAAATTGTGAGAAATAAAGTCAGAATTGCAAGAATAATGTTGCAATTCCCGTTTTATTCCGTGGCAGAAATGGGCTTTCATACAAAAGTGTGCTGGGGGTTTTAGAGAAAAGCATAAAAAAACAGGCAGCAAAATATAAGTATATAATAAATATTTTCCATATAATATTGTGGTTTTCATATAATGATAATATAAAAGCCAATTATTTCATTTTTATATTCACGAACATATAATTTTGCTATTTTTATAAATCAGTTTGATATGTTTTTGGTTAGATATATAAATGTATAATTTGTCAGTATAAACACGTGTGTGTGTGTGTGTGTGGTAGAGGAACTGGTGATTACCATTAAGTAATTAGCCTTAAGTGTGTTGCTGACCTCTGCATTTAACAAATAACACATTATTATTGTGCCAAGCATCTGGATATGGAAGATTACACCACAAATGGAAACAAGCCTCTACAGTCTCAGTTAGTGAAGCATCTCTCTCCATTCACACAAGTAGCACAGATCTACACATGAAGTCCTCTGAATGTTTACTTAGTGTCTTACTCTGCCTTTGACTGCTTATCACATCTGTCAGTTTTAAGATACAGTGTTTTGTTATTGACGCTGGCTTTGTCCTGTGCTTGTTTTTACAGAGACTGTGGAGCATGGATCAAATAAATGTGACAGGTGTGTATGACTGGAACTGACACACACATGAAAAAAAAAAAAATTATATATATTATATATTCGAGCCCTTCACATTATTTTAAGGTGCGTTCATGCCATGTTGTAATTACCGTAATTACTGCAGATTCATTTAGGTGTTGATAATGGTGCCAAAAATAAAAATTGTCATTAATTACTCATCCTCATGTCGTTCCACACCTGTAAGACCTTCGTTCATCTTCAGAACACAAATTAAGATATTTTTGATGAAACTCAAGAGGTATATGACTCTTCCATAAACAGCAATATAACCACCACTTTCAAGGTCCAGAAAGGTACTAAAGACATCATTAAACCAGTCGACGTGACTGCAGTGGTTCAACCTTAATGTTATGAAGCGACGAGAATACATTTTGTATGCAGAAATCAAAACAAAACTAATGACTTTATTCAACAATCTCTTCTCTTCCCTTTCATTATCCATACACAGGATAATGCACAGTGAAGGTTTCCGTGTTTACGTCCGAATGCCGGCTCAGTATTGGTCGACGCTGTTCACGTGAGCAGCATGACGCATGCATGTGATACGTTCTGACGTAGAGCCTGGAAGCGCTGGACATAAATAATAATTACGACATGCCGTGAACGCAGCATTATTCAAGTGTCTAAACTTTTAAACTTTAGTATGTAAGATTGATTCATATACAGCCAGTGAGCATCTTTCAATAACAGTTTTTTTACATGTTAACAGAAGCATGCAGAAGGAGAAGGGACAGAGGAAAGACGAGACATACTGGAGGGAGATCAACGCGGCCATGGCCCTAACTAACCTGGCTCAGCCCAAGGACGCGGCCACCGCCGCCACCACCAGCTGCATCATTCAGAAATCCTCACACATAGCTGAAATCAAGACTGTTAAAGTGCCTATCCTGCACAAATACTAATGCACACACACCCGCAGAAGATCCCGCTCTTCTACCTTTGGAATTCACTTGTTGTTTTGAATATTGTTTATTACATTGTTGTACTGATAAAGAATGAATTTTTTTGGTACGTCTGTTTTTATTGTTATTATGAGAGCGATGAAGTGCCCTGAAATGCAGCACTTGTTTAGTTCACCGATTTGTGCATTTCCTTTGGCTCGCACAGACTTTTTTGATAAGTGTTGATGAACTGTCAGTGCGACAGTATTTCTGAACGAGACACTTTTGCAATGTTAACTTATTTTGATATTAATCAGAAATTTGTATTGTATCGCACCAAAGTGCCTTCATGCATCTCAAAGGAGAGATTAGTGAGAATGTACAGTTCGTGTCCTCTCTGAATGAAATAAACGGTTGAAATAACAGGAGGAGTGTGTAGCGCACTCTTCTCTCTGCTTCTCACAGCCGACAAGAGCTGCTGACCTTAAAATGAAATCAGCATAAGTCACAAAGACATGCACGTGCACCTAAGGCCATTTCTGCATGTTTTGTCTTAACATCTCATGTGGCTGTGACTACGACATTGTTTTGTCTCTACAATTAAAAACTTCAACTGTCACCTGCCAACAATAGCCGTGAGCCGAGAGATAAGTTCAGTCAGCCTACATCAAACTCAAACTCTTCCTTACAGTCTCTGCTTCCTCTCATAAACTCAGTTATGCACATTTTTTCAGATACACAATGAGAAAGAGAGGGAGACAGACTTCAAGGTTTCATCTGTATCTGTTTGAGACGAGGACTGTGACCCAAAGGGATATTTAGTAATCCATTATCAGTGCTAAACCGAACGGGTTGCCTTCTCACGTTTCTGCTCAGAACAAGATACTTGGTGGAAGCAGAAAATGATTTGGCCAGTCGTGTTTTACCCCCTTTTCTCTCTCAGCTGGTTAGAATTACTCTGAAATCGCTGTTTACAAGAAGTCCGAGAGACGCTTCCATAAAAAACACACAAACCATTGCAGTATTACCACATCTCTGATTCAGTGAACGTTCAAACTTGTTTGCAATCTCCATGTTTGTCCTGCGGTTTTAGCTCTTTTTGTTAGTGTTTTTGCCTTTGGTGAAACCAAGTTGTGTTAGTCTTGTATTGACTGAATGGAAAAAAAACTATGTTCAATGCAAATGTTATTTACATTAGAGTTATGGATGCCAAGTACACAATTTAGACATTTAAAACGCCACTTTTGAAGTGAGCGCAGTAATACTTGCTTATGTTGATCTCCTATGTTTTATTTTTTGAGGAAAGTCTCCACCTGCTTGTGGTGAGACAGGCCAAAGAAACTTATTCAAAAAGCTGCATGCACTTATCTGACCCCTCCCCCTTTTTTTATTGTTAATATTATTAAAAATAATATTTACAAACACCCACTGAGACTATAATTCATAGGTACTATGTCCTGTTTTCTTGCTCTAAAGAGTAGTGTAGCACATTTTTAGTAAATTTTCTAACAAAACTGGGAAAAATGTATGATCTGATCTGCTTTTGAAATCTCATTCCTTTCATTTTTTTCTCTCTAATCCATTCAAATCTCATGTGAATCTCTTTTGGCCTTTGCAGTGAACAAAGAGAAGAGAAAGTATCAACCTGTTTTGTTTTTTTCCCCTTGCACACTCTGCTCAAAAGGATGCTGACAGACAAACAGTTATTTTGTGCACACTTTAGAACATTTGAAATGATTAAAGACTGTAAAAAACTTGTAATAATAGTCTGATTTTTTTATTGTTAAGTTATATTCTTTTTTTATTTTATAGAGACTGGATGTTTGTCCAATGAAGGAATGCATAATATCTCATTTATTCTCTGATTTTCTTTTAATGTTCAGTTTTACGCCAGGAACCTTGTTTACTTCAAAGGAACATTAAATAAAACATTTTTTTGATGATATGATGTTGCTTGGCGTTTCATCATTAAAGTTCTGCACCAAATCTTTCTTCAGATAAAACTGATCAGAGATTTAATTGCTAACATTTAAACAGGGTCTCAATTTGCATTTTAACTTCAGTTACTTTATGAATAAACATGACTTTTTCTTGAGTTTAAAATGAATAAATTCCAAACAGAAATGTTTTAGGGCCAACTTGCAATGAATAATTCACACAGCATTGAGGCAGACAAATGAAATTTCACTAATTTGTCTCTGTGGTTTGACCTAAGTTCAGATGACAAGCTTCTTTTCTTTTTTAGCCTCTGCATCTTTTTGAAAGCGGTCATGTTAACAAGACCCTGTTTGCCTTCACGCTGGTTTCAGCCCAGTAAATACAAAGACACCGCACCGCACAAACAGAGCTGGAAATGGATGATGAGAATGGAGTTCTCTGTGATCTTGTCTTTCCTTAAGGGTTTAATCCTGAACAAATGCTGGGAACGGACGCATTGGTGCTCACTGTGGTATTGACTGCGTACAGCACAAAGCTGCGCATTTAGCTAAACAAATCGTAAGTTAAGACGTCTGCCGTATTAATCTAAGACACAAAACTGAAGCATTAATGTGCGTTTCCATGAACACTGTCAACAGCATCAGGCTGGAAATATGAAAGCCTATTTTCTGCATTTTCTCAGCATCTATCCAAATATACTCTACCAAACACATATACAGTGTCCCCAAAACTTATTTGGACACTAAAGTCACCAAAAATGTCTAAATGTCATTGTTTTAAGTCTATCTGTAATCTATATCGTTTTATAATCTGAAACCTAATAATCTTTTTGCAGGATATTTTGCATTACAAGTGTACTTTCTAAAAGAAAATGTCATTTAGCTCAATATTTTGTTCTATATGGGACATAGACAATGCACAGACATTAATACATCTTAATACAAAGTGGGAATTTAATGTCAAAATACTTTTTGTGGCCACATTCAATGCCCACACACAAATACTAACTCGGCTGCCAATGAACAGTTTGAAAAGACTTAAAAAACAACATCAACAGAAGAGAAAGAATATCAAAACAATAAATGAAACATGAATAAAAACACACAGCCACCAAGATTTCCTAACTGTTTAGACTCTAATCTTATCTCACTCATCTACTCTTCATCTTTCTCCAGCATCCCTCTTTCACGTTTATTGGTAGAATGTTGCTTGGCCTGGCAGTCATGCAGTATTATGAGAGAGAGAGAGAGAGAGAGAGAGAAATTTGGTTCTATGCTTTCAGATCATATCATCATCTCATGAAGTTCATAGTCATAGCTCCAAAAGGGCACTAGCATAAATCAAGTCCCCTTGTCTCTCTTCAACTCTCTCTGTCCTACGATTGTCTCTCCTCTCTTCTCCTGTTTCTCTCTAAGCAGACTGGCAAAGATCGGCGCTCTGAGCAGAAATTTCCATCGAGGCCATTTGTTGAAATGTTTGAGCAGGTTTTTGTGGATCTCACCCATTATCTAGCTGAACAGGTTGAGATGCTGGGCTGGCCAGCCGTGTGACACACTCCAGACGTCCCCCCACCCTTCTCATCAGACACAGGGTCCAAGATACTGTCAAAAAACTACACACACACACACATACACATGCAAACTGAGCACAAAGAATTTCCAAAATCTTTTGAACAGGGAAAAGTGCTTCAGTCAGATGAAGAAATCTGACCCATGCCCCATATTGGAATAATTAGGTACCTTGCCTAAATGGTCTGTTGGTCCATTAATTATCAATTGCCTGTATGGACAGTATGCTGGATATGTAGTCCAAAATCTGAGCACTGATTAGCCACTGGGTCAGATACTATTTGAACCCTATAATGATTATAAATGTGGTATGTTTATGTGACATTACATATTTTGTCATATTTATTACATATAATGAAAATAGATCATTAAAATAATAATGTTCAAAAGTTTGTAGTCAGTAGGATTTATTTTTGAAAGAAATCAATACTTTTATTTAGCAAAGATATATTAAATTGATCAAAAAGTGACTGTAAATCCTATTATAATGTTGCAAATTATGATTTCTATTTCATGAGAAGCTGTTCTTTTGAACTTTCTATTAATCAAAGAATCCTTAAAAAAAAAAAAAAAAAAATCAGTTTCCACAAAAATATTAAGCAGCACAACTGTTCAACACACACACACACACACACAAAATAAATAAATAAATAAGAAATGTTTCTTGCGCAGCAAATCAGCATATTAGAATGATTTCTGAAGGATCATGTGACACTGAAGACTGGAGTAATGATGCTGAAAATTCAGCTTTGCCATCAAAGGAATAATTTACATTTTAAAATATATTCAAATAGAAAACAATTGTAATAATTTTTTCATTTACATTTAGTCATTTAGCCGACGACTTACAAACGAGGAGAACAGTAGGACAGTGTTTCACAATATTACTGTTTTACTGTATTTTTAATCAAATAAGTGCAGCCTTGGTGAGAAGGGACTTCTTTCCAAAACATAAAAAAAAAAAAAAAAAAAAAAAAACTTACCAATCTCAGGAATCAATAGAATTTCCAGGATAATTTTTCAAAGGCAGAATATTTTTTTTTTTTCTTAACCAGAGCTTGATAGAGTTTAGACATTTAATATGTTCTAAGATTTCTTTAATATCTTTTATGTGCATAAATGGTGCAAATAGTCTGAGTCACAGATAATAAGTTTGATCTATTGCATTATGTTTTCTAATGGATTTAAATCTTTCTTCCTTTTTTTTCTCATTTCAAAGCAGAAGGTGGTAGTTGGCATTGTAATTTTTATTTTTCTTCCAGATTCACAGATGTTTCAAGGAATTTCACTCCTTCCTTTATTCTGGCTTACACTTCACTCTTCAGAGCAGCACGGAGGCAAGCGTGTTTCTGTAGCCGTACTTCAGTGCGCTAACCTGAGGTGCTCAAAACATTTCCTGTCTTTAATTCAGTGAACCTCTAAGAAACCACCAGAAACATCAACAAAGAAAATCAGTGGTTTTAAAGGTGTTATTAAAACACAAATGCACAATATGCTGCTTTGTGTAGCGCTCTGTGAAGACGTATAACAGAGGTGTTTTACGGAAAAGGGATTAATCAGAGACATTGCTGGAATTTCCACTCGCACTGAATGTGTTGTGCCCCAAAAAAAAGGAAAAGAACATCACTTTAAAACTGAGCCACGTCATAAGAAAAGATTTCACTTTAAACCAATTAACAGAAAAACTGTCTTTTTGTTTTTTTCAGTTCCTAAAAAATGTTATTTATCGATTGAGTGGTTAATTTCTGAGATATTATATATACATACATATATATATATACATATATATATATATATATATACACATATATATACATATATACACATATATACATATATACACATATATACATATATACACATATATACATATATATATATACATATACATATACTATATATATATATATATATATATATATATATATATATATATATATACACACACACACACACACACATCATATATATATATATATATATATATATATATATATATATATATATATATATATATATATATATATATATATACATATACACACATTATATATATATATATGGGTCACTGACAAAGGTTTTTAATAGTGTAAAAAACATTAGAGATATAATTAATTTTAAATTTTAATTGAGTGTTAACAATGAGATTGTGGTTTTTATAATCAATTGCCATTTTTTAAAAGATGGATAAAATTTGTTACCAAAAAGTCATTCGGTTTAAACAAAATCTCAGTTTTACCGCATGACACTTTTGGTTATACCGAATGACAATATTTTCAAACAATGCTAACAGGCTGATATTTAACTAGCTAGGTAGTTAGCTTGCTAGCTAGCTAACAAAGGGACAATAAAAAAAAATTATATTTAGGAAAATTTCCTGTTTACAATGTTTAAATTGTCCTAATGTTGGAAAACAGCAACAAAAGTAAAAAAATAAATAAAAAAAAATTAGTTTACTGCTAAATAGTTGTTTTTTTAACTAAATTAATTAAAAAATAATATTAATAATAATTATTATTAGTAGTAATAGTAGTAGTAGTAGTAGTAGTATTTATTAATGATAATAATGATAATGTACATTTCTGGCTGTCGGTGAAGGGCTATTTAGCCTTATTGATTGGGTTGTGGTGGTAAATGAGATAAACATTTGAGAAACATTACTTCAGATGATTATTTTACTCCAATTTTGACTTTACATTCTGTTCCCCTGTTCGCTGTGAAGCAACAAAGAGAAACAATCTGACTTTCGCTCAGTGTCCTCTTCTGCATGAACTTCTCTTTTCTTAAATCAAGTGTATTTGCTGCTATAGCCCTGTGTTTTGTTTAGAATAACTGACTTTCATGTCTAAACCGGATCAGTTGTTGCCAGGTCAGAAGTGCCATGCCACGAGTGGTTATGACAGCAGAAATATATTACAAAGGAGCTTGAACCACACAGCACATAATGACAAGATCAAACATAAAAGACACAGAAGGGGAGGGGGCGAAACCTCAGGGCCCATGTTTCTCTGTCTAATATTTCTAAACCGAAAGTTAAATAAATTCCTCAGTACAGCGAAGTGGAACCGCGTCAGTAGAGCAGATGGAAGGGATGGCAGCTGCAGCTGGAATGCGGTTTGGCTGAGAGGGACAGTGAGAGAAAGAAAGCAACGTCCTCACGCGCTTGAACCGTTCATATTCTCCAATACACTGCTGCTGATGAAGTGTTCTGCATTTGTGTGTGTGTGTGGCATGGAGTCAAAAGAAAGCACTTAAAAAATTTAAAGGTAACAGCGACGACTCCACTTTGGATAAACCTACTGTTGTCAATAAACAAACTGTCTAGACTCCAACTCAAAATATTGGTCTCTGGGTACGTTTTCTGATGTATTCTAGACTATACAATGATAAATACACAGAAATCATATTAGATGCCTATGTCCGCTTGCCAAATGTTTTCAGGCAGACAATATTTACAACTAAACTGACAGTAACGCATATTAGTGCATCGTATCACGATGAAAAATTACAGACAAAAAGTTTCCATCCGCCTAGTGTCACAGTGTTTTAAAACTGACCTCTGAATGGGGCTTATGATTTACAAATTACCATCTGTAACACAAAACCTCAACTCACTTTGCTCAGTGTCTCCCTTTTTCTTTCCTGGGCTGCTGTTAGTTCAACATCTCTGTGTCTGTAATATATCACTAGCGAATGCTTCAATCTCAGTTCCTCTCACACCTAATCCGAACTGTAACCGAAGTAGGATAAAACGGGAGTCAGATTTCGATACCGTCCAAAAGTATGCTGATATAACACCTGGTATTATGCTGGTTACATAGTTACACCAGCAGTTGGTGGCAATGGTGGTGACAATGAGTGAGTCACTGAAACTTTGTTCAAAACAAGGATTCAATCAGGAACAATACAATCTTTATGAGTGATTCATTGAATCATTTACCCACCCGTTTGCTCAAAAACACAGATGCCCTGTTCAAATACCCACATTTGCGGTCTTGGCCACTTGAGAGCGCGTGCACGCGACAGGAAATAAGTGCGCAAGACTGTCCCATGTCTTAAAAATGCCAAAGTGCACACCCTTAATGCACACTAAACCAACACGATCTCGAATACTGCTTCGGAGAGGATGCATTATGTTCGGGAATTCACATGCCCGAAATCGCAAGATGTGAATGAAAACATTCCACTGTAAGTTAAATTAATTAGATATTACATACAATTTGGTAGTAAAACAAAGTGTTACAAAGCACTTTTTATTTTTAGAAAGATGAGTAGGCTAAGTGTATTTTGTACAACATTTGCAACTGCTTCTTATCACTTATTGGAAGCACCTGTGACTTTGTCTTACAAAGCTACTATTGAACAGACATTTAGAAGTTTATTTTAAAATGCAAAGTATTGAAAATAAAAGAAAAGCTCTGTAAATACTTGCTTTTTTTGCAAGACTATAAGTGCGTCCCATCAGTTAATAAGTTCTGTACACACTTGCAGTCGCTCACTTGAACACTTACAGATACAGGAAATACATCATGTAACTAGACAAGTGGTCAAGTGCAAAGACCACAAGTGTGGGTATTTGGACAGGGCAAGATTTTGAAACAATTTCCTGCCTTGATGAGTGAGTCATTGAATCATTCACTAAAAAAAAATTGTGTTCAAAAAATGCAGATTCATCCAGGAAAGAAACAAGACGATGACTGAATCTAAATATGCAAACTTCCCTACTACATAGTAGTCTAAAAACACACTTACTACATAGTTAGTAAATTGGATGCGCACTTCAGAATCTATCTCATGAGGTTATGGTTTTGTGAATAGCAGTACAGTGATGCAACTCACTGTGGTGAGTCACATGACAATGACAATGTGGTATGTCTGGAATCATACTAGTATGATCATACATAGATTCATACTATTTAGAACATGTATGCTTTCTAAATCATAAAATAACTACTTATTCAGAGAGAATGTGATTTTGGACGCAGCCTATTGCTTTTATAAGTGAGTCATTGAATTATTCACTCAAACGATTCATTCAAAAACACTAATTCAGGAACAAAACACTAGTACTGGTAGTGGTTAATTCTGCTGGGTCTTCATTTAGAAATATTTTTGTGGGCAGAGCAAAAAACAATCAAAAGGAAGTATTGTGTTTAAAATGTAAGTTACTAAATATTAACTTATTGTTTATTGTATAAAAGCAATACATTTGCAATTGTGCTGTTGGTCTGAATATCAGCATATGGCTGTGATTACCTGCGGCCTCGTGCCTACAGCCAAATGTTTAATAATTGTTGTACTCACAAACACTCTTACCCTTAACATGACATATTTTCTCTTAGGGAATCCACAATTACACATGTAAACTTGGCAGGCAATGTGGCATCACTTTGCCAATGGGTATTTTGGGACAGCACTCATACAAGAGCACTATGATGGCTTCATAAATCCGAACGCTGACAGACACTTTCCACAGGCAGGCCCCGGGCCCTTCATACGCTGATTTGCTCCCTAACTCACTCATTTCTAAACATGTCTTTGTGTGTTTGTATTTTTGATATAACCCTGATGTCTGGATTTAAACTCCATGGCGGGAGACTTGTGGTGAGCAGGAGTCACTTTACAACACATTAAGAGAGTGCAATACTCATTAAGAGAGGAGAAATTGAGCACACAGGGTGTCAGCAGCGTAACAGGTCCAAAGACGAGAGCTAGAGTTTGAAAGAGGCCTTATCCCTTATCTTTCTGACAGCAAAACAATTTTTTCAATTACACATTCAGTCATCAAACAAAAAAGGTTAGTTCTCCAGGGGAAAAAAGTCGGGCCAGACTGCAACTTTTCCGCTTCCTTCATTGTTTTGCTCCTGGAAAATGATTGATTGGCCAACATAATTGAATCAACATTGAATCTTTGTGCACATGCACATCACATTACAAATAGGGCTCTTGCTCTCTGTCGTCTATCCAAAGCAATAAAAAGACAATAAAACAGAGAGATGTGCCTGGGAATCGCTCTATGATGGTAATATATGTCTCTCTAGATCCTCTGACGTCCACTGTAGTTCATTGAAACACTCCACTTTCCAGTCAAACAATTGCTAACCATCAAAGGTCCTATGAGGTCTCCACCTTAACAGACGCTTAATCCAGGTCTGAAGATTAGACAAACTACTGGACTTATACAAACTGACAGCATAACGTGAGTTTTTCCTTTTTGGAGTGCACTGGCCATCGTTTAGGAGCTCTATTCTAGAGACTTTGATTTTGACATTTGAGATTGTAGAATTTGAGAGGTGCAGACTTTTGATTAAAGTATTGGGCTGACATGTATATGAAATTAAACAAGTCAGCATGAGTAAAAAAACAAAAAAAACAAAACAAACAAACATTGGTTCTTAACCAAGGGGGCCGGGGGCCAACTAGGGGGCCTAAGCAAACTTTTAAGGGGGCCGCAGGATGACTTGAAATCATATTTTAATCCCCTCCTATATATATATGGGGCTTTGAATATTGTGTTGGACAATTGGGGGGTGGAGGGTTTTGAGTCAAAAAGGTTGAGAACCAGTGCTTCTTTGATCCAGTTTACTCCTGGTATCAACATCCATTTTAGGTGATCCAGTCTCAAGTGGTCAGTGCTAAATGCAGGTGTAAAAAGTCTACAAAACAATTTGTGAAGCATGTGGCCACATCACATTTGTAGTGTAAACACTAAGGCCCTGTTTACACCTGGTATTAAGATGCATTTTGGTCGATCCGATCACAAGTGGGTGATGCTAAATACAGGTGTAAATGGAGTGTTAAATGTTTTGAGCTTGCCCACTTTCAGAGGTAGTCAAAAACAAATTTGACTGCATTGCTTTCATAGTGGTCGAATGTGTTTGAACAGTCACAAAAGACCGCCTGCTCTCCACCTATTGCGACCTAATGAGTAACCATTATGGGAAACGCACTAGCCAGACGGGATTTAAACTTTGTCAGCTGAATACCCAAGTTCGACGTGGTTTTGCAGCTGTCAGAGCAGAAACAAAAGCTGATGCTCTCTGTATGTTTTTCCATCGTCTCTGTTCGTATGTAAATTGCACAAACTTATTTTCAGTGTTGCGAACTGCTTTCAAATGAAAATAGCTAAAACTGGTAGCTAAATGTCACTAGATGACATCACAATGGCAAATTCATTGATCTATATAAATATGAATATAGATCAGTGGGCAAAATAAGAATCTAGATAAGGTTTGTCCAAGAAGTTGCTAGATTTGTCCCTAAACTTTTGAAAAAAAGTCTCAAAAGGGATGGGGAAGTCACTAAATCTAGTGACAAAATCGCTAAATTGGCAACACTGCTTATTTTGTCCATTAGATCCAAAGATCTGGAGAAAAAAAAAAAAGAAAAACATTGACCCATAGACCCTCCCATCGAAGAAATCAGGACAGAAGAGGTCAAAAGAGGACAAAAAAGATGGATCAAAATACCAGGTGTAAACTGGACTGCCTACTCACCTGTCAATCAAGCATTTTAAACTTAAAAAAAAATCTCAAGTTAAAATAACTAAAATTGAGTACATTCGAGAGCAACAGTGCACTGACTTTAAGATTTTATTTGACTTTTTATGCTTTATCAAAATGCAGCACTACGCTTACATAATAAGGCTACACACATATAATGATGTAGTTAGAGACTTTCTGCTCACAGGAAGACATTTGAAATGTTAATATCAGGTGTAGAAAGGGCTGCTGAGTAACTTGCAGGGACGTGAAGGCGGGATATGATGGCCCACCTGGTCTGTTATGTGCTGTAGCCTTATAATAATGCTGCTGGTGGCAGGACTGTGAGCTCAAGAGTACGTATGACCTCACTCTGGTGTAGGCGCTACTGTCTGGAGCTTGATTGGCCAAATGTAAACATTTTAGCACTGAACTTTGCCAAAGGTGAAATCAGACTTGAGACCTCCAGCAGTGTAGTCGAAAGCACCTCAAAGCAGGGCTGCTTTTGCACTTTTAAAGCCAGAAGTGTAAGAAAGAATTACTGGCACTCACAACACGCTCAGAAAAGCATTAATCATTAGCTGTATTTTTTTGTACCGTACAGGGTAAAAAAAATTTAAATGAGCCAACAAATCATAGTTTGCGCATTAACAAGTACACTAAAGTGAACATGTTTAAATCTGATGCAGTTAAATCAGATCAGGTTATTTACAACCTGGGATACACAAGTAAAAACATAGTAGTGATTTACTGCTACTTTTAAGCCCACCAGTATTACACAATATGATGGGTTTCACATTATATTTCAACAGAGGAACAGAGACTGGCTATTGAAACATCCATCCATGAAATTTCAGGCAATTTTGTGCCTTCAACTCACCGATGTGTCCAAGTGCACCAGATCAGACAGTCAAAGAGAAATAAATACTACAATTATTTCACAAGGCAAGATTATTTACACAAAATAGAGAGTCTGTTACCGCGTGTGCCAATCATATGACCCGTAGGACCACCAGACTGTTTTCATCCTCTTTTCTTTCATTCCTCGGGAACACAGAAAAGGGACTGTCTCAGTGAAACATGCGGTTTTTCCATGGCATTGCCTCTTCTGCTTGAGGAAAGCTTACACCCTCCATGTGTTGATACAATGTGATTAGTTTATTATAGAAGCCTGTGGCTACAGTGTTCTATACTGTAGTAGTCAATCTGGTAGTCTTTATGTGTGCATGTACGTGTGGAGTGAATGACAGAATGCTACAGGAATCCCACTGAGCGGACCCAGGCCAACGGGATGTCATATGGGAGCACACTGAAAACCGCAGAATTGCTAAAGATGAATGAAGCCACTAATTCATACTCTGGCCTCCCATGTGCCCACTTAGCTTTGTGCTAAAAACTGACTTTGAGAGCAAAGGACCTTTTTTCCTTTCAACATAGGGTCTTTTATTTTCCATCACCACTAAGTCAATACGTGAGGGGCAGAAGACGGATGGTCATGGTCACGTCAGAATTCATGCGGTAGACATTTGCATTATGGAATTTAGACAGCGTTATTAATTTCCTTTTTATTGATGAGGAATGCACTGCCGCCCATTTGTCTGGAAAACAAAGGTGAGGAAAGAGAAGAAAGCAGAATTGGGTTTCTGGATGTCAGAGCTCTGTCAAATATAGAGATTGGAAACTGGACAGATCTGAGAGCGTGGACAGCCCAGCCAAGTCTAAACCGTGTGCAACAGGTTTTACAGCCAGGAACGTCATCTGTCCAGAGCTGAAAATTGGAATTCAAAAGTTTGTTTTAAAGATTGAAGTCAGGGAACAGATAGTGAGCTTCTTCATTCTTCTTATCATCATATATCTGCTTAAGTCTCTCAACTGTGTGTAAATGAAATTTAGCCTTAACTGGCTTAGTTGTAGCTAAATAGCTGTTTGGTCAGTGGCAGCAACATTGTAAGAAACAATGTGCAATAAGGGTGCATATTAGTATTTTAAATTACTGCTAAGGCAGTGGTTTCAGCCTTTTTTTACATGATATCATCCAAGGCAGCCCCCCACATTGGCTAAGAAATTTCCTCTGCCATAATTATACAGCTTAAATGAATTATGACTGTAATAATGACCAAATCGCCAAAACGTAAAATAGATAGGCATTGCTATAAAATTGTGTTGGAGGCCCACTGTCTTAAAAGATTAGTTCACTTCAGAATTAAAATTTCCTGATACTTTACTCACCCCCATGTCATCCAAGATGTTTATGTCTTTCTTTTTTCAGTCGAAAAGAAATGAAGGTTTTTGAGGAAAACATTCAAGGATTTTTCTTCATATAGTGGACTTCACTGGGGTTCAGGGGGTTGAAGGTCCAAACTGCAGTTTCAGTGCTTCAAAGGGTTCTACACCAGGGCTCTTCAAGTGGTTTCATTCGAGGGCCGGATTATCAAAAAATTTTTGCATTTTCTTCTTGGTTCGGTTTGCTTTCACACGGCAATATTTCAATGCGTAGCAAAATGTGTTTATGGAAGTCACATGCGTGTACAACGATGTGTGCAATTGGACAAGTTTGCGTCAAGAGCATATTGTGGCTTGTTTAGTATCTAATGTCGAGACACACGCAAACACTATACAAATGTAGCCGTCATTCCCACTGTTAAATTATGTACTACATTCGTACTAAATTCAAGCACGATATCTCTGGATCTCCCAGCGCTTTCTAATAGACTGTGTCGAGACAAATGCAAACACTATTTGAATGTTATAATGCAGCTACAGCGGGAATCCGTTGGGTTGGATTGCTTTCACACCACAAGCGAACCAAGAGGTAAAACAACGATGCTGGACAATTTTGACACAATTTTATAATGCGTGGCGAATCGCAGAGCTAGTTCAAGACTAGCTAGACTAGCTGTTTAGCTAGATAAGACCCTTATTTCTCAGCTTCCACTGCAATTGGGACCTTCACCCCGGTGGTAGCCAATGAGTCCACTATACTGAGAAAAATCCTGAAATGTTTTCCTTTCGACTGAAGAAAGAAAGACATAAAACCTTGGATGACATGGGGGTGAGTAAATTATCAGGACATTTTAATTCTGAAGTGAACTAATCCTTTAAGGTACTTGTATGCATTCTTTAGGGGTACAAAGATGTACTTTTAAGGGCACTGCCCCATTGACAAGGTGTTGTACTAAAAGTAAAATTTTTGCAGGGTTGGGGCACAGTATAATGATTTGTAATTTTGAACGTTATTACAAAGTTGTATATTGATACTAAAAAATAATTACATCCAACTAAAACTTAGTTAAAAGAACAATTTTGTAGAGAAGTGAGACTTTAAGGTGCAACAATGTCTTCAAAAGACCACACACAGCTTTTGAGTTGTAGGTTGAGTACGAAGGAACTGCACTATGACCAATATGAACTTCCAAGGTACATAGCCAACTAGTCAGAAGAGTTAATCATCGAGAAAGAATAAATTGTGGTTATTCTATCAGTTCATATATTTTAAGCACTTGAAAGCAAATGATCATGACAGTTGCAGAGGATCATTGCAAAAAATTACACGTATTACTACAGACTTTTCTAATCAACTTGATACTTAACATAAATAGTGTTTCAGATCCAGATAGAATCTCATTCTGGATTTGGAATGGACTGCAGCCAAGCAAATGGCTTTTCAGACCAATGTCACGCTTAACTGAGGCTTCAAAACTGGCCAAATATGCCATCAATAACTAGAGGATCCGTGGTACAAAGAAACCCTGCATTTCACCCCACATTGAGATGCAGTTACTGTATAACTCTAATGAAAATGTTCCTTTGGTTTATACACAGCACGATGCGTTAAATGTGCCTCTAGAGTGAAATACAGATTCCGAAATATTCACTAAACCCTGACCCTTCGTGCACTTTCCGCAAGCCATCCTCCGACCCACAACTGCTTTGGCTCTATTCCCCCGGCCGACATGGCAAATCAATCAGACTGATAACGAGAGCAGGGCGTGTGTGCAGGCCAAATTCAGTGACATTTGGGGAACTCAACACCTTTTGAAACCATCATTGCAGTCTCATAATGATCTTATGCAGGACAGTGTGATGAGCCCACAGAGAGGTCGTCTGAGCACTGAGCCATGCAAGAGACAGAGAAGGAAAGAAAGCATAAAAGAAGAATGGTTAATGAGACATGGGCTGATGGCCTAGGCAGAAATGTCCAGATATAAGCGCTCAGTTTGGTGTAATGAGCAAATAGTTTCTGGAGAACAGAACCCACCGATCTTCTACAGTCAGTCAACACGGTATCTCACCGCGGAACTCCACACAGATTCAAATGCCAGCAGTGTTAATCTCACCAACTTCATTTTATTATTTCTTATTATTGACAATTTCATTATTGACCTAACTTATTAACTTAAATTCTAAGGGCTTACTTCATGTAAATATATTAGGGCAAAGAGGTTCAGCTGACAAAAAAAAGAAAAAAAAAAAAAGGGAAATCCAGGCATTGCATGTAAATATAAAATGATGTAAATTTGTATATTTTACCCCTGGTTTCACAGACATTTCTTTTTTTTTTTTTGGTGCACTAAAAGTATTCTCGTCGCTTCATAACATTAAGGTTGAACCACTGTAGTCACATGAACCATTTTAAATAAGTCTTTAGTAGCTTTCTGGGCATCTGAAAGTGTTAATTATCTTGCTGGCAATGCAGGCCTCACTGAGCCATTGGATTTTATAAAAAATATCTTAATGTGTGTTCCGAAGATGAATGAAGGTATTACGGTGTGGAACAACATGAGGGTGAGTAATTAATGACAGAATTTTTGGGTGAACTAACCCTTTAAGCTAGTTCTAGCCTAAAAAGCATATTTGAGCTGTTTTAACTAAAAGTAACTTGCACTGACATATCTTAAAATAAGTCAGCACCATTTTGTCTCAAGATGCACAACAGCTTTGTTTTTCAGACAGTAATACATGGTTAAATGACTCACTGAGTGATAATTCAAATAATAATTGTGTTTGTCAGGAGCTAATTAGATTTGCAATGTTGAGAAAACAGTTCTTAAAGGATTAGTTCACTTTAAAATGAAAATTACCCCATGATTTATTCACCCTCAAGCCATCATAAGTGTATATGACTTTCTTCTTTCAGACGAATACAATCAGTTATATTAATAATCACCTTGATCCCCGAAGCTTTATAGTGGCAGTGCACAGAAACCACCTGTTTGAAGTTCAAAAAAGTGCATCAATCCATCCATCATAAACGTACTCCACACAGCTCCGGGGGGTTAATAAGGGCCTTCTGAAGCGAAGCAATGCATTTGTGTAAGAAAAATATCCATACTTAACACATTATAAAGTAAAATAAGCTTCCACCAAACAGGCAGAACTGTATTCAACTTACAAAGAAAGTGTAACGCCTCTCACAGTTCAAAATGTGTACGCTATGTCCTACGCCTTTCATATTCAACTTACGAAACACGTTTTTTTTCATAAGTTAAATACAGAAGGCGGTCTGGTGGAAGCTAATTATTTTGCTTTATAACGTGTTCAATATGGATATTTTTTCTTACACAAATGCATTGCTTCACTTCAGAAGGCCTTTATTAACCCCTCATTAAAGCTTAGGAGCATCAGGGTGATTATTAATATAAATCTGATTGTATTCGTCTGAAAGAAGAAAGTCATATACACTTAGGATGGCTTGAGGGTGAGGAAATCATGGAGTAATTTTCATTTTAGTTATCTAATCCTTTAAAAGTGAAATGATTTCTGTATATCAAGTGATCAAATGCTGTGGGTCTCAGTTTTCAGAGATTTCAGGATCATGACCAGTAACTGGTATGTTTGTGCAATTCCGCAAACATGGAAGACCTTCTGAATATATAAAAGCAGTAGACTTTTATAAAAAGGAACATTTAAAATATAACAAAAAAGTAGGATCAATGAATTATACACAATTTACTGCTATTATGAGAATAACATGTAATCATGTTATTCATAATAAAGTAACTGTATGATTACGAGCATTTTAAAATGTCATATAATCTAATTACAAGTACTTATTTTTTGGAATCAAATTACATAATCCAGAACAACTCTGGATATTAATAAAGCACTAACAAGGTTTCTTGATAAGGAAACTGCTTGAGGTGCATGAACTGAGGCAGAACTGTGAATAAAGAACGGTAAACTGAAGCACTTTGTTAGCGAGTTAACTAACCCCACACGTGATATGTTTATGTGTAAATATGTAAGTCTCATAACACAAACTTAATATTGCAACTTGCTTCTGCACAAAATGATGCAAAAGATCATGAACTGTTATTTTCACAGACAAAATTTAGAAGCAATTTTAGTCAGACTAAAACAGACTAAATTGAATGTGAATATGATGATGAAATACTGTCTAAATTCAAGGGATATTTTTGTTAGAACACAAAAAGTATGGCGAAAACAAGAAAAATGAAAATTGACTGCCATTTACAAAGATCTACAACTCCCCAACTCCTTATTACTGTGTTATGCATTTAGATAAAATTAAGAGTCTGGGAAAGCTCTGGGAAATCCTTTCCATGAAATTCCACAGATTTTTCCCTAAAATAAGTGCAGATAATGCATAATAATAATAATTATAATAATAAAAACCTAAATAACCTGACTCCACTTTTGAGGCAGCCAGAAAGAAATGCAATGTTAAAAACTCAACAAGGGGCCTGAGAATCCAAACCAAAGTCAATTTATATGCTTAACCTGAAAAGACCAAAATGGATGGTCACCCGCAAGTTAAATTTTGGACACTGATTCCCAGAACACTCGTCCAAACCAGGCTTTTTAAATACCCTAGCCAGCAACGTAATTAGGCCTCAATATTATATTATGCAATTATAATATTGTGCCTGGAATATCCTTTCCTGATCCAAGAGAAGGGTAAAACTGGCAGGTGGATACATTTAGCGAAGACTCTGGAGGAAATATAGCATACTGAATTACAGGACTATAGCATGGACAGCCAGTCATATAAGGACAATAGTGATACCACAAAACGCCGTTAATGTATGATCGACACATGCTTTCGCCGAAAAAAAATGTGTATTTAATCCAAGATCATCTTTCAGCTATGCCTTCATTTGTCAACTAGGAATTACGCACCTCTTGGTCAAACGGCTCTGAAGACATATCCACGGTGAAAAACCTGTAATCACTATGGTTACCGGATCTGCCTCTCTGTTCAAATACAATAATTTGGATTCATCACATCGGACGGGTGCGGAAACCATATGAAGATGCCGTCTGTACATGTGAATAAGCAAACACTTCAGTCACTACAGTGTTCACGCAGAAATGTAACGGGAAACGGTGAAATCTCAGAGGCCTGGAGATACATTCCTGTGGTGGGTCATATTTAACAAGAACTCACTGCTGGAAAAAGTATGAGAGAAATTGAAAGAGAGAGAGAAGAGTAGATCAGCATTATAGTGAGGAGAGTCAAACATCAACATTACGATGTATTTATGAGCATTGGATGCTAATATTTACATACAGCAATTAATATGCAGTATTGCACAAATGCATTCTTGTGTTTTATAGTTTTTGGAATTAGTGCGGAATAGCAATAACTTACATACAAATATCTGTAAAACAGAGAAATGTGATTATTTAAAGAATTCAAAATTAAAGTACTCAAATCAATGGTGACTCATGATATAATTTTGATATGTAGTGAATGGTTAAAAAAAAAAAAAAAATACACAATTAAATATAACTGCCCTAAAAATGCACAGAAGACATCATTGCATGCAACTGGACACTATATAATACATATATAATCCTCTAATAATGTGCATTAAGTGAAAAGGAATGCATAAATGCTCAAAATTATGAATTCTCTGTGGGTGTACATACAAACCCAGCGTTTCCTTCCACGTGTGCCACACACTTTCTGAAACTGAGGACTTTACCACCCAGTTTTTAAGCAATGAATACAAGACTAGACATCTGGGACCCCCTGGATGTTTCTCTAAAACAAACAGAACAGACTAAATAGTCCAGATCGAATAGTCCAGATTAAACCAGGAGAATGGAAATATTCATTTGGCATCGCTATTAAGTGTCATACATTTTTGGGGGGAACATTTATTATTTCTAAATTTGTTCTTTTGTTCCATTTCTGTTTGTGTAAAAACCTGCCATCTATAGTCACACCCTAATGACTCACTCGAAGGATTTTTAAACATTTTTTCCTTTCTCTAAGATGGACAGACATGTCAGGACAGCAAGTATTACACTGTCCATGAGTCCATGCAGGCGAACAGAAAGAAATTATACTTTTCCATCGATTCATCTCTATTCTAGTTATTTTTTACCCTCTTTTTATATGTAAAATATAGATTCATTGTGCCAATCTGTTTGATTTATAAACCCTTCAAAAACATGTTTTTAAGTGGGCGGTCCAAGTCAATAAAAGTAGTAAAACACAGATCCAAAACCATGGTAGCTCTATTATTCTGTAAAGACTGAGGGATGTGGAGAAACAGAGAGAGAACTGATAGAACTGAATTGAAGACAGATAAATTTAGCGAGAGAGAGGAAAGAGAGTTAACAAGTGACTGACAGTATAGGAAAAAGTGGAATCCAAAGATGGACAGATAAAGACAGAATTGTGTTCCGCACGTTGCAGACATCAAGCGAGGGCATGATGATGGAAATCTGTGTTCTACTGAGGTCTCATTCCAGCAGTTTGAAAGGTCGAGTTAGACTGATGAGTGTTTACCTCTCACTAAATAAGAAACACAGGCACTGGGACAAAACAAAGTAAAACATTTACGAGAAATATACAAACCAAAAAGCAAACTGATCTGAGGTATAATGGAGTAATCAAGCTTTTTGAGCATGCCGTCAATAGAGTTCTTTAAATTAATTTCATCCCTTAAAAAAAAAAAAAAAAAAAAAAAAAAGGCCAAAAGGTCCCTCTAAGGCTTAACTAGTTTTCCAGCCAGCATCCTTGTATGTGTCGGCTCTGTTAAATAATCAATGCTTTAAGCATGTGATATGACGGTGCTCTTATGGCAGCTTTGCTTGTGTACTTGCATAGGTACATAGACCAAAAAGGTGTATGTATCCTGTGTAGGTGTATGTATTAACTAATCTAACCTGCACTATTTAAACACCAGTTTGTGGGTTAGAGAAGTGAGCAATAAGCCCCACAGCCTCCTTGACCAGTTTGAGAGAGTTCAGACAGGGCAACTCCTCTTGTCTTGTGCACGCTCTCCCACAAGCCAGGAGTCTGCAGGATTTTCTCCACCAGCTCCTCAAATGCACATTGAACACCATCCCTCGTCTTAGCACTGGCCTCTGCGAGAGAGAGAGAGAGAGAGACAGACAGACAGAGAGAGACACAAACATGTTAGTTAGTTAGTTTGTAAGTGTACAAACATATCACCTGGAGAAATCTATGACATGTGACCAATCACTAGGGAGCCACAGTCATGATAATGCTGATCGGTTGATATCACCACAAAAACTTTCACTAGCGACTATTCTGAGTTGTGACATCAAAGGCACCAGCAGACATATCTTATGCTCACCAAGGCTGCATTTTTTGATCAAAATAAAGTAAAACAGTACTACTGTTAAATAACAACATGTAAAATAATAGGGGTGTAACAAATTGATGGTTTGGTTCAGTTCAGTACAGCAGGGGGAGAAAGAAAACTAAACAAAATTGCTTTTTTTTTTTTCTAAGTCAAACAGTAGTTTACTGAACAAATTGTGTCACTGTCATGAAATGAATTCAATTATAATTAAAAGTTTCTTAAAGATATAAAAAGATATCTCTGCTGATGCTGTAAACTATATAGGGAGCCCTTACTTGCACATTCTCTACAATCTAATTATAAAATTATGTTTTTACTTCAATTGACTGTTCGCAAAGACCCGTCCCCTTTAGTTACTGTTGCTATGTCCGACAAGCCACATCTCTCGCCACACATCATGTTTTCACGCTGTGAAAAATACATCGCGGAGCAATGAACTCTCTCACTGACAACGCGTCGAAAGACAAGACAGAGCAGGTTACTTTTGATGTGAAACAAAGTCTCAAATTTTGTCATTTTTAAAGAAATTTAAACAATAAATACCGTTTTGTGGCTCTTTAATGTGTCGTGACAGATCGCTGTAGCGCCTCAGTTCAAGCAGCTCGTGAACCAATCATCTCATCCTACTAGTTCATTTATAGCATTAAATAAACATAAATGAACATCTTAAGGAATGTTGTTTCAATCGCGGAAAGACGTCAGTACACAGCATTTCTCAAATTCAAGTCCACCTATGTTAACCTACTAACACCCCTGACTGCTTTGTCGGACAAAATGGCGGATTCTGCGTTATGATTGGTTAGATCGCCTGTCAATCAAACTTCTGGGGAAGGGTTGTTGAAAGGTAATCATTTACACAGTGGCTGTCATAACTTGTTTTCATGACAGATTTATTTAAACATACATTAAATAATCAAGGCATCACTAACAAGTTATGTAAAATGTAATGAATATATAGGCTAATATAAGGCATATATTCTCTGGCGAACTAACAAGCTGTGGACTTGCCTGAGGTAAATGCTATGTGACAGTGTTTACAAGCTGTTTTATTGACGTCTTTCTGCCGTTGAAACACTGAGCGATTACACGAGATATAATACGTTTCACTAAGTTGTACTATATCTTTCAACATACCTTTAGATGTTCATTCATGTTTATTCTGTAACTTGTATTAAAGAGGAAGAGATGATCGCATTCACTCGCGCTCCGCGTTGTCGTTTGAAATGAGGCGCCTGTGTACAGTGGTCTGTCAAAACGGCATTTTTTTTGTTTGAATTTTGTGATAAAATGGAATTTGAAAGATGACACTTTGTTTCTTATCAAAAGTAACAAAACGTGGAGCTTAATACGATTATTGGTGGTTAGGCTACAACGCTGTATTCGTTGTGTAGATCCAATGGGCCAGGGCTGGCCAGGCGTACTGTGGATGGTATATCACGGTTTTTCAGTTTGGTTTGAATATAGTTACACCCATAATAACTGTTTTCTATTTCAATATATTTTAAATTTTAATTTATTCCTTTGATGACAAAGATGAAGAATTTTCATTCTAAACTCATTCTAATATGCTAATTTGGTGGTGAAATGTTTCTTATTATTATCAATGTTGAAAACAGTTGTGCTGCCTAATATTTTTGTGAAAACCATGATATATTTTTTTCAGGATTCTTTGATGAATAAAAGTTCAAAAGAACAGCAATGTAAAGTCTTTACTTTCACTTTTGATCAGTTGAATGTACCCTTGCTTAATAAAAGTGTTAACTTATTTTTCTTTTAAATAATAATCTTACTGACTCCAAACTTTTGGTATGGTGTTCAAGAAGCACTTGGTTTTTAATATTAAAAGTCAGTAGAAAGTAGAAGGGGATAGGAAACATTAAATTTGAGAAAAAAAAAAGCAAAAAAAAAAAAAAAAAAAGCATTGGCCTCCAGCACATGGGCTGCAGCCATATTGTCCATCTGCAGATTTCATTTGGTGTGAGGGCTTCACGGCTAATTCAGACAGATTGCTGCTTACATACCCACTCATGAGGCGTGTCACATGACTTACAAACCAAACCCACAGCGCAGAAGAATGCAGGACGTCACCCACAAATACATATACAGGACTGTTACGATTACACAAGCTCAAATGAGAAATAAATCAGAACCACTGAAAAGTCTGACTTCAATTTACTGTCATAATAAATGAATGCTCAACTTATATAAATAATCCATCTTTCAATTAAATAACATAATCTTTGTTTTTAGCAAATGGGCCCAAGTTTTTAAAAATAGTAACCCGTGTGTATTACATCTGTTGAATAAAACTAGCTTACATCAAAAGTCTGAATTTTCCATGTGTGAAGGTGATGAACCTTGAAATGAAATATGGGAACTGAAACCAAAGTAAAAGGGCAATGTATTCTTATTTAAACTAATGTTTTAGTAAATGATGAGGGTTCAAGTAATTAATCACTGTATGAAGTGAACATCCTAGTGACAACTCACCTATGAAAAGCATGGAATGTTTTCTAGCGAACTTCAGACCCTCGTCTCGCTCTAGCTCACGGTCTTCCTGCACAAAGAAAAAAAATCATTGTTTTTCATTAGAGTTACAAATACAGCAAGATTTTTCCATGTCCATTAATAAACAATCCAGAATCACTACTAATACTATAGAGCAGCGTAGAGATAAAGAAGCTGAAATAGCAAACAGGGAGCAGATCTGTCTATGTCAGGCTTTAGGAACTGAGTGCAGGCAGGTGTTTTAAAGACCAAAGGGAAATATATGACAATGATTGGAAAGGCTGTAAAACAAACAAACAAACAAAAAACAACAACAAAAAAAACAGTATTAGTGTAACTTACCTTATCGATTTTGTTTCCCACAAGCATCTTGACAAGGTCATTTCTTGTACAGTAAGTGTCCAGCTCATTCAACCAATTATCCAGCTTAGCAAAAGTCTCTCGCCTAGTGACATCATACACTAAAAAGACACAATACAACAACAACATTAAATAGACCATTGTTAAATAGACATTAGATTAATGCTTAAATCAGACATATAATTCAGAACACTGGACTGTATTCCAGTTTATTAGACTATAATTCTGCTGGTTACAAACATTTTGAATCAATCTAAAGCAGTATAACATTTTCGTGTTTTTTTAAATAGTATAGCAGTGGGTGAAAAAACCGTTCTGTTTGTGCTTGCTTACCCAGAATGACACCCTGAGCTCCTCTGTAGTAACTGGGTGTTAAAGTTCGAAAACGTTCCTGACCTGCTGTATCCTGTAAACATGAAACAAAAACAGCCTTCAAGTGAAATGGTGCTTAAAAAATATGTAACAATAAATATTTTGAATTATCAAGATATACATAAAAAAAAAAAAGGAAGAGTAACTTCCTTTAGGGAATAAAAGAAGGAACAACACTGCCATCTTGTGGTATGTTAGTAAAACACAGCCAACCGTTTATATAAGCATTATACAGTAAAGACCCATTGCATCTGTCCCATACAGTAATGTCCAAACTAAGACATGTTTTCCCTGGAGAATAAATATGTAAAACTAACTAACAATCAAAAAGAGTGGAGAAATAGCTAACCTACCCAAAACATAAATCGGTGCTCCTCTAAACTCTAAATTTATAAGACAAAGAGATAAAACGTAGTTGACTCCTTACCCAGATTGCTAGCTTTGCTCTGTTTCCATCCACAGCCAGGGTTTTCACCTTGAAATCAACACCTCAACGGAAAATAAATTATGAGTTTAGTACACTGAACATACTATTAACTTTATATATATATATATATATATATATATATATATATATATATATATATATATATATATATATATATATATATAGTCTTTTTTAAGAAAATTTGGACAGGTAAAATATTTCAAAAAGTTAAAAAAAAATAAATAAATAAATAAAAAAGTGGAAATACGGTCTAGATGCTTTATGAGGATTATGGTAAAACCATACATATATAGTGAGGCGGATTTAATTTTTGATGGACCCAGATATTTGTCAGGCACCAAGCCCAGAGAGACTAAAGTTAGAAAGACCAGGATTTACAGCTGAATGGGGAATTGTGGGTTTATTACATATAGATAAAAAAGAAAATAGGATGACTCAACCACCTGTCTCATCATTCACCAAAGCCACATCACTTACAAACATAAGTGATTTACATTCATAAAAGAAAAATGAAAGTATGTGTAAAGTTGACAGGGAATAAATCTCTCAGCACTCTGTGAATGAAAGATCTGGAGGCAAGAAATACTCCTGAATTTCAGCACAACACTGACAGATTTACCAGAGGAAGCCAAAGAAGGAGATCTGGACTTGTTTGGTTTGGATTGGGGGGCTTTGAAAAGAAAATGGCAGACACACCAACACACATCAACCTAAATGTGATGGCCACGGCTTTGACAACCGATGAATTTCTACAACTTATAAGGTACGAGCCAGTATATTATACATTGATCTTCATTGTAAAGACACTAGTGAAAAGGATTTGACAAATATATTTTTCAATATTTAAAATTTCTCTTTTAGTTTCAGAATTTCAACAATGACAGCAAAGTAGTTTTTTTAAGTAAGACCAGCACTAGAGCAGTACGTGTGACTGATATAGACAGTGGTCTGTGATGGGAAAATTGTTATAATTACATTATAAAGACACACAATTAAACAAAATTAAAAATCAAGAAACTCACAGCACAGTCAGTGATCTGTAAACAATTCATAACCCATTTACAGAACTAGATGGCAATCAAAACACAGTAATCAATATATAATATTGTTTTTTGTTTTTTTTAAATACTGTATAAAGCCTTTTTATGTCGAATAATATCAGAAAAATTAAAAACACAATGTGACTGTTTTTAGCTACGAAGGATGAGAATACTACTGTTTAAACCTCTGCTTGGCCTATATCATCATTACCTTTTTCATAGTCATATATGATTTTACACACTTACCAATTGTTGCACCAATTTCTGGATCAAATGTATCATCTGTAAATCTCAAAAGAAGACTGAGAGATAAGAGGGGAAAGGAAATAAGGTTAGCAATTTAGTAAAAAGCATTATAAAAGAGACTTTTCTTTCCTTCTTAATAGAAAACAACCAGACCAGATAACCAGATAAGTTGCACACATATGCAGATATATGTTATTTGTGGAACGGGAATTTGAAAGGAATAGATAAATTATTTGAATATTGCTGAACATTCAATGCCTAATGCTAGGTGAGACTGTTTTAATAAGCTAGAGATCTAAAGCTATATGAGATTGTTTTAATAAGCTAGAGATTTAAAGTCTAGATGAGATTGTTTTAATAAGCAGCACGTGCAGTGTGCGAATTGTTGTTGCTGTTGTTTTATCAGCTGACATCTGTGAACTTTAAGTCTATTAAGTCTCATACCTGGATTTGCCCACTCCGCTTTCTCCGATGATCAGTATTTTCAGAGTGGTCAAAATATCCTCGTTCATCTTTACCAGAAAATGCCACTGTGTGCTAAAAATACTGTCGATGTAAATAAAATAATAAAATGGAAGGTAAACTATTATTCGGTGGCTAAACGTTCCTCTCTTCTTCGGTAAAATCTCTCGATGGTGGTAAACATTTGAGAAACACAGTTCTGCCCTCTAGCGGATGTTTTTCCATTTATTTGTAGACGTTTACACATAACAAAGTATAATCGTTTTATTTACTAATTTCGAGATTTTGTATCTAACACACAAATGGAAATACTAATTTTTTATTTATTATTATTATTTTTTTAAACTCGGATTGGTCCATCCCGATAGCAGGTGACACAGCCACATAAATTGAAAAATCGGAATAATCTGCATTTGAACAATCTACCAGTGAGTGAGAAACTTTTACAGCACTAAAATGAGAACTTAAAATATGAGAAATGTTTTTACAGAAATCGAACCAGGTAGATAAACATATCTGTTAAATGTTCAAAATTATTTTGCTTGTTTAATCTGCGTCCGCATGAGGTCGCCAGTGTTCTGTGTGAAGCACTCACTGGATTTAATGACGCCAGAATTACTCTGAGCGTGGGCTAGTCAGAAGTAAAGGAAACTTTCCATTTTCCTCATGTTTTTTTTTATAAGACTCTGTGGCTAGATCGTTGTGAAATAAAATCTGAACGAAATTCAGCCCCTTTTAATTTTGGTTAAAGTCATTAGCCAAAGGTTAAACACAAATTATATGAATTTAGATAGAGAATATCTGTAGTGAATGCGCTGCTTTTGAACACTTCATTCGGCAATCTACGTTTTAATGTTTTAATGACAGCGAGGAGTGCTAGGCGTACGACAGTTCCTCTTTAAACTAAATTGCAGTCATGTTCTGAGAAAATTCTCGCGAAAATAATAAATAAATAACCAATGATGCGCACTTGACTCTGATATTATGGCAGACACTGCTAGATTAGTTCGCTGGTAGAACGGTCCATTGGTCGGTTTGAAAAGGTCTCCAGTAGTGTACAACCACTGCTGCACGGATGTGTGCTGTTGATGCCGTGTGCAAGCAGACTGTAGCCTGATGATAACTCCTGAGATCTTCCCAACATTATGAAAATACCATTATTTAAAGGATAGAATCTGAAGGAAACGGTAAGATTTGCACGTTTTTAAAAATGTTTCGTCAGTGACGCGCCGAGTCAGACAATTTACAGTGAAAAAATAGGCCTATCTGTTTCCATAAAAAATATACTGTATACATATATGTAAACCGTGTAGGCAAAATTGCATACATTAGACTCGTTTAAATCAATTAAAAATACCATTTAGCAAGTAGAAAAGAATGAAAATAACTATTCTATAAAAAGTATTTTATAAGGCTTTTTTTTTTTTTTTTTTTTGATTATAGAAGAATAGGATCCAGGAGAATGAAGTTCCAACACTCTAATTTCTAAATCTATATAAATATAATATAAACTAATTGGATCATTGAAGGTCAGCAGGAAAGACATAAAGTGAAATTAAATACATAATGGCCCGGTTTCACAGACAGGGCTTAGCCTAAACCAGGATTAGGCCTTAGTTCAATTAGGGCAGGTGTGGGTAACATTGATCCTGGAGGGCCATTGTCCTACAAAGTTTAGCTCCAACCCTGGAAAAAAAAAAACAAAACACTCAACTGTTTGTAACTTTTAGTAATCCTGAAGACCTTGATTAGCTTCAGGTGTGTTTAATTACTAGAACTAAACTCTGCAGGACAATGGCCCTCCAGGATTAACGTTCCCCACCCCTGAATTAGGGCATTTAAGTAGCTTTTATAAACGTTCACTAGAAAAAAAACATGGTGTGCATCTTGACACAAAACAATGGCACTGACATATTTTAAGATGTCAATGCAAGTTACTTTCAGTTAAATCAGCTCAAACATGCATTTTAGTCTGGGGCTAGCTTAAGCCTTGTTTGTAAAACCGGAGGAAAGTATATTTGTGTAATTTATATATATTTTTTTTAAAAATTCACTGTTTTTATTCATTTTGAAGAAGACAGTGTTTTTGTGCAAGTTAGTAAATGCATGTTCACATTTAGTCTAGAACTACAATAACAGTCATGTTCACACCGCTCACAACACCTCTGCACTTACTCTTATTTCTCTTAACATGGCGACAGGAGAGCTGTCAGTCAATACATGTGAAAGAGTAACTTATTTTGTTGTAACTGAAAAAGTAATGCGTTACTTTACTAGTTACTTGTAAAAAGTAATCTGATTATGTAACTCAAGTTACTTATAATGCGTTACCCCCAACACTGGACATGGCTGAATAAAGTTATGCATTATAAGACCCATATATGGTTATTTCGGGGAGGAAACGGCTGACTGGGTTTTCAAAATTATGCGCAGGTTTTGACGTACACATAGTTTTATAAATCTAAAAACCTTTGTGCGTACGCACACTTTTACACAATGCCCCAGGTCAGAGACTGTAAATAATTAGTTTCATAAAAATCCATGAAAATGTTGCCATCTGTGGTCCATTGTGGCAATTACAGTGAATAATACACAATGGTACATACTGTAGTCATACACACAAACACATTTTTAAAAGCAGTTTAATTATTTCTATGTACAGTATTTTTGTTGTCAAGTTGACAAACAGTCATCAGCAAAATAAAACTGAGTAATACATAAGGTGCAAAACAAACAATTGAGTCTTTGCTCCCTCCCTCAAAGCAAAATGACATTTAAAGCAAAATTGTTCACATTCCACATTCCTTTATTTCTGCAAAGTGAGGCTGTAAGCCGACTCAACCTAAAGGATTTATTTTACAGTTTTACTGTGTCAAATCAGTAAATCACTCTGACCAAAGAATAAGCAGTTGTGCAGAAAGACTAAAGCATCTCATCTACTTTGGTGAGCTGAAGACAACGATAACTTCCAAGAGATTTCTCCTTTATGAATATAGTGATACCAAGGTTTCATCCAGTGCTGACTTTTACAAAATGACTGGACAAAGAAAAGCTCTAAAGATCTATGGGCCCAAGTAGAAAAAAAGTAGAATTATATTTACAGAGGACCCTGCATGTAGTTTAGCTTGAAAATGTGTAGCCTCAAATCAAATGCTGAACTTTACTGCACAATAAACAAAGAGTTATAAATGTGCTTTGAACATTAGTATCTCATTAATACCTAAATTAAGCACCAAGACTTCATGATCTGGCTAAATTAGGAGGAGTTAACGGTTTAAGCACTGCTTAAAAGCACCATTTTCAGTATGTCAGGTGGCTGCACTTAGAGTGGTCAAAGCAAAGCAGGATGCTACAGCCTGAAATCTTCTGCAAAAAACATACTTTTGTTCAACCAAACATTTGGTTTTTGGAAGCAAACAGATTACTTACAAGCTCTTACACCTGCACAAGCACAGATAACAACTGCAAACTATAATGAAACTTCACATATGCACGCTTCTTTGTGTTAGCATACAGTGCATGTATAACTGTCAGTGTATGACGCATTGCAGTTTCAGTGCAGTGGATGGGGAAGAGCTGTACTTTCAGACCCAGTTTCCAGAGCAGTCAGCCAACAGAGGACCACACCCTGGCCTGAGCTGCCCTGTTCCCCATGGGCTGCTGTTAACATAGCCAAAAGTTTGGCCAGACCACTGGATTGAAAATAATGGGCCAGACACCGAGAAGGAGGAGAAGACGCTGGTAAAATACTTTCAAACAGATTACACTTTTTCTGTAAAGAACAAGCTTTGAATGATCACGTTCTGTAATTTACATTTATCTTAAGACATATATCCTGAAGCTGCTCTCTACAACTAGTGTGAAGCCAAATAAAAGGCATTACTAAACATCAACAGACAAACACAGAAAGGCTTATATTTACTTAAACATTTACAAATAAATACTTGGGAGATCTTGTCTTCCATTAATGGCTTCTTGTTGAAGAAAGAAACAGACTTTTATAGACTTTTAAGTGAGAACCTACTTAGACCAGTGAGCTTTGAGTGCATAATATTTAAATTGTAAGTTATGGACCATAATAACTAAAAAGATGTTCTGCATTTGTGATGTTAACAAATCATAATAAAATTAATTTCCTTTACTGTTACACCCTCTTATGCTCACCACACTGAAAAAATAATTTTCATGATTTATCACTTTTTTTTTTTTTCTTTTGTCAAATCAACTTAAATAATTAATGTGGTTCAGATAACAATATTCTGAGTTTCTGTTGATTAAACCAATCGCCTTCATTGTACTAACTCAAATTTTTGAACCAACAATTATTTTTTTACAGTGCAGGGCTGCATTTATTTGATTCAAAATAAAGTAAAAACAGCAATAATGTAAAATGTTATTACAATTTAAAACAACTGTTTTAATATATTTTAAATTGTAATTTATTCCAGTGATGGCAAAGTTGACTTTTCAGCTTTTTATTATTATCAAACTTGAAAACAGTAGTGCTGCATAATAATTTTTTGGAAACCATGATCCATTTGTATTTTCAGGATTCTTTGATGAACAGAAATTTCAAAAGAACAGTATTTATTTGAAACAGAAATATTCTGTAACATTATAACTTTACTGTCTTTACTGTCACTTTTGATCAATTAAATGCATCCTTGCTGAAAATGTCTTTAAAAATATCTTACTGACCTCCAAATTTTGAAAATTAGTGTCTATTTATTTTTATGGTTTACTACTAAAATCTGGCATTGTGCCACTGCCGTATGCCCCTTTATGTGTTTTTCCTGATTTGTAAGTTGCTTTGAATAAAAACAATAAATGTCAATTAATAGCTCTAGTCAGACCATGGTCCAATGATAGTGCTATAATGGGAAAAAAGCACTGGGCACTGGACTCAGTCAAGGTCTTCCAGAATTCATTCTGGAAAATAGTGTCTATGGTTCAGTCAATTCAATTTCAACATCACTCATATATGGACAAAATTAAATAAATAGATACAATGAAAGTGAAAAGTTGGTGAAAAAGAACTTATGTGCCAGATTTCATCTCCCATTCCTGCAAAAAAAAGAAAGAAAACAGATTGATTGCATAGGGGGAAAATATATGCACTGTAAACATCTTAAAATAAACGCAATTGTTTTTACGTGAGAACCGACACATTACCTGCTATTATTACCTATGTAATGTATAAAATAATTGCTGTGTGGTCACTCACTGACCTTGGCTTTCCTGAGGACGTGTCCTCGCACAGGTGAGGCTTTCTGTTGTGTCTGGCGGCGCAGCAGAGACGCGCTGTTGACTGGCAGAGAGCAGGTCTCGGTGTCACTGGTGTCACAGCTGGAGATGGGCGAGTTGTCCACCGTTCGCCTCATTAACACTGGAGACTGCAGACAGACGAGACATTTTGATACTTGCTTTTCTTTATCACTAAGAACTGAATGCGACACAAACCTACAGTTAGTATTACATCATGTCTATATACCGAGACAAGTAATTGTTGCTGTTTTTCCAGACCTGTGGGCTGGAGCTGCCAGTTTTGGGTTCAATGGTCAGGCCCAGGGTGACGCCTCCATTCAGGGCTTTCTTCAGACTCTCCTTAACCTCTGTCAATTCCAGCTCCAGACTGACTCGTTCGTCCTCTTTCAGTTTGCATTCATCCTCCACTTTCTTAAGTCTCTCTGTCAAAGTTGCCTGAGAACGCTTACCTGGGGGGAATAAACAGTGGGTGAGGTTATAGATGTCATTTAAGAGACAATTTGCACTACTGCTTCATTTCATTTTCAAGACAGATCAGTATTTACTGTCCTGCTGCTGAATTGCAGCAAAACATGGTATAAACATTTGTGTGCCAAATCAGATGTGGTACAATTATGTGGAGAGACATACGGGGTGGGGGTGGCTTTATGACTGTGTGTCAAGGGCAGTAAATCTTTAAAAATGTCAGATAATTGTAATAATCTTTTTATGACAAGGCAAGGTTAGTTCAAGTTGTAAATGGTCATGTGGTATAACCCTCAAATAACTTAATGATATTTATGAATGAATAAACTTTTACAACAAAAAATCATTTAAAAAACTTAATAATAAAATGTGTACATTTAAGTATTTAAGGTATAATGAAAATATGTTTTTACTTTTAGATTTTACTAAATCAAAAAGAAAACAAGGTAAATACAAAGAGTACATTTCTAAGTACACTAGAAATGTACTTATAAAAAAAATGGGGTAGTTTATTATTATTATCAATGTTGAACAGTTGTTCTGCTTAATATTTTTTGTGGAAACTGTGATACATTTATTTTCAGGATCCATTATTAAAGGTACAATATGTAAGATTTTTGGATTAAAATATCCAAAAACTACTAGAACAATGTTATATATTTTGTTGACTTGTGTTTACATTATCCCAAATGTTTCCATTAATGTTTAAATTCAGAGAAATAAGCAATTTTAACCAGGACACGAACCGTGTCGGTGCGTCGCCTATCAATGACATCATACCCCCGTTACCCTTGATTTCTGGTTTTATTCTGTAGAAACCATGGAAACACCAAAGACACTTCAATATATTATGTGTTTCATTAGACAGGTGAGCAACTGTTTGGATTAATCGACAGAAAACTAATCATGTTATATAGTTCAACACAGTAAGTCTTATTGCTTAAATCTCCTTTTCTTGATTTACAGTGAGTATCATGTTTACCATGCCTAATATCAATCTAGCTTACTGCAGTGTGCAACAAGTCGTAGCTGCATAGCCCCATAGTAGCTGTATAGTAGCTGCAGAGTGAACGCAGAGTAGCACTATAATAACTTTCAACACACAAATGTATCTAATACGATAAACACCGCTGCTTTACCCCACATATGCTTGACTGGAAGAAGCGGAAGCAGCAACTGAAGCGTAATAAAAGTTCTGCTGCTCTTGAGTCGTGTATCACTCTCGTCTCTCATTAGCAATCACTCCAGCGGTCTTCTTCAGCTCTCGGAGCACTCGGCCCTGCTCTGATTAATACTAAAGTAACGTTAATATTCTCATCCATGAACATGATTTCTGCCCGAGTCCCATCCCGATTCTTTTCCACCAGCTGTAGACGTGAAGACAACACATTCCATGATTCCGCAAAATCAAGGCATCATAAAGCTACGCCTTTGTTTTGAATAAGCGACATCTAGCGGTGAAAATTTACATAGTGTGCCTTTTGAATGGTAGTGTATATGGAAAATATGTCACTTGATGATTAAATCACAATTTTAGAGTATTAAACTTTTCTTAAAAATGTTATAATTTTCTTTTAAAATCATATGTCCACGAGTTCACACTTGCAAACAAGTCAGATAAATAAATAGTATGCATATTTGGGGTGCTGTCCGAGGAGAGGGCTCCAAGCTCGGTATTTGGCCCGAACCCAGAGTACTCCCCCCGTATTCTGGTTAAGGAAGATAACCAGGCGAGTGTGAGATTTGGTTAGGAAGATAACCAGGTGAGTGTGAGATTTGGTTAGGAAGATAACCATGCGAGTGTGAGGAGACGGGGTGGTGGAGGGATGCTGAAAAACTGTCGAGGAACATGGGTGAGTCGACTGTGTATTTATAGTGTTCTCCACTTATGCTGATTGGGTAGACATGTTGATTACTGATTGCTGACAGCTGATTGGAATGACGTGATGATTGAAAGGATCATTTAAATGTGCTCCTCCCAAATTTTGTTAATAAAACATCATAAAATAAGAATACAAAGAGCTAATTTCTACAAACTTGTCACTTTTTAAAATAGACTTTTATAGTCCTTTTCATTACATCAAGCTCTCTTATTTGTCATTGAGACTACCACAGATTCAATCAAACCCAAATGCCATAGTCCTGTTGACATCCTCACCTGTGGTGTTCTCTATAGCAGTGCGGAGGTCCTTCCTGTCTTTTTTCAGCTGGGTCAGGCGGTTTCGAATTTCCTGCTTCCTCTTCATCAGCTCCTCCTCTTTCGCTTGCAGTTTCTTGGCATCTGCCTCCACTCTGTTTTTCCCGTACTTATACTGATCCACACCTGTGAAGGTTAATGATGCATTATAATCAAAGTAAAACCATCAGAAAAGCTCTACATTTTTAACATTTGGATTCAGACTTTTTAATCACATTATAGGCCTCTGAGACCACAAACGCAGCTTAAAAGGCAGGCAGAATATACAGTGTACCACATCCAAATATTTTCGAGTCCACGTAAATGGCCACTGGATGGTTACAATGTCTGTGACTGACTGACTGCCTGTCTGAAATGGAATTTGGGGTGATTGAGTTTACAAAAGAGCATGTCAACAGATCCACTGCTGTCTAACAGCACTGCAATTTCCACATACCGGCATTCTCCACAAATCTGTGTGGCTTCTTTTTCCTTGAAAGAAATTAGTGGTGTAATAGCTAGGATAATGGATGCAGACTTAATGTCTGCTTAGTTTAGTTTCAGCCGAATGTCCACTTATAAAAAAGGAAGGGCTCATTTTGAGATTATCTATCAGATGTGCTCTCATGTGTTAAAATCTCTTACTAGAGTTGTTGCGTTTCACTGGCAGAGTGCTGCCAATTCCATTGGCCTTTTTGGGCTGGTTCTTGTCCAACTTCAGCTTTGCAGCGAACCCATTGGTGGTCAGGCCTTTCTTTCCTTTCATCTGATTGGAAGAAAGAAATATATGTGAGCTTTTGAACACACAAAAAAAGTTAAACTGATATGTGGGTTACTAACAAACTGATATATAAGAACTCTGATTTCGCTGTCAACACCTGTTACATTTTAAGTGTGTAATTTGTGATCAAGTTCTAAGATTACTACTTCATACAAATACTTTCAAAAAGGTTTCTGCTGCAAACCACATCTATTGAACCACACATGTTGCTAGAGGTGACATTTTATTTTAGTTATACTATAGCTGGCAGAAACACTTTTTTTCTATCCCTGTCCTATAAAATGTAACCTAGAGCGAACTCAGGAAGGCCTCAGTAAATCCATTCGAGGCCATGACCACAGACATAGATATTAAATAGATCAAAAACAGTCATTTCTGGAGCTGGGTGGTCCATAATGCATGCATTATGCAGCATGCACTATGTTTATTTCCATGTTTGTTAATAATATTAATTTAAAATAGGAATGAGATAAAGTTATCCACTGTTTAAAGTTGACATTATTTACTTTGTTAGCACACGTTAATACACACAAAAAAAATAGTTTGTCGTGGTAATCTTTAATCTGAAAATTTGCTTCTGTTCTGGAATGGCGTTCCCTCTCTGATGACGTCAGTTTGACGGCTTGGGTTGAATATCCTTAACCACTACTCTCCAACCGCCAGTCTGCCACGAGCAAGAAATAAAGAGGATGTGCGCTAAAATAAAACCCGCTATCTGTTCAATATTCTGTTGTACTTGGAAATACGACACAATGCAATGCAACTTCCGGTTCACATAGACTGTAAGATATACTGCAGGGCTCACCATTAAAACTTGTGTGCTTGAAGGGGCAAGTGAATAAGAATTTTACTTGCCTAACCAGACAAGTAGCTTGATGAAAACATCAATAACAAAAATAACTAGGTCACCAAAACTTCGGTCACCAAATATATTCGGGCAAGAATAATTCTGATTTTACTGGCAGTAACAAGGTTAAACCAGTTGAGGCTTGCACTTGCTTCATTCTTGAATGAATCAGCCTTACACATTAAAAGGATAGTTCACCCAAAAATGAAAATTTGATGTTTATCTGCTTACCCCCAGGGGATCCAAGATGTAGGTGACTTTGTTTCTTCAGTAGAACACAAATGATGATTTTTAACTCCAACCGTTGCAGTCTGTCAGTCGTATAATGCATGTCAATGGTAACAAAATCTATGAGAGTAAAAAAAACATGCACAGACAAATCCAAATTAAACCCTTAAATTAAAGCTTGTGATGACACATTGATGTCCTAAGACACGAAATGATAGGTTTGTGTGAGAAAACCAAAAGGTATTTATATCATTTTTCACCTCTAAAACACCACTATGTCCAACTGCCTTGAGCGTGTGCACAGCATCCGGTACGTGAGGTGTGTACGCGCTCTGGCGTAGTTTATGCATGCGCCGGAAGTGATCTCTCGCGCATATACGCCACTCATTGTTTACACAATGCACAAACATTGTAGGTACCATGGCTAATCAAAGTGGTACTTACTTGCGCTTATCTGGATTGTTCAAACCGACTTAAAACTAAAAGATTATGTTCTCTCACGCGAACTCATTCGGGAGTGGTGACTTTCCACGTATTCCCAACTTCTGAGCCTGCTCGCCTGCAGTTATGGTTGACTGCTCTTCAGCTGGATATCAACACACCCATTAAGGTACTAAAGTTGTTGAGGGTCTGCAGCGATTATTTTTCCCCTGATGATTTTACATACCCAGGAGAGGATCATGTACGACTTAAATCCAACATCCACATCCAACTGAGGTATGTGAACAAGATCTTTGTATGTGTCCTTTTTATTTGTAAAGCTGCCCTTATGAAATAACAAAATAAAATAAAGTTTTGATGTAATAAAACCATGTTTTTTAGTGGTTTACTTCCATTTATATAACAACTGTTGTACTACAGGCACCATGTTTAAACTAGAGCGCGTACACACCTCACGCATCGGATGCCGTGCGCGCACTCAAGGCAGTTGGACATAGTGGTGTATTAGAGGTAAAAAATGATATAAATACTGTTCTGTTTCTCGCACAAACCGATCGTTTGTGTCTTAGGTCATCAATGTGTCGTCACGAGCCACAGGGTTTAATTTGGATTTGTCTGTGCATGTATTTTTTACTCTCATAGATTTTGTTACCATTGACATGCATTATACGACTGACAGACTGCAACGGTTGGAGTTAAAAATCATCATTTGTGTTCTACTGAAGAAACAAAGTCACCTACATCTTGGATGCCCTGGGGGTAAGCAGATAAACATCAAATTTTCATTTTTGGGTGAACTATCCCTTTAAGATAACAAAAGTAACTTGCCACTAACTATTGGCAGTTTAGTTTTATATTTTAAAGTATCACTGCATTTTTTCCTAAATTTGCAGTGTAAATATATTCATGCCACCTCTGAGCTTCTGTGTAAATAAATATACATGCCACTTCAGATGCAGCTTGTTATTATTCTAAATGAATACACTGATAAAATTTAAGAATTTGACATGAAAGATGAAGCATACATTTAATACGGGTAGGAAAAACTGCTTTATAAAATGTAAAACATTTCCTGGAAATCCATTTAAGGGAGCAAATATCACAAATATGCTGATTTAAGTAAGAACTGATAGAACACTGATGAGAATATTATTTCAGAAAAAATTAAGCCTTAAGCTTATGCTTAATCTTAAGCCCTGTACTGTTTTTAGCCTGGGTTAGTCACCTGGTTAGTGTTAGTATTAGCAGCTGAGGGAGAGGAGGAAGAGGACAGAGATTTGGTGGAGAGCGGTGTGTTGTAATGCCCTGTGGAAGATGAGGGGCGGATGGATTTGGGAGAGTAGCGTGCTGCTAGTTTGGGGGAGGGCATGTTTTCATAAAGATCTGTATTCTCATAATGAGACTCTTCTTTCCAACGACGGTCCCCTGAAGATGGGGTGGAGTAGTGCGCATCTGGTACCTTCCCGTTTCGCAAGCATGCAAGCAAGAGAAAAGTGATAAGAAGAGAGAAATTAGGGAGGATCAGGAATGGAGAGGAGTTAGGCAGGATCAGAAATAAAGGTGAGAATTTAATGGATTTAAAGTTTGTGAAGTTGCATACCGATCCATTGATGCAGGGCACATCATCATAATGCAGAGCGACCCCTGTGGGGCAGGCATAACCATTGACCGGGTTATCCAGGTATGGGTTTGGAGAAACTGCACGCTTACTGGTAAAACTGAGAACACATACATACATTCATTACTACATATACAAATGTCGCACAGAGAACTCCAACTCTAAATTTAAACAGTAGTGTTGGGGAAGATACTTCAAAACTGTAGCTTGACAAGCTACAAGCTGAGTCAAGTACTTCAAACTACAGTCAAGCTACTATTTAAAAAAAAGGTAGTTAGCTATACTAAAAGGCATTAAAGGTGCAATATGCAAGAATTTTGCAGTAAAATATCCAAAAACCACTAGGCCAGGGTTATACATTTTGTTAACTTGAGTACTTACAATATCCTAAATGTTTCCAACTATTTGTGAATCATAAGAAAATTGCAATTTTAACCAAGGCTCCAGGACATGTGAGGAGTCGCCTGTCAGTTGTGTCATACCCGCGTTACCCTTGGTTTCCGGTTTTATTTTGTAGAAACCATGGAAATACCAGAGACACTTTAATTTATTACATGTTTTAATAGACAAGGGAACAACTGTTTTAATATATTTATAGACAGAAAACTAATTATTGTTATATAGCTCAACACGTTTAGTCTTATTGTTTAAACTATTTAGTGAAGTAGCTAACACAGCATAATCAGATGCAGCTTTATTTTTATAGTAACAGTAATACAGAATTTTCTCCATCATACAATATGTTTTAAAATTAATTGCATGCCATTTATCAACACAAGCCATCCAGCATTTAATATAATATTCTAAAATCGATCTAGCTTACTGCAGTGTGCAACAAGAGTCTCACAGCAGCCACAGAGCGAACGCACAGAGTAACGTTATAACATCATTTTCAACACACTCAAATGTATCTAATATGTTAAACAGAGCTGTGTTACCCCACATACACTTGACCGGAAAAGCGAAAGCAGCGCCGGCGACTGTGGCATAATAAAAGTTCCGCTGCTCGTGGCTTGTGTTGCGCAATTGCTCCAGCGGCCTCATTCAGCTCCCACAACACTCGGTCCTGCTCTGCTTCATACTACAGTAACGTTAATAATCGCATCCATGATAATGATTTCTTCCCGAGTCCTATCCCAATTATTATCCACCGGCTATTAGGTGAAAACCACATGTTCCAAGATTCCGCACTCAAACCTGGCATCATCAAGCTACGCCTTTGTTTTGAATAGGCCTCTAGCGGCCTCTAGCGGACAGAAAATCCTACATATTGCACCTTTAACAAACAGTAACTATCTATTTAAAGGGGCAAAATATTTTAAAATATACACTACCATTTTAAGGTAGTGTATATTACTTACTTAATCAAAAATGCAGTAGAAAAACTGTAAAATTGTGAAATATTATTACAATTTAAAATAACTGTTAATGTATTTTAAAATGGAGTTTATTCCTGTGATGGCAAAACTGAATTTTCAGCAGACATTACTGCTCAAAAAATATTTCTTATTATTATCAACAGTTGTGCTGCTTAATAGTTTTGTGGAAACTGTGATACTTTTTTTCAGGAGTCTTTAATGAATAGAAAGAGCAGCACAGCACAGCATTTATTTGAAACAGAAAACTTCTGTAACGTTATATATGTCTTTACTCTCATTTTAATCAATTTAATGTGTCCTTGTTGAAAAAGGTATTAATTTTTTTAATAAAAGAAAATGTATAAATGAATGACAGCAGCATTTCTCTAGGAAGAAATAAGAATGAAGGTTTTTTGTTTTTTAAATGAACATGTCTCGATTAATGAACTCTCTCCAAATGAACAATTACAGTAAAATGAATCAGACTTTCCAATGCTACATACTGTATGAGAGAGAGAGAGTTTAAGAGAGCAAGTATATTACCTCAGCTCACTTGGCTGTAAAGCTATGTCTGCAATACAATGTGGCATTAAAAATAATAATGCTACACCACTACATGTTGGAAAAAAGGTTAAGAAAATGTCACTAGCATGCTAATAAAAATATTTTTAGCAATACTGGCTTCTCACCAAAATGACTGCTTGGCCAGTTGAATTACATTAGCAGTGGTCTCTACGTCAATGTAATCGTAGTGCAGTGCAGCAGGATCTGTCGTGGAGCCCGTTTCGGCCAGCAAGACCCCCAACCACCTTCCCATACTCTCAGAGGATGAGGCCTGACGGGAAAAAAGAGTTAGGGAAGACACAATTAATGAGTGTCAGTGGAATATGAGACAAATAAAGCACTAATCTATGCAATCTCTGCAAATCCACTCTACACATGATACAGCACTGACATCATTACAAGAGCCAGCCAACCTAACCATCCATCTAATCCCTGCCCTGAGGTCCTGTCTCAGACACATTAATTGCCCCGCAAGAGCTGAGGGATTTGGCCCGTACCTCCAGAACAGCCACCTCCTGTCCATTGCGCAGCAGACGGAAGGCGAAGGGATGTTTGGAGTCCAGCCCTGGAATGACCTCACACCCCCGCAGCGGCAGAGAGGCCATGTGTGTCTTCAGATCTGCCCGGTCTTTATGCAGCAACAGCTGGTTGTCTTTTAGCTGGCACCAGCGCTCTCTCCAGCGGTTATTGGAGAGCACGTTCAGATAGCCTGTTATTGAAGGATTGGGCCGATAGATTTATATGACAGCCAAGAGACACACAAGCAATATGGAAAGTTGTTGATGACGGGTGGGGGAGTGGGGGGAATCAATATTTAAACAATTGCAGAAGAATCTCAGAACAAACTATGAATATACACTACAATTCAAAATGTTATGGTTGCTTAAGATTTTTAAAAGAAATTTCAAATGTCTCTTATGCGCAGCAAGGCTACATTTAATTAATTAAAAACTTAAAAGAATAAATATAGATTGTGGATATTTATATCCTGCACCCACAAAAATATGTGTTACCTTCTCCTGCTCCCACCTGCAACATTCATGTTTTGTCCCACTCCTGCCCACAGCTAAAAATATAAATTTTTTCAGGACATCCAAGAAATTTCCATTAAATACTTTCAAGTTACGAGTCGCCTAGCCACAACCTACACATCCTAGTATAAACGCTCCTGATAAATTATTTGTTATTAAAGCATCTAAATTCACAAACCACTGTTAATTATAACAGAAAAGCAAGCATAGGCTACTGCATGCGTGATGTGATTTGGCATTGCAGAAAGCGCGCAAAAAGCGTTCCTTTTATAATCACAAATAATTTTAGTTCAATCTCACAAAGTTCCGCTATAATCAATGAAGCTATCTACACTACACAATGAATCATTTATTTACATTGTGTCTACACTTCCTTTGTTATAATGAGAGGATTTGTAAGCAAACTCTGCACTGAACAAAAACTCGTTTTTGAGCAGTGAGTAGATTCTAACATAAACAACTCTGATTGTCCACTGCGTTCAAGAACTCAACAGATATGTTTGGGATTGGCTACACTGCTCAACGCTGCAAAAACACATTGTAAATAGAAACCTTTGATGCTCCCCAGAGCGCAAACACAGATACGCACTAGGCCACTTGCCAAATATGTTTTGCCAATATTTTATTATTATTACGGAGAAAACTGATCCTAGACCTAGACCTGGGCAGCTTGTCCCTCTAAAAGCAATCAGAAGAAGCAGCAGGCAGATGAAGACTAATGGTGCGTGTCCACTGGCACAGAACGAGAAGAGCATAGCAAGCATTTTTAATTAATTCCTATGGAAGTTGAGCTTCACAATCGTGCAGTGAATTGTGAGACTGAGGACCGAGAGCGGCCGAGAGCATCAAAAGGTTTAGACTACCTGAACCTCACAGTGACTGGCTGCCCTCCTTCCTATTTCACTTGATATTTCTGCATTTTTCACTTGATATTTGCATAATGTCAAGAACTGTCCAACCTTTTGATGGTCTCCGCTGCTTTCAACACTTTCTCCATTCCACTGTCAAGCAATTGTCATCACTGAACATACACTACTGTTTGGGGGCAGTAAGATTTTTTTTTTTAATAAATTATTTTATTCGGCAGTGATGCATTAATTTAAAAAAAAAAAAAAAAAAAAAAAAAAGGGACAGTAAATACATTTATAACGTTACAAAAGAACAGTTTTCAAATAAATACTGTTCTTTTTTTTTCTTTTTTTTAACTTTCTATTCATCAAAGAATCCTGGAAGACTGAAGTAATGGCTGCTGAAAATTCCATCACAAGAATAAAATATATCTTAAAATATACTAAAATGAAAACATTATAAATGGTAATAATATTTTACAATATTACTGAATTCACTGTATTTTTGACCAAATAAATGAAGCCTTGGTAAGCATAAGGGTCTTATTTCAAAATCATTTAAAAAATGGCACCAATCTCAAACTTTTAAATAGTAGTGTATATCAAAATGGTATTGCAACCGCTTACCACATGTTGGGACATCCTCCTCCGCTGATGAGGTCTGTTCATCTGTAGATGGTTTCTTCTTGCCCAGGCTTATGATTTTAGTGATTTTTTTTCCAGTCACACGTCCCACAGTGCCTTTCTGCTCTGATTTAGAGTTCTTCTTGCCTTTGGCTGCAAAAAAAGGCAAATTAGTGTCAGAGAGTGAAATATATGTATGGGATTTTATAATGTAATATATTATACAGATATGCTAGATATCTAAAAACCCATTGGTGTTGCAACTATAACAAGAGATTGATTTGGAAAACATTTTGTTTGTGGGATGTATTTGGTGGGAAAAAGACTGAATTATGGAAAATGACAAATGGCAATCTGTTCACTTTAAAATATGTAATTTAGGTCCAAGAGAAAGAGGTTGAACTGACAATGACTGGACACGTCTACAGAATTATAATGTAAATCCTAAACAGTGCGTGAAACCGATTCCACTCTTCTCCAAGTTGTTCAGATGCTTTTATCTGAGGAGTGTGGTCTGTGGTTATTCTAGAAAAAGCACTGAAAGTGAAAGGACACTGGAATGGGTTAAAAGTCTAAAATGTATACAACACAACAAATTTCATGCTTTTCTCATTCTTGAAAAGGTCTTTACTACAAAAGCAGCAAACAAGGACAAAGAATACATATAAAGAGACAGTGAAACTCTTGCTCTTCAGAAGGTCTGACTTGGTACAAGCTCCACTGCAGAAGATTACATCTTAGTTGGCGACTCCTTTAATTAAAGCTAAGCCCATCTGAACCCAGAGTCCTCTAAAGTTTCTCTGTCTCTGTGCAGCAGCCCCGGGCATGAGGCAAAACCCAGAGCCACAGATGCAAAAACCATTGGCCCTTAAAGGACCTATACAGACATAGTTCTTCATTTTATCATGAGGGAAAATTCTGCGATCAGGCTAATATGATTTCACAGCATCTCAGTTCTTACGACAGCTGAAATCTGATTAATCTACCTGGCTCTTTTAAATTTTTCTTTCATCTTTTATCAAAGAGGTGCAGCAGTTGGCTGCTGGTGTGATGTAAGAATATCTTAGGTGCTTTCAAACAGACACAGAAGAGATAGAGATGGTTTGTGTCTCTGCTGGCAAGAAATTCTACCCTAAATGTTTTGTTATAAAAAAGATTTAATCTCATTTACGATCCTTTAGATACCCTCACACTTTTACAGGAATTATTATAGGAGTTACTTTATCTGTAGGTTTTATCAGAGGTCAGCTGCTATAACTCATGTGAAAACAGCACAGCAGTTGCTGCGGCTTGTGGCGGTGATGCTGAGCTATCAATCATACGGGTTTGCAGATGCAAAAGTCTTGGAATCCACTCAAATTAGGCAATTCTTCACCAACAAGTCTGAGGCAAGGCGGACTCAAATTGAAAAAAAAAAAAGAGAGAAAAAAAAAAAGAAACATTTCCACAGACCTGAAACAGATGTCCTGAAAAGTTCAATCCCAGATCGAGACTGTGTGGTGTAAATACCAGATAAATAATCCTATTAGATTATTTAAGAAGGGTCTTCTTGCCTTGACTTTGGCATTGTTCGAACAAAGAGTCTTTCAAGTCAAATAAACATCAACTTTATAGGATTAAAGTTATTAGTGCTTTTCAGACTTAATTTCAGACTTAGAGTTCACTTCATGAATCAAAACACTAATAAATACATAGTTTTATTATTTAAAAAAAAAATTGTATTGACAAATGAATGCTGAAAATGTTTATAATTATTATTATTATAAATTAAATATCCCTGAATCAACCTAAATATTATATATGTGTGTGTGTGTGTGCGCGCGTGTAAATATGTATTGCATGATTCAGTTGATTCAGTTATGTCAAATAAAAAACAAAACAAAAACAAATTAGATCAGATAGAAATAGCTCCTTACTACTTTTTACGGTGTATGACACAAGATACTCTCCCTTTATATAGAGAAACTCTGTCGTCTCCAATGATATGGCCCAAACAAAAGAACTGAACATGAAGACTCACCTGGATCTTTGCCATCTGAGATGCCATTTTCATGGTAGGGCTCTCCATCTGAACTGGGTCGATCGCAGGACAGCTTCTGCAAAACAACAGTAAAGTTATGGATAAACTTGCAGTTACAGAGAAAGCACGCATTTTATCAGGAAAATGGATACTGAACAGCACAAACATTCAATTTTAAATGTAATCATAATTTGTTTATAGACAGACACATTGAATGCATACAAAGAGTATGGAATACTAAATCCCATACACTTAAACCTCTGCAGTCTACCCAAACAAAACACATAGAGCATCTGTTTAGTATTAAGTGTGAATAATTAGACTAGGCTCATGCATGCTGTGCCAGTTTAAGAGGTTTGACATTAAACCCCCTTAGATGTGTCTTAAAAACAACACACACACACATAAACAAGTGCAACATGCACACGCTGCAAAAATAATGTCACAGCATACTGCATACCAAAGAATGTGTTCTTAAAAAATGATAAGATCACATTTCCTCCCACACCTATTTAACCTTGCCAGCAGCACACATCCGTGGCAAGATGGAATTTGGTACGCATATGCAGTTTTTATAGCCCTCCTTGCCCTAGCAGCAGAGCCACTGTGCAGGAATACAGAGAAGAGGCGCCTGTGCAGGGTACGTTAGGTGTGGTGAAGCTGGCAAGCATGCAAACCGACAAACAGTCTCACATACCTGCATGTACGCTGCAGGCACAGTAAATCCACACATATACAAATGTAATTTACATAAATATAATTATGAATTTACACCTTTTCCAGCTCTGCTTTGTGAATAGGGGAACCAGAGCCAGCACCGTCACAGTCCACCACTCCATTTCCATTGGAGCAGACTTCCTTCATCACCTTAAAGAGACCACAGAACAAAAAGTTAAAGTGCAAAACAACAGGCAGAAATTCAATATTCCTCAATTCTCCATATTTAAATGAATGAGAAAGTTTGTTATATAGTACATAAAGAAATACACTGTGCAGAAATCTTTTCATATGATCACTTTCTCAAAGAAAGTCATAAAAACAATCACACATCAAACAAAAAAAATGACATTAACTAGAGAAAATGTCCAAGAATTATAAAAAAAAAAAAAGATTTTCTAGCAAATATTTTTCATTTTATTATTAATTAGAGGTAGAAAAATATTTAAAATTAGACTAGAGCCATTTTTACAACTTCTCCAAGACTTAAGATTTTATTATTTTTCATGATTTTTCCAGGCCTAAAATGGCAGATTTCCCATGGGAACCCTGGAATAGTCAATCAAAAGCTTTTTTTGCTCCCAGTCAAACAGATGCCACAAACTCTCCACCACCTCCACGTTCTGCCATGCACATGCGCTCAAATGGATTCTGCACGTCACATGCAGTTGGAAGTGCAGCTGGAAGGCTGTTACATGCGTCATTGCTCTCGTGGCTGTCTATGCGCTGTGCAGTGGCTCTGTGTGAATGAGATATCCAGAGATCTCCAGACTGCACAGACTCTTCGCCGCCACATAAGAGCGTGACCTCACATTACCTGGGGGTTATATCCAAAAACCCCACAACCAGGGGTGTCGAGTGAACTAGATGGATAAAGAGAGCATCACAAAGAGAGGCGCTCACCTTTACACACCGTCACACCTTCTTCCCAAACTGCCCCCATGTCAAAGACCAAAATATAACCAAATATCCTTTTTGTTGAGCTCCTCTGAGCGTCGTAACTTGACGCAGCACGTTGGGGTTTGGCAACCGTTTTACATAATTGGGCTCACGGGAAAATTGCAGGCTGTGGCCTCACTCTTTGGCTTTAACTGCAAAGAAGTGGGTTTCTGGGATACGCTCAGTAAAAAAATCTTTTGTGCTGTGCTAATGTGCCCTCATTAGCATTGATATTTTCATATAAGAACTACTGCATAAAATCCAACAAAAAAAGTCAAAGTTAAAGGTCAAACAAACTTTGAGTCATAATGCAAAACTGCCACAATATATAGTGATGGGAAGCAAAGCCAATGACAAGCATTAATTAAGGGCATTAATTAACATTTTCATAGCAATTAGCACACAAAGACACTGCAGTAGCTAATAAAATGAAACCCAATAGAAGGCAGGAAGTGACAAGAGGAATAAAACCGTCAACATCATACAGTGGTCATGTTCATTTACACACACAACAAAAACGAATACACTCCGTTTCTTACCATTCTAGCCCAAGGCAGTGGAGAGTCAGATGACAAAAAGAGAGAAGAAAGAAGAACGAAGGGAAGAAGAAAGACAGAAGGTGGAATTTCCCCAGGCCTGTCCAAAGGATCAGAACAGAGGAGCTACACCAAATAGAGAACTAGTCGAATAAAGACTGGAAGAGAGAGAAACAAAGAGGAAAACAGTGCCGAGGAAAGATACAACACTAAAAGAGAATTAAAAATGAATCATGGAAAACAACAAGCTAACATTTTCCACAAATAGATCATTAGCAAACTGGATAAAGCATTAACGGACCACAGACGCCTCTGGGCTTCTATAATGATCCTCGATTTTGTTTGAAGACATGAAGCATTCCATTAAAGGCTACAAAAAGTTTCCTTATCACCTTTTAGTTTTAATACTCCATCTAATAGCTCCCATATAAAACCATTTATTTCCACTTTTAAAAACTGGTTACAACTGAACCAGAGTAAAACTCAGCCACAATCTGAAGCAACTTCATCTTGTTAATATTCAAAGAAGTTTCAGTGAATTAAATAATTAATTAGGTTATTAATGATCTAATATCTATTGTCTAATGATTTAATGTTTAGAAAAAAATGACATTAGCAAGAAAAAAAGTCCAAGACATTTAAAAAAAAAAAAGAAAAGAAAGCAAATGCACTCACAAAGAGCAATTCTCTGTTTGCTATATTAAATATATTAGCAATTAGAGCTAGAAAAATATAAACTAGACTAGTGAAATACTTTATCACTTTTCCAAGACTTTTAAGATTTTCATGATTTTCCCAGGCCTAGCAAATTGTAATTCTACTCTATTTCCCATGGGAAAAAGACAAAAATCAATCAACTTTCTTTTCTCCCAATCAAACAGAAGCCACAAACTCTCCACCACCTCTGTGTTCTGCCATGCACAGTGTGTGCATGAATGAAAGACAGTACAGAATGTGAGTTAAGTCATTAACTTTTCCTCCGCTTCAATTGTATATTTTAAAAGTGGAAATAAACGGTTTTAAAAATAGTGGAATAATTCAAAAGAGTTTCAGTGGAATAAATTATTTACTGGGTTATTAATGATCTAGAAGTTAGAGGGAATGTGCTTCTTCATATTGGGAATGAGTCCCTACACACCCTTGAGTTGCTGGGTGTACAGTATGTGCCTGAATGAAATACAATACAACAAAACCCTTCGAGCTAGGGTGGTTTCTGTTTATCCCAAGCAGAAATCAATTACTCCAGTATGTTTTTAGTACACACAACACCTGACCAAACAGTGCTGAGCTATGCCCTCTTCCTAAACAGCAATTATGGCTGTTGTTGCTTTCCTGAGCTGTATATTTGCACAGTCTGATGTCCACACCCACTTGAAGGTGCTGTACAGCTCACTGCATGTGCCTTCCTGCCCGCAAATCAATAAACAGAAGCTCGTTACATGGAAACATGGTAACGGATTCAAAAAATTTCTTCTTTGTGTCTTTATAACTGAGACGGTTGCAACAAGTGATGTCTTTATAAACAGAGCCACCAGAAGAGTGATGGACAGCGATGAGGGAAATGCTATTTCCATCAATCATCCGTTGACTGCAGCTGGTTTTGATGATCTTTGTACAGCATAAGTTGCTTTCAGGTTATAAACTCGAAGATCCATCACACGAGAGCCCAGAGACTTTCACAAGCACTTTTCTTAATGTTTGTGAAAAACAGATGTGGAGGAAAACAGCTTTAAATAGATATACAGCAGACAATCAAAGTAACAAGTTATCAACAAGTGCAATCTTCAGAGCCATTAAAGACTAAAATCCTTTGAACTTACAACAAGAAACACTTTTTAGAGGTTAGGCTAATAGGAGACATGCGCATGAAAGTGGAACGAACTTTAGGCGGACATAAAATATCAAAATGTATTGATGTGCTGCAGTGCTGGCCAAAAACAAAGATGTAATAGTATGTATAGTACTGTATTTATTATGCACAGAACCCCACACACCCAACTGAACAGCTGGACCTGAGGATTGCTACTCCTTGTTTGTTTAACATCTATGTTTAAAAGACAGACATACCCATGCAGTTCACCAGAAAAAAAAAACTTGCTGGTCAACAGCTGGTTTCTAATAAGCTATTCCAGAACACTGCACTGAAGCCTAGCACTGTTTGAGCTGTGCTCTGGTTACCTTTAGCCACTCTTCGGCCTGTTCTTTGCTCTGTACAGCAAGCACCAGAGCATCAGCTCCCTGATGGACAATCTTCAGTTCATGCTTCTTTTTCTTGCCGTCTTTGGGAATGTGTGTGATACTGCAGCCAGAAAGGAGGAGCTCCATCTGTGGAGTCTGGTCTTTAGATGACTTGTAGCACTGAGAGAAAGAGAGAGACATATTAGAAAAGCTGTTTAGCCATAAACATTTTCCTCTGAAATCATTTTGTTTACTCACTATAACATAAGCTGAGTCAAACTAAACAGAATCGCTTAGAAATAGAAGACATGGGAATATGGGGAAACTATGTCACCTCTATAATCAAACTCTGAATTTTTGTCATGTGAACATATATTTAAATGTACTTTTCAATGTACCCTTTTACATGGCAAGTAAAACACATTTTATGGAAGAACAAACCTTTTCAGGATTAAGAATAGAATAACCAATGTAGAAAAACATGGAAACTGTTTGGCAAAACATTCATCATTAATTATTGAATGAAGCATTTTTCCTAAAATAATAACTGTGGGGTTAAGTGTGCCAGATGCTTTTGGGGTAAGCCACATCAACATATCAAATTAAAGTAAGCTTTTCCTTTAAATACAGGAAATACTTCTAACAAATTGTTGAATTTTTTTCTACTACATTTAAATATTCTGAATTTTACAAATGTTCCTAATTGGTTTATGAAAATGTGATTGTGTCAAAACACAAGACCCTAGAATAGGATTTCACATTAGTGAAATAGTCAGTTGTTCCCATTCAGTCAGTCACATTCAACGTTACGTCAGACTGAGTCATGGTGTCTCGTCTGACAGCCCAATCACCTCCAAGTAGTAACAAAACACGCGAATGAACATTGGCTAGTGAGATTTGCATGCCGAGTCACACCTACCCAGACATACGAGTATAAATAGGACTGGCATACTCACTTCATTCATAATTTGTTTCGACTGTCCCCAGAGTAAACCCTGTTCCTTCCATCCCCCTCGGTATGGAGGACTGTCTCTCAGGCTTACATGGGACGTTGGGAAGGTTATGACGGTTGCCAAAAGGGCATGCGACAGCTTGCTAGCATGTGCATCTCCAAAACTCATAACACGGTTCAGTGGCTGTGGCGCTTTCCATAGGGACCCCATGACGTCAGTTCAACGTAACACTGAATGTGACTGACTGAATGGGAACATCTAGGTTACTAATGTAACCCCATTCCCTGAAGGAGAGAATGGAGAGGTTACATCCCCCTGCCACAAGCTCTGAACCACCTCTGAATGCAAAACATGAATGAAGTGAGTATACCGGTCCTATTTATAGCCGTATGTCTGGGTAGGTGTGACTTGGCATGCTATTCTCACCAGCCAATGTTCATTGGCACATTTTGTTACTACTTGGAGGTGATTGGGGGTTTGAACGGAGAAACTTAATGGGGGTTACATTAGTTACCTAGATGTTCTTTTACCCTAAAGTGGGGCAAGTTGTGTGATTACCACTTTTGTTTGATAAGTATTATTTCTATAGCCCTATTTCATGGAAGATTTTTTTTTTTTTTTTTTGTTGATATGTAATTAGTTGTTTTACTGGCTTAAAAAATCGTACCCCTCTTCTCTCTAGTGAATGTTCATATCTGTGTGTGTGTGCTCACCAACAGTTTGTTGTCCTTTATGACACAGAGCAGTTTGGTCCACTGTCCAAAACGTTTCTTTCGCAACAGGAAGGCACAGATTCGCGCATCTTTCACCAGGTCCATGGAGGCCTCCTCAGATGGCCACTGGTGACGCATCTTTTGCCCCTTCCCGTCCTCTTCTTCCTCATCATATGACTCATATGAACTGCTCATAGCATCCGAGTCATAATCTGAGAATACAGTTGGGACTCAGATTAGATTAAGTCACAGATGCAGCTACAGTACTGTCATAGTTCTAAAACTTTAAAGTGATCTTTATAGTGTAACTGTCCTTACTAGAGGTGATGTACTCTGGTGCTTTCCCAGGGCCTAGCGGAACAGCTTCCTCATAATAACCTTCAGGAAGAGAGGAGCTCGGCAAGGGAGGAGGCCCATTGTCTGGAGGCTTTGGGATAGAGGGAAAGAGAAAGAGAGACAGAGAAAGTGGTCAGCTCAATAATTCAGCCTCCTGGAATACAGTGTTCATTTCTGCTTTTCTAAGAAATGTGAGGACAAAAATATCAGCTTTACTGGTTCCAATGAATCCAAGCTAATAATATCAAAACTGCTGAGGCATCATCCATCTTATCTGAAGTGCATCTTAGAGGTCAACTGTTTATACTGCACTAAGATTATAGTGGGGCCGACATAAACCAATCAAAGGCCTACGGAATCAATCTGTGCCAAGAGGAAAAAGGGAATGTTAACAAACAAAACTGTCAAAAAAAAAAAAAAAAATTGTTAAATAGCAGTTGGTCATGATAAGTAGAAGAAAGAAAATGTTTGAAGCTAATTTTTTAAAACACAAAACAACTAGCTGCAAAATAGAAAGCAGAGTGAGCTATAGATCAGAAAGATGAGAATCATAAGGCTGCCCAGCAAGTTCTGGAAAAAGAGTTCACTTCACCAACAGAAGTGAGGGCACCTTACTAAATGTAAGTAATTCGGCCAAATTTCTCTGTCTGTGTTTAAACAAAAACATCTGTAGTATATAGAGGTACACCTAACAGCCTATCACTCATTTAGTTTGTTGCAATACAGATTATGTTCCTAGTGTGCTGCCTACGCAGGCAGCCTTTTACATCATCACAGACAAGCTTCTGATGCCAAGACAGTACCAAAGGTAGGCGGCGTAATTATGCTGCCCTCTAAGACACTTTCTTTTGGCTAAATTGCTAGGGCAGAGAAGGCAATCCCATAATGCACTGCAAACCTCCGAGCTAGGGTGAAAAAAACATCCAAGATGGCAGATTTATAAGAAAAATCTTATATATATAAATTATAAATATAATTAATTTATTTTATTATAAAAAAAGTTTTAAAAAAAAGAAATAAAAAAAAATTGCAAAATTTGTTTTCATATGTACTTCCATACTTATTAAAGGATTAGTTTACTTCAGAATTAAAAATTTCTAATAATTTACCCCCATGTCATCCAAGATGTTCATGTCTTTCTTTCTTCAGTCAAAATAAATTAAGGTGTTTGAGGAAAACATTCCAGGATTTTTCTTCATATGGTGGACTTCAATGGGTTGAAGGTCCAAATTGCAGTTTCAGTGCAGCTTCAAAGGGCTCTACATGATCCCAGCCGAGGAATAAGGCTCTTATCTAGCGACCATTTTCTAAATAAAAAAATAAAAATTATATAATTTTTAACCACAAATGCTCATCTTGCACTAGCTCTACGATACAGCACGCATTACGTAATCACAGTGGAAAGGCGGAAGTACTGCGGTAGGGTGATTCCAACTTCAAAATCGTCTGACATTGTTGTTTTACCTTTTTTTGTAAAGGCCGTCTGACTTAGTCTTTGCCCAAATGCTTTGTAAACACTTGCTCGGTACTTCCACCTACATCACGTGTGACCTTTCCAACGTGATTACGGAATGCGTGGCGCATCACAGATCTAGTGCAAGACGAGCATTTGTGATTAAAAAGTGTATCATTTTTTTTTTTCTTTTAGAAAATGACCGATCATTTCACTAGACGAGACCCTTATCCCTCGGCTGGGATCATGTAGAGTCCTTTGAATCTGCACTGAAACTGCAATTTGGACCTTCAACCCATTGGTAACGGTTGAAGTCCACTATATGGAGCAAAATCCTGGAATGTTTTCCTCAAAAACCTTAATTTCTTTTCAACTGAAGAAAGAAAGACGTAAACATCTTGTACGACATGGGGGTGAGTAAATTACCAGGACATTTTAATTCTGAAGTGAACTAATACTTTAAAGCAACACAATGAATTAAGAGTTTTTGTGTATGTAGGGGTTCAAAAATCTGAAGACGTGTGCATACACATACTTTTAGGATAAAATCTAATATACGTTTTTTTTACACAAGGCCCCTGGTGTCTATAACCAATAAGCACACTATAGAACCTCATTAGTGAGTGAGTGGGATTGTTTAAAGAAAGAAAAAGAGGAAGGGAGATTGTGTGTATATAAGCGCAAATGAGCATGCATGTGTGAGTTACAATGTGTTTAAGACTGTCTGATTTGGGCCTTGGTTGGTTGGGCCCCGCTGGCAGCACATGTGACAACCTGGTGTTGTCATAACGACACAGGCCCTCCAGAGCCTCCCTCATTTCCCAGGCTGCATGCAAACAATTATGGTTGATGACAAACTCATATAAACGCTTTTCATTTTCCTTTCCCCCCTGTAACCCATGGAAAGTCTGTCTTTATTTCTTTTTCTTTCATTTCAGTTAACAGAAAGTCCTGCTATTTTCCAGTGCTTTTCAGGTGGGGGGAATTACAACACATTTTAAGAGACCAAAGGACCAATGTTCACAGTTGCCACCTGGCACACTTTATCACCATGGTAACCTCAATATAGTAGAAAAGTAAAACAGAACATGAACAACTCTTTACATTACAAACACTGCAAATGGACTGCTCATGGAAATATACTGTATAAGGAAAGTTAAAATAGACGGGAAAGAACAGTACAAAAGATGTTTCCTCAAGCTTTCATTGGTGCTGAGTGCTTTACCATTTTTCTTTTAGGAAGTAACTGCGAGACCTTCTACATTCAAAAATTACCAATAAACAGCACAGGTTAATGCTTTTTAGACTATTTATGTTGGCCAGAATGGCATTTTTCAGCATGGCCTACATTTGCTAATTTCCCCCTTAAGTATATAACAAAAAACTGTCAAACTGATTGTGTGTTGGGCTTAACCCAGTATTTACTCTGGTTCCTTAGGGTTTTCGTTCACATGTGTAATCAAAATTACAATAGAAACAGTAATGTTTTAGCGTGACCTCCTGGCAAATTTGAGAAGGGTGTGTTTGAGGTCTGAGGTAGAGGAGGATACTTTACTACTCATTGCGAGTCATTACAACTTGGCTTTAAATATAATGAAGACCAGAACATGCAAAATCCCCATACACTCTTCATCGGTGTGGGTGGTTAACATCGTACATACTGTAAATGTACATCTACAGACATGCATGTCCAAAACAAGACTTGGCTGCTCCATTCTTCTAATGCAAGTTCTGCTCTGATCTTTCTTATGTTCTCTCTGACCCACTTTTAATGGTGCTACGGAACGAATACAACTACAGTACACTACCATTCAAAGGTTTAGGGTCAATGTTTTTTTTTTTTTTTAACGCTTTTATTAAGCAAGGGCACATTATTATACACTGACTAAAAGTGACAGTAAAGACATTCATAATGTTACAAAAGATTTTTATCTCATATAAATGCTGTTGTTTTGAACTTTCTATTCCTCAAAGAATACTAAAAATGTTTCTCAGTTTCCACAAAAATATTGTAATACAAATATTGTGATAGAAAAATATCAAGCAGCACTTTTCAAGAACAACTTTTTTCAACATTAATAATAAGAAATGTTTCTTGAGCAACAAATTATATTAGAATCATTTTTTAAGGATTATGTGATTAGAGTAATGGCTGCTGAAAATTTAGCTTTGCCATTACAGAAATAAATTACATTTTAAAATATATTAAAAAGAAAAGAAATGTTCATTTAAATTATAATAATATTATTTCACAATCAAAATTTATTTAAAAATAATTTTTCCCAAAAAAATGCAGCCTTGGTGAGTTTAAGAGAATTCTTTCAAAAACATTTTAACAATCTTACTAACCCCAAACTTTTGAACAGTACTGTACATTGTTGAAAAGTGGGGGGAAAAACAGCGAAATATGCAAAACCAAAAGGGCAAAGAGCGGTTTTTCTTTTATGGTTGTCATTTCCAGTCTAAAAATTTCCCAAATACAGAAGTGCTATTTATCAGTTCCTTCCGTCCCATCAAGCCATAAACTGCACAACTAAACAAAGAAGACAACTGTGTTACTGCCTGTTATGGTTTCGGTTCATCGGGGCATCTAAGCCCGGAGGGAGGACAGAATTCCAGGCAAAAACTGCAGTATGAAGAGTCTTGCTGAAGCAGCGTTCCGTACCAGAGCCGCTCAAGTATTTTTAGGCATAGTTCCACCTCTGGTCTGAGCTGGCAATCTGTATGAAGCATATCTGCACCTAGAAGAAGAAGAAGAAAAAAAGTGCACTTCCACCCATTCATGCAACATCTAGTCCATCAATAAGTCTGTGCTTATGTATAAAGATACATACTTGACCTACAGTACATTTCAAAAATGAGCTCCAAACTTCACACTCCCTTTCCAGACAATTTCACCTCACAACATGGTGTATAGTGTTATTTTGTGGTCCATGATAAGTATGAGTGTTAGCAGACGTCTGGGCCAGTCTGGGTCTATTGTATTGGGACTGCAATGCAGGTTAGCCAGGAAAATGCACTCAATCAATAATTCAATCATTTAACCCTCATATTTCCTCTTTTGGCCGCCTTCATATGCAGCGTATTAATGCACACACTTGAACACTATTCATGTACAACAACTCAATCTCACTTACACACACATTCACACAGTGAAGTTGGGAGGTTTGTGTCTCTACAAATGTTTTTCCATGTGTTTTGAAGAATCTTTTCATTCTCAACTGGTTCTTCAAAGAAACTTTCCAGCAGTCCCACACAAAAAGCAGCTAAATAACTAAAAGCTCATTTTCCCAAATGAAATGACTATATAAACTGTCACTTGCCATAACCTATAAAAGATGTTCGGAAGGGTAAAATCACCATCTGTAATGGTATTTCCATGGCAACGGACAAAATGCATTGTTGTGCATGAATCATAATTCATTTTCCTCCTTTTGTCCATGACACAATAAGGGATTAGGTCATTGCATTCCAGACTGCGGTTAACCCTCCTTAAAAGGGAGGTGGGGGTACAGTAGAGCCCTTCGCTTTAGCACAACTGAATCTTGGGATGTCCACAGTTTGCACTGTGGGCCTAGAAAGAGAAAACATCAATTCAAAATGACCTGATTCTTCTGCTATGGACTATGTCATTAGCTTTGGGAGTTTCAGTGTGAAAACAAGAGAAAACAGGAAGAAAGGAGGAGATAAAAATGGCCTAAAATGAAGGGGAGGTTCTTCAATAACAGACTTCCCCTTTGGGTTACAAAGTGCAGACAGATAATGGGTTTGTCTGTGTCTGTGTTCATTAGTGTGACATTGTTGGGGTGCAGATTTGGAGGCTGGGGGATGCTGGTGGGGAGGAGCAGAAGCCAACATCAACACAGATGGAAGTCATCATTGTCCCAGTGGAGTCTGTTATGGTTTCCCCATATTCTCTTACACACACTCTCTCTGCACAGCTACGAATGGCAGGATGAAAGTCGATGACTGAAGAAAGTGTACCATGGACTTTCCCTCTTCATGACAGTATCAAAAAATGTTTATTGATATATGGCAGTGTTGTCTTTCAACTCACTGTGCGTGATGGGGCGGGAGGGTTGTATCACGTCTCTTTGTATTTTCAGCTTCTCAGCATAACGTTTTTTTAGGATGGCGTTCTGTTCCATTTAAATGCATTCTGTCTAGCTCTTTGAAAGGATGAATGCGCCCTAAACAGAAACAGCTCTCAACACTTTAGAGGAAGTCTTGAGATGTAAGATATACAAAAAGATTTGATTGAATACTGTAACCTAATGTTCTTTTTTTAAACTTATTTTCTGTTGAGACCACATATGTAACTTTGACTCCTCCCAAAATGTTAAAAAATAAAAATGTGAGAGCATGTCATAGGCTATATGACATCTAATAGCCAGATATGACAGCACTACTGCAACTAAGCATCTCTTCAGCAAGCCGACACGCAAACTAACACAAATGAAACTGAAAGTAAGTCGCAGTTGCTCAACACACAAGCATCTTCATTAAAAGTAGTGAGACTAATGGCTCATCTCACAATTCAGTTCAGTACAGTACAGAACGATTTGGGACAGTAAACCCTGATCCGGCTTGCATTTCCACCGCCAACATTACCCTTACTTGATAGGTGTGGTGTATGTCAGAAAGTAGCGATCAACGTCATTCTCGCTTGAAGAAAAAAATGACAGTAAACAACAATGGAGGACACAAAGCAGTTTTGTTTGAGCAAAGGCTAAAGGCTGCAAGGAAAAACAGCCGAAAAATACGCATTGTGTTGCAATGGTATTGTGTTGTCATTCCCCTTGTAGCATGCGCAAGTGATGATTCTCTGTCAACCAATCAATGTTCTGTAGTGAGTGTAGCTCCACCCTTTTGGTACCGGTACTATTGGTACTATTGTGCTAGGTACCCTAACGGAAGGGTCCCAAAAAAGTAGTATGGTACGGTGGAAATGGAAATAATTGCATACCATACTAGTCTACACACATTAGTCTACATATTAATGATTAAATGCACAAATTAATTTAAAACAGAACCGAAATTATAAATACAAGATGGAAAAAAAAAAAAAAAAAAAAAAAAAAAAAAAATCACACAATGACAATTTAATTTTAAAATAATTAACTTAATCTGAGTTAAATTAAACCACCTGAAAGCACTCTACGTATAAATGATGTACGCCACAGTATTGATAATTACATGGGTTAAAGTGAAGAAAATTCTTCTGACTGAATTTTTTTCAGGCCAAGTTATATTCCTTTTAACTGACACTCTATTTAAATAGTCGAGACCTATAGCGTTTAAAGGGGAGACGTTTTAAACTTAAACGTTAAACTTTAAACGTTTTAAAAGACATATGGAAGCATTTCCGCACACAAAAAATATAATTCTGTGAGTCATAATAATGAGAAACTTTATCATAATTAGAAAGTCTTAGTATCTCATAATAATGAGAAACTATAATTAATGTTAATATTTATCATATTCGGTGGGGAAAAATCTCGTATTAATGACTTAGTTTCTCGTAATAATGAGAAACTTTTTTAGTAATAATGAGAAACTTCTACGCATGCGCAAAGCAAGGGAGCAGAAGGGCGTGGCACGCTAGTGACATCCGCTGGTCAAAGCCGTTTAAATGCGAGAACACTGCAAACATGGCACATTCTGCAAAAGTGTAATCTATAAATCATAAAATAACGTTAATAATAAATTATCAGTGTTTTATTCATTTGTAACATTCATTTGTATTTTTGTGTATGAGCAAGCAGCAACACAGAATGGTGATCCATGGATTTCAAACAGATAGAGGATAAGAGCACACACCTACATATCCAAGTCTGTTAAAGAACGCGTCATCAGGAAAACGGTCTACACACATCTGCTAAACATATTTTCAAGCAGTTTTGTATAACTTACAGTCTAATAAGTTATAGACATCTTAAAATGTGTTTTCTGAATATCTAGGCTAACCTGTACATCAAAGTGCCTAGAGTAGACGCATCAGCGAAATACGTGTGTTAATATTAACCAAAACATTTTATGAAGACGTTACACAACGAATAAATGTAATATTCCTTTGTTAATCTGTTAATCAGTTTTGTGAAGTTCAAGTTTCCACTGGTGAGCACAAGCAAGCGTTGGTTGTTACCACGGTAACCGCTCTGCTTCTGCTTTTGCTTTCCACCTTCTCGTGCGCATGGAAAAGTATGGAAGATATACTGATCATTTATAATTGATGTTATTTAATAATATGCCTACTATAGATTGCAATTTGTAGATTACACTGACTTCGAAAAGTTTCTCGTTATTATGAGAAACTAAGTTATTACGAGAAAGTTTCTCATTATTATGACTTACAGAATTATATTTTTTTACTCAACTGTGGCAGAAACGGGCTTCAGACACATACCTGGCTGTTTGATTTTTTTTTAGCCCATGAACTAAAAGCCTTTCCATTCTCACCCATTTCGCTAAGCCAAGCCCATCTCCGTTTATTTTTTACACTTTTATCGATCTCCAATACATCGGAGCCTTCCTGCAACTGTGTCCATGCTAGCTGAAATAAAGTTCTAGCTCAGAAGGTAGCCTGACATGCACTTCTCCAATACTAAGCAAGAATGGAAAACCCGGAGCGGACAGTAATTAACTTACTGGCTTAATTTAAGAACCATTAAAACTAAAATTAAGACATTTATTACACTATTTGAGAAATTTAAGCCTATTTATGGCCTTAAAATGATGAAAAGTGAATTTAAGACATTAGGACAGGCGGGAACCCTGCAATTGACGGAAATCCGTCATAGACTCGCTGCAATTAACGGAAATCCGTCACAGCAATGGAGAACTTTAACCCAGGTAATTACTGATGAAACTAGCCATATAATAAAAATAAAACTTGAACTGGATAAAAAAAAAATTAACTGGATTAGGTGAACTACAATGTCTGCCACTGTGGGCCCTGAAAGAAAAATGATCTTACCAAAAGTGCCTGATTATCTTGCTGTGATAAAAATGGAATGGGCTCGATTGACATGAACGGTCACCGAAATGGCATTTTAGGCAAAGAAACTTAGAAACTTTTACATTTAAAATGTGGGGTTTTTGTATAATGTTTGTGTGTAGTGGGTTTTGGGAGGAAAAAAGTTGGAAAAAAGTAGGCTAAAGTTATGCAATTTCCATTAACAAGAATTGCTGTCACGCCAATAAAGGCTATTGAAAGGACACAGACCAAACTGTGCATGCATGTGCAGTAAGCATAACCCTCACTTGTCTCTTAGTAATAGTAACTATTGGTTGAAAGAACTAAATTGGCATTTAGCAAGCACTATTCACCAACAGAAAGTCAGAAATTTCTCCCCTGGGTTCATTATAGTACATGTACAGGGAAGTTTTGCAGTGAATTTGCTGCCAAACATTTAGAAACCCAAAGCCACAGAGTTCAATTCAACACAAACACACACACACGCACAGAAAGTCTCCAGACACGATTCTCCCCCTTGCGTACTGTGGCGTCTGCTGTCCTGTCCACGGCCCTATCTCACCACCCACATGCCCAGCTTCAGTCCCTTTTCTTCAATCCCTCCGTTTCTTTCCCGCTGTGGTTTTGACCACTCGTAAGGGCCATAGAAGGCTTTAGTCAAACACACACACACACACACTGAATGTGCAGAATTAGGTCTGGCAGGAATATGACAGGGAGTCAGTTTATAAACCTGGCTCACTGACGCAATACTAAATCATCACATAGCTGGGGAGAGAGAGAGAGAGAGAGAGATGGAATGAAGAGGATGGAGCAGAGGGTGTGGTTGATGGAGAGCAGGAATAAGAAAAACTAAACAGCGCAATGGAAAAGAAAAACGAATGGGCGACTTTCGTGTTCTGCCTTTCCTCGGGCAGGTTTTGCACAGGCAGAGGTCCGACCTTGGACTGCAGTAAATGGATATTTCTCTTCCCTCATCTGAGTCTATCCCACAATCCCCTGCCCCCTCACACCTTCCGGGAACGGGAACAGTCTGCCCCTCACACACACACACACACCGGGGTTATGCACGGATGGCTGAGGTAGGAAAGGATGTTTCTAATTATACTGTAAAGTGCTGAGTGTGTAAAGGGTGAACTGAAAAACAAGGTGCTGGGATGTGTGCGTTGAGAATGACCAACTGCGACCCATGAACACCTGCTATTTATCACAAGCATCTGCTGCTGCCCTCCAACAAAGATGATTGTTACTCTTAGTGTCACACACGTGAGCACATACATTCACGCAGGCGTAATCTGTTTCATGTGTGACGGATGAGACCACATCAGGGTCGTGTGTCGGTAACTATGAGGTCATGTGACAGAAAGCAAACTGATGTGAACACTTCCTGCTGCTGTTTTACAGAGCTCATAAAAAAACACTGAACACTTCACAAAAAGAGACCATCAAACCACCAGCCAGTGGCAGTAAGGGTTCAGATGACATCACTTCTAAATATAGGACAACGCTATTTTTGTTTCTGGAATGCTAAACGAAACTTAGAAAAACCTAAACCTAAACTCACTGTAAAGAAACAAAAGTTTTTCCTGTTGACATTTATTTAATAGAGCTGGGTGATATATATTGAATAGACAGTAACAGTACACAAATTAAGATATTCTTGATGAAATTTAACCACCACTTTCACTATTCATAGACAGCAATTTAACCACCACTTTCAAGGTCCAGAAAGGTACTAAAGATATTGTTAAAATATTCAACGTGACTGCAGTGGTTCAAACTTAATTTTATGAAGCGACAAGAATACTTTTTGTGCGCAAAAACAAAACAAAAATAATTACTTTATTCAACAATATCTTCTCTTCTGTGCCATTCTCATACGCCATTTTCGTTCAGCTCTTCCAGGTTCAGCATCAGATGCATGCGTCTGCCAATACTGAGCCGGTGTTCTGACGCAGAACCTGGAAGCGCTGGATGTAAACAGCATATGAAAATGACACAGGAGATAATATATTTTTGAATAAAGTCATTATTTTTGTTTTGTTTGTGTGCACAAAAAGTATTTTCATCGCTTTATAAAATTAAGGTTGAACCACTGCAGTCACGTTGACTATTTTAATGATGTCTTTAGTACCTTTCTGGAACTTGAAAGTGGTGGTTTAATCGCTGTCTATGAAGGAGTCAGAGAGCTGTCGGATTTCATCAAAAATATCATAATTTGTTTTCCAAAGATGAACGAAGGTCTTCCGGGTTTGGAACGACATGAAGATGAGTAATTAGTGACAGAATTTTTATTTTTGGGTGAACTAACCCTTTAACAAAGATTAATAAATGCTTTGAAAAATACATTGCTCATTGTCAGTTCAAGTTAGCTAATGCACTAATGTTAACTAATAAAACCTTATTGTAAAATGTTACTGAATAAGGACTATGTGACAAACTTGTGAGTATGAGAGATTTTTAAATAACAAATTAACAAATATAATACTTTTATTCAGCAAGGATGCATTAAATAGATCAAAAGTGACAGTGAAGTATATAATAACTGCTGAATTAATAGTAAAAATATGCACATCTTACCATCCAGGGGTGAGGAATCTCTGGCAGGGGCATCTGGGGAGGGGCCGGGAGAGAGGTGTGTATCTCTGTCTTACATGAAGGCTCTAAGAGAAAAACAAACACATTCATACAGCACAGCTGAAAAAACTAAATTGATGAAGATATTAAGGAGACATGAATCATGATGATGGTGCAGTGTGAAGAGTTCATCTGAAGTCAAAGGTCAAATGAGCAGCTAAAGTGGGTTTGTGCTTACCTCTAGTGGCTAGAACTCTGTGCAGGATGTTTAATATTTGCTGTTTCTTCTCTCTCACTCCAGCAGTTAAATACTCTCTGTCTAACAACTCCAAAAAGACCCGCAACTCTGCCAACAACTCCTCCATCGCTGAAAAAAAACAAAAAACACATACAGTACAATCAGATATTCAATAAGCACAATAAGAGCACAATTTTGTGGCATCAAATCTACTACTTTGTTGATTTTATCATATTGACATTGTAAAGATGGGTTGTCAGCATTGCTCTGCCCTGAGATGCTGGCTGGCATCTCGTAAAAGCCGTGAATTATGGGTATCTGTTGGCTCGGCACCTGAGGAATATCAAAGGCTATCAAATGTGAATTGCAGCCCTGGAAAATCAGAGGTCTATAAAACAGCATTACAATGGGCTCAGGCCCATACAAACACATAGCTGAAGGTTTACATAAGACTGAGAGCTGGAGGGGGGGTTGAGACGGCTGCTGTAGGGACAACTTCTTGACGTAAAACAGAGAATAGAGCCCACTGATTAGTGTGTGCTATGAAATGAAATGTGCATAGCAAATTGAGTGTGTCACTGTAGTCTAGATTCCAGCCATCAAGACTGCCGCTGCACTTACATCTGGATATGAGCCAGTCTTTTTCAGGTTGGCTATAGTTCATTTAAATGCAGGTATTACCCTAAAATCCCTCCTTCAAGTATGCACAAATCAAAATTACAGAAGGAGTAATTTTTGTCCATTAAATATTTGAAATGTTCTTGTATTAAAGGGATACACAAGACAATTGTTAGAGTTGGGTGATATGGACAAAATACTATATCTGCATTTTCTAATAAATGGTTTACATGTTTACTTTTACAATACTCCATTTTAGTCCATTTACTGTTACTGCTCTCATAAAAGTGCAATTGCTTGTGTTACATATAGAATTATAAACCTGCATTTAACATCCAACAACAAATTGTAAAATGTATATTTTAGAAACAATTATTGTGCTCCAATTATTTTGCACTCCAACTGTTTGAAGTATACATGCCAGTGAAGTCTGTGAAGTATAATGGAGACTTGTTTACTGTCAGACTGAGCCTTTATGCAAAATGGAAATACTCATGTGACTTCCTAACATTTATAGATAAGCATACAACCATAATATGTAAGTTATGCACTAAGGAAAATGCGCCTCAAATGCATTAAACAGTAATATGACAGGAGGGTATGACACATTAAACTATATGTTTAGGAAGTACGCAACCTCACTAGGATGAGGCCTTTCTCATTGAGAAGCACACTGTGTCCTCCACAACATCAAAGTATATCGATATAAACTTCTCATATCTCATTTAAAAAAATATATCAATGTAAGTTGATATACAGTCCAGCCCTAACAATTGTAACAAAAAAAGTAGAAAGTTCATTAAGATTTTTCATGCGTCATAGTTAAACTAATGTCCCAAGCACTGATTGATTTAGGAAGACATTATGGTGTCCTTATAAGAACATCTAATTTAATTATTGAATTGGAGTTCTTGTTGTTTTACTGGATAATTCAAATCACATGTTCTTGTGTTTGACTGAATAGACATTTCCCCCACAGTATATGTTTGAACTGCTCTTTGGTTACTGTTGACTACAGTCTACCATCATACTTCAACAGGACAACACACTATAATATAATAATTTATTCATAAGCTTTTACATGCTATTTGGGATGATTTTTTTTCCTAAATTGTCCATTCTGAAAAGCTATTAGCTTGATGCAAAAGTGTTATGATCTATAAATGCATAAGCATAATATATAAAAGACACAGTCATTCTCATGCACACATCACAAACCTCTGTCTTAGCAGTGATTTTAAATTTTAATTTTGATATTATTATTTAAATCATAAATAAATGAATAAAGTTATTAATCAGAGATTAAAATGGGGACAAAAGGTGGTGTCATTTTGGTGTCTCTAGCAACCAACAATATTTATAATTAAAAACTTATTTTTTTAATAATTATGGAATTAATATAAATATATTTATTTATGATTACTATATAAAAATATATTATTATTATTATTATATAAAAATATAATTTTCCTGGAAATATGGTATTCAAATCAGACAAAAAAGCACAAAAGGATAACTAGAAACGTGTGTCAAATATTTTTTTATAAAGCAACATTTTCAACTGTTTTGATGGTTCTTAGATCTCATATTGCTGCTGTGTATGATGAAAAATACAATAAGCTTATACCATTTCCAGTTGTTCCTGTATCATTCCCTGACCAACAGCTTGCATGTCAGAGCAAATAAAACTAATGAAGCACTTTCAGTGACGGTGGCCAAATAACATGAAAGGAAATACACTTTAAAAACCAACAGAGCGAACCAAATCGCTACATTAAAGAGCACAAAGTGCCACACAGAAATGAGGACCACCTTCAAACTATGCTTGGGGGCAAAGTCAAGAGAGAGAGAATGAGAGAGAAAAAGGAGAAGGAAAAAACTTTAAACAATCACAACCACCCACATTCACAATTCTCTAACTCTGATTCTTCTTCATTCACTCTCGATTGACTAATCCTAGTGTAAACAAAACAAAATGATGAAAGACAGCAAGAAATGCATCCAAAAAGCCCATCTTTTAAAAAGGTGACATACCACCAGCTGAAACCCTGAGGAATGACAAAATATGTTAACACATCCAGACAGAGAAAAAAAAAGTCAGCAATTTTAGTCTTGTTTTACAAATACCTGCCAAATTGACCAGAAAGAGGCTGATGCCATGCCAGAGAAGGTTTTGAAAAGCAAAGCTGATTTTAATTCGGTGTTGACAGAGAGAATAATGAATGATATTCAGTTTAGTGGTTATCTAGAACCAGTGTGACAAGCTGACCTAGTGAACTCTCAGAATAAACATCATTCACAGCCTCTGCTGAACAAAAATCACATTATTCTACCATTCCAACCCAAATTCAATAATATAAAGGGATGTGGTCTGCAAAAGCAATTGTGATGCTGCCAGCATGCAAGAACCAGTATTATTTGTCTGCTGATGCAGAATGTGTGTGCATTTGCGTAGGCGTGTATGTATACGTGGTTACGGTCTACCACCCAGGCCGCTGAGAAGCAACAACATCCTTGAAATTCACCTAAGAAAATGTGTGTGTGTGTGTGTGTGTGTACATGTACAGATTACAGACTACCTTTTTCTCCGCGCTGTCATCCAATCCGACCCTTCCGTCACATTTAAGAGCAGTTCTCTTTAATGAACCATTCAAATCCATATGCACATGATCTATGACCTACCGTATATATAATCAGGCATTAACCAATGCCAAGTTTCTGTGGAGTACCCACCATCCCACATCCTTCACTCACTCTTCTCTCTACTTTTATCTCACTCACTCCCACTTCTCCATTTCAATTTCCATACTGAGCCAAGAAGCTATTCTTTTTTCTCACTTCTCACTTCAGAAGGGGAAAGATATGGCGGCTGACAATAAACCTTTGACAAAATGAGATAACAAACAACCTCTTTTGCTTTGGTTAAGAAACCTGCCAAGAACATAAACATGAACTTCTTGCTCTTCTGTCCTCCCTGACTCCTCATCCAGTGCACTGCTTCTCTTTGATGTCTGCTGACAGGATCCAGACGGAGAGCTGGTGATGACTGAGATACAACACAAGTTCCTTCGTACTCCAATCCGGTGTTACGCACTAAACGCCTTAGAGGCTGAACAGAAGGATGGATGGAGGTAAAGATAAAAAGAAAAGCATGGCAATCTTGCTTATAACACCTCCAGAGTCATATCAAAGTTCTTTGAAAGCAAGTCAGTTCACTCTGTAACTGTCTTTGCAACTGTTTTTACACTAAATTCTAAAAAGTTAACATCAGTTCAACTTTTTTAAAAACCCAGAGGCCTTGCATTTTTTTTCACATTCCAATGCCAGCATCTTTGAAAACGCGTTCTGTGTGAACGAGTCCTGATGACTTACAATTTCTTCGATTGATTTTTCTATGAGCAATCCATCTCTGTCCATATCCCTGTCCCACTAAAGCCCAAAATATTAATATTATCAATCAACAATTATATGCTGTATAGAATCTCTCGTAGATCTGAGAGGCAATGGGTGCCCAGAACAAAACATTTGGCAGCTGTGAATAAGGCGGCTACTAATCTGTGGTTTGTGAAATTAGGCTGCTTTACGGTTTGGCCTCATCATGGTTACCGCTCACTGCCACAGGCCAGGGCACACCAGAGCACAACTCAAGCTACACATGCCTGGAAAATAGTAGAAAACTACAGGAGAGAAGAAAATACTGAACAGATGCTCCACTATCCCACTAATGATGGGCTTCAATACCAGCATCTGTGTAGTCACGTAGTCACATATATCAAATGCCATGGGATCATCAATAAGAGAATATCTCAGCTGTGTGATTATATTCATCTCTGTGTTTGATTATATGTGTGTATTATCCATGTGTCTCATGTATGTTCACATGAACATATGAGGAAAATACTGAGGTTTCAATTATGAAAGGACGGTTTAAAATATACGTCCATAAATGTGTACTTGCGTTTATGAGTTTGTGTGTGTGTGTGTGTATAATTACAGAGCGCTAACTCCTAAACCACAGTGGGCAGAGGGGTGGAAGAGAGAAGTCAGTGGGTTACAGAAACCTTTAAGAATCATCCTTCAAGAGGGTGGGGGAGACTCCATGATGCCTGGGAAACTGAGCAGAAAAGTGATTGGATCCACTTTTTATGTGTGCATTTGAGTATTTGTCTTTCAACAATTACTTAGGATGTTGACAATTTAGTTTGCACCACAATTATGCTTCCCATTGCTATCATGATCAGATCTGCATATAGAACAACCATCGAATATTGAACAAGGCTGAACCAATGGCCACAAAAATGTACTCAACTTAATAGCAATGTCATGAAAGCATGGAAGTTCCTTTTCCTTATAGAGTTTCCCAAATTATCTTAAATTGTTTTGCTAAAAAGGCAAACACACTAACCTCTAGCACTCTCCCCTTAGGGACAATGTAGAGAGCCATTAACTAGTAATAGTGAATGTTTATTGTAGCAATTCAAAGAGGGGGAAAAAAGAGAGAAAAACATGATAGAAGACTGCAGCAGAGCCAAACAGTTGACAGAGTGGGTGGAAACGACAGAGAAAAGCAAAGTTATACAGTTCTCTTCTTGCCTCTCGTCTTTTTTGGGTCAGACATCTCTACATGGAGGGAAGGAAGGGCTTTGGGGGTTTCTGGCACGTGTAGGCCTTTAAAAACTCATCAGCATGGAAACTGTCGGAGAGGAGACCCCCTAAAATAAAGCCAAGTAGGCTAACAGACCAATACCCACATCACACACAATAATCGAGTGCCAATTCATACCATTTCAGACTGGTCTAACAACACAGTGCCATATGTTCCTAAATGCCAATAAACACATTAACCACCAGCGTAGCCCAGTATGAGCTTTAGAACAAGATGAAAAGTTAAAATCCACAAGGAACATTGTCACATCTGGAACTATGCTGACATGTTTTAGTGTAAACATTTGCAAAAAGAATGGTGTTGTAGTCTCACTGTAACATATGTAAGTGATATAATAATATATGGTCTTTAGTACTAAATAAACCCCAATGCAACAATGCTATGGCAAAACTACACTTTACCCTTTACATACAAAACTCCAAAGCCAATGCTACGCCCTGCACTCAGATACCGTTAAACCACTGTGGACAATAGGGCTCTGTCATATCCAACCTAGTGCAGAGTTGTGATGCAGGTCCAGGATACCTGACACCTCACAGCTGCCAGCCAACCAGCCAATCACAGATGTCCTGCCTATCCAGCTCATGTTATGTTTGTGAAAGTGCAGACTTCTGTGACAGAAGATAACAGGGCACCTGTATCACCCCTATGGGTGACTGGAATCACTCTTCTGATTTAATTAATACGTTAAACACTAAAATTCTAATACTATGAATAATACTAAGAGAATTTAGGCATATTTACTTTAATTAAATGAAAATCTTACCATTAATAAAAAATAAAAAAATACAGCAAACAAATAGCAGTCCAAGATTTCCTTGTAACGTCATGTCATTAAATTTACCGCCTCTTCACATTTCAAATTGCAACGGCATTTCTAACTGACCTGTGAGAAGTGAGAAGAGCTGCGAGGGATGAGAAGATCCGACTCGGGGTGAACGCGGCTCTTTCCCAACCAAAACGGTAATATTGCCTTTTAAATGTCCATTATGTGAAATATTTTTATTTCTTTACTTCCTCTGTCTTTTAAATTAAATACGAAAAATTATTTTTTACAAACTTCTTCCTGACACAAAGCGCGAGGATGCCGATGTAATGAGAAATGGGTTTCTATCATACACTTTGTGATACTGCATTTCACTAAAGATACATCGTTCTTTCATATTGTATTTGAGTTTATACTATGCTGTTACCTCTATGAGTTCTTGTATTCTATGTTCAATGTACAATAAAAATATATATTTAAAAAAAAAGGCATCATAGGCGCTATAAATTACACGTGGACAGAGTAATATTAATCGACGATCTCAAAGCATGCAAATCCACATGGAGATACTGGACACTCACCCCTCGAGGCGAACAGTATGGGGTCGCTCCGCATCTTAAAGTCAAACGCATCTAACTCCGAGTAGGTAGAGGTTGCAGGCGTGTGTCCGACAGCTGCTGTATTTCATTAAAATCCGCGCAACAGAGCCGTCTCTGTTTCCCCCACTTTCTCTCTGTGCGAACAAGCAGAACTCCACTCGCTACCGCCCGGCAGTGTCTCGTTTCCTCTGAAAACTTGCCCTGGCTTTCTCCTCGTTCCTGACAAAGAGCAGATCTGTTCACTTTCTGTTTATCGCGATGCGGACAGCAAACCGCTGCGCCTTCGAAAGGGAGCTGCTTGGAGGCTTACAAGAAAATCTTTCACTTTCTCTCCATGTCGTGCTCGGCGAAAAGTGGGACCTCCTTCCTTTCTATTTAGTTTCCTCTCCTTCTTTTCTCCGCCCTGTAGCCCCACATCTCCAATTCCACAGCTGGATACAGCGCATGTGTGTGGAGAGGGACTACTAACGAGCATGTTTAATTAAGTTTATGCGCGGATACGTTTTTCTATTACCATATTTAAGTTTAGAACATTTACCAGAATGATTAAGAATGTATCCTTGTGTCTTCAAAGATAACTTTAATTCTAAAGAAGTTTAAAAATTAATACATAAGCTCAAGCAAAAGGCTCAAATCTGTACATTCATTTTGATCTATAGGTCTATAGGTATTTTCTAATTAAAATTTCCATCCATCTTGCTCAACTAACAATATTTTAATTAAATAAATAAGGTGTATTTGTAACTGTTTGCCATATGTATATCAGAGGAGACCAGACGAAGAAAGGTTAGTTGCTGTATTCTAGCACAAGTGAACATTCCTCTCTGCCAAGTTTATACATGCATTACTATAAATCAGTTATCTATTTATGGTTTAATTACAAGTCATTCATCTGAAAGGGTGTATAAAAAGTGAGAAACTCTATAATCACAGCATCAGCATGGTTGAAAACAGCAGGGTCATTGACCTACAGATGTTTTAACAATGTATTAGATAAAGTTTTAAGTGACTAAAAAAGTTTGGTTTTTCCAATAACCGAGACCGATATGGGTTTTTGTGGGCCAATGCTAATACTGATATTAGGGAGTAAAAAAAAGTAAGATATCGATATGTTGGCCGATATTCTTTATGTGTATAATATAGGGGTGCAACGGTGGTCTCATGGTTTCGGTATGGTTCGGCATGTGCTATGTTCAGGGAACTGTCGAATAAAACGAGAACAAATAAGAACAAATAACCAAACTACAAGCAACAGCAGGTATTTCAGGGATCTAACAGTACTTTTCAGGTACAGAAAATGAATAAAATATTAAACATTACAAACACAGACAGCAGGAATATTAGGCTTCTGTCCCTTTAAGACATAATGCACGATCCAGTACATATACTGTTACACATGCGTTGTATTTCTCGACTGTTATATGTTCACTTAAGACATAACCGACTATGTTTGCTAGTATGCTCGCCAAAATGGACATGTTGACATAATTTTTGTGTGAATTTGTCCGTTCAAGCACAAGACTTGAAAGAGAACTCCGTATTTGCACGCTGTCTGAGATAATCTTCTCACAGTGCACGCGAGTTCTCTTTCACGTCTTGCTCATGAATGTTTAAATTAGCAGGGCTTAAATGAGTTTAGTTTAAACACAGACAGCAACATGTGCTGTTCAAGTCTCACATGCGCTCGCGCGCTATAAACACCCGGGTGATGACAGCGTAAATGACTGTTGATATTCGAGCATACGGCATTCAGAGTGACTGTTTTGTCCACGCTTTTTGATAATCGCTGTTGTAACGTATTGGGAAGCCAGAATGCGTATTCATCGACTGAAACATACATTAGCTGAACTGTCTGTTTTAGGGATGCACCAATCCGCTATCTAGGATTCAGTATCGGCCGATACCAATCCGATATTCAAGTAATAATAAAAAATAAAAAAAATGCTAAATTACCTGATAAACTGTATGCCTCACTGTGTGGAAGAAACTGGGATCATTCTTTTGTGCAAGGTATCAGGCCTGACTTAAACATTACTTTACTAACTTTGTAAAACAAATTAACAAACAGACACAAATGTAGTGAATTATTTATTAAATAATTGTGCATCAGTGCAACAACTGTAAATAAACCAATAGCTTTTCTAGCTTGGTAGACATTCAAAATAAACAGCTGGTTCCAGAGTCCAGCTGGTTCCTTCATCCATGACTCATGGCTTGTTTTTCATGAATGTTTGAGTCATACATGACATAAACTAAATATATTTATATATAAATATAGGCTATACTATAAAATTAAAAAGACATTTCTTTGAAATTTATAGCGGTTAAAATGCTATTAACAATCTTTCATTGCGCAAAAGTATTATAATATGAACGGCTCCCGTCCCCGAGCAGCACAAAGCGCTTATGCACTTCCTGTGTGCAGAATGATGCGCTTGAAGCATCATGGAGTCACCGCACTCAGCGGCAGCGCTCCGTATTGAAAGGTTCAAAGCACAAAGTGAAGATATATTGATGCGTATTGTATTACCGGTATCGTTGTCTACAGATGAAGTATAATAATAGAAACATTGATTCATCTTGAAGAGAAATTCGTTGTGTTGACTGTCGTAACCGAACACGACACGCAGTCTGAATGCTGAATGGAGAATGACTGACAGCTGCAGCGGAGGGAGGCATTTACGTGAACTTTAATTTAACGACTTAAATATTTATCTGTACCTCAAATTAAACTATGGAATGGCTTCAGAACACTTGGAATATAGTGCACGGAAAATTTATTTTGCTTTTTAATGTTTTTGTGCCTTTTGTGGAGCTTAACAATAACACAGAATAGTACACACACAATATCGGATTTGGATCTGTCCCATCCGGCCGATACCCCATCCGGCAAAAATGGCTGTATCGGAGCCGATACCCGATCTGAGTATCGGATCGGTGCATCCCTAGCGTGTTTTAGACCTTGCTATTTTCAACAAACCATATTATAGTGTCGTCAGATTTGTGACTCATATCGGCCGATAAAATCGGCAGACCAATAAATCGGTCAGGCTCTGCCAATAACCATAGTTTTGTTTTACCACTTGGAAACACTGGTGCTTAAATTTATGACTAATGTTTATCTTGTTTCCTATAAACAGGTCCAACACTGATATGGCTGAAATTTGTTGGACATTTATTTGAAAATAAACAATCAAAACAACAAAAAAAGTATCTTTCTTTTAAAGTTCAGGTTTCAGTCAGCAATGGCATTTCTCCACCTCCTCATGTGCATGTCCCATTTATCCAAAATTTTCTACTTCGTGACCTATAGAAGAGGTTACTCACAAATCATAAATGAACATAACAATTTTGAAATTAGCGAATCTCAGTGAAACTAAATTAAATTAAGAATGTAATTATGCAGAGATTATGGTCCTACACAATCAGAGAATATAACAATAACTAGTCAAGGTAAAGGCATGTCTGGATTGAAAAACATGCAAACATATGTGGGTGGCCAAGTGAACTCATGTGTGTGTCAGCAGGATATTGTATCTGGACACTGATTCATGTATTTGACCTTAAAACAACCATCTATCTGGTCTGAGATCATACTGGGGAAAGAATCAAATTGATATATGCAGACATTAAGTCCACCCAAAGCCTGCAGCACAGTGGAAAGCAATAGTGTCGTTGACTCAGAGGTTTCAACACAAAGCCTGCATTCCCCACAGTATCAGATTCAAACAAGTGCCAGTTTTACGATAACATACTTATCTGCGTTATGTTTGTTTAGTTGCTTTCCTGTATAACTTTATCAGTTGGGGTATACCTTGTGTGTTTAACTTGGATTACAGATGTTACGACTGTCAACTGCTTCTTGTGGCATCACATGAAAGTCATGACAAAGCAATGTTTATACCTACTCACATTAAAAAAGGTACAATCTAGAGAGAGTTATGTGGAGAACAGGAGGGGAGAGAATTAGGTTACACTGCCACAGAACTAAATCCCCGAGGTCATTCTGACTGCACAGTTCAATAGAGTGATATCATAGGAGTCAAAAGTTTAGAAAGATACACCTAAAAAAAGCTGAAAATCATAAAAAAAATTGGACTACAATGTTTGTTGGTTCTGTCTAGAATCTTAAATATTGAGTCATTCAATAAAAAAACATATGGAATACACAAATTGTAGTGATACAAAAACAAAGAAATCAATGTATCTGGTGTTAACCACATTATAAACCACAGATAAACTTCATCTCTTTTCAGCTACAGACACATCAACAAAAAGTAGTTCTGTGACACCCCTCTAACAGGACTTGGTCCTCACATCACATGCTCAGGATGTTGGTTGGAGGCCCCATACTGGCAAACTGGTAACAGTGAGGAGGGTAAACTTTAAACAAACAAATCACTAATGAAGCATTAAAGAGCCTGGTAGCCAGTGGAATGACTGTTTCCTCTGGGTTCCACTGCAGGGCATTCATTACAGCAAAGGCTGTTTTTTCAGGGGCAACACATGAGCTGAATTCAAGGTCTTTTGAAGTAAATCTCATAGAATGTGTCTATGTGTCACTCATCGTTGCTTATGTGTTTTCATATCTCAAGGAATGCAGCAACAATCTGTGCCCTGGTGAAACACCTCATTACTAAAGTGGCTGGCCTCACTGGCAAAATAAGCCAAAATCATATGCACACCACCTGCAAGACAATAGAATTTTTGATTCCACAGACAAATTAATTTAAATGCTCTAGAGGTTGTTTCTGTACTCTATTAAAAACTAGCATTTCTAATCAGAGTCCTGAATGAACTCTTTGACATTTATTTTTAAGCCCTGAAATGCTTGCAGGACTTGCTGAACCTTTATAATTGCTGGAAAATGTTTTCAGAGTTATATGGAGTGTTGTAGAGTGCTTTTGACTCATTTGAAACAACTGAATATCATCTGCAATCTGCAGTGCTACTCTCAATATCCAAACTTCATAAAAATGGCTAAGATTTAAAAAGAAATTTGGCTGTGCTCCTCCTACACATACACATGTGCAGGCGCGCGCGCACACACACACACAGTCAGGGTTTTTCCTACATTGAAAATATTTTGGCGGCCGCCAAAACGACGTTTTATTTGATCACTTATTGAGAGTTGTTTATTAGTGATGCAGATGACTGCTGCGCTGACGGACAGAACGAGCAGAGAGCTCCTCCCTCGTGCGCGCGAACTCTCTCTGTCTTCAAAGCAAGCACTGTCTTTGCACTCTCTCTACCTCGCACATAATAATCTAAATCAACGGACACAATGCTAAAAGTTCGGAAGACCGAATCCATGTTTCATGAGGCGCATTCGGAGAATGTTTTTCCTGAATAACCGCTGGGTGTGAATAGTGCTCAAAAGAACGTCACCTTATCTTCTCTGACAGGCGTCCCCCACATGCATCTGACATAAACCACACTTTCAGTAAACAAAAAGAAAATCCTATCCAGTGATGAAGTGTTTTCTGTGTTGACAAATATTTAGCGATGTCCTAATAGTCGCGATTCGTATGCAACGCGTCAACGTCCGCTAATGTTCGATTCGCGACATAATGACTCATTTGAACAGATTTATTTTAATGAATCATGAAAACAACTGATCTGCCCACACGGTCTATAACGAATCATTTACTCAAACAACTCTGAAATAAGAACATAAGTGTGCTTACCCCATTTAGCAAGAGTGGTTAGTAAAATTAGCCTTAATAATCCACAGTATTTTCAGGTTATTTAAATGACAATGTGTAGTAAATTATCTATAAAATCAGATAGTTTACACTGGAGTGAGGTGAAACCAGAACAAAGCAAGTTGTTGTTAGCTAGGTGCATTCAATTGTATGTGGTAGAAAATTATATTATTAATTAATGTAACTTTTTAATGCCACTTTTTAATACTGATTATTAATTATTATTATTATTATTATTATTATACATACCAAAATAATTTTGCAAAGAGGGCAAGAAAGAATTACAGTGAGAGCGACGGGTACTTAATTGTCAGTATTGGGCTCGCAGATCATGTGGGTAGGGCACTTTTTACTGTTTGTGTAGATGACCATGTCTGTCACCACCGAAGACCTTTTTTGACACAGGAAAAACCCTGAGTATAATCAAGCCAAAGCCTCCTTATGGAATTAGCAAAGAGTAGACAGACAGGATTTAGGACCACAGGAGGCACAGCAAATCTATCAAACCCTTTATAGTCAACAATGCATGCTTTTCTCAATTAGAATATTACTAATCTAACTCTTGTCAGTCTTGAGATAAGCCTGTAGATAGGACTGATTCATCAATGTGTTTGCTATAAACTGGTGGATTTCCACAATATCAGTAAAATAAAATTAATAGATTTTTAGCCTATGCCTAAGAGAAAACACATACATTAAGATATGTGGTCTCTGTTATAAAGAAAATGAATTTGTGCCAGACTGCAGAGGGTGTAGTTATTTCTACAGATGTTGCTGTTGTAAATACCTCAGATGTGTTCAAACTCAAGGAAATGTGCTAAATTAACTGCAATGCTTCAAACAGCAGTCTGCATACATAAAGGAGCAACAAACTCAATGGCAAAAAAACAACCTTGGCATCATTTTTATTGGTTGCTCTTCAGTTCACAGTTATCCCCTAATAAGATGTTATCTCATGTGGAGAATTAAACACACACACACACACACAACAACTTACACAGGCAGTAAATTTGACTAATGGAAACTTTCTGAGCTGGTAAACTGCAACCAAAACTCTGTATACATATCTGGAGAAATCATCATCATTGTCTTCATCACATGCAATCAGTCTTCATAGACTCTCCATATGGCTATGAGGTAAAGGCTGCTCTGCTCAGCTGCAGTTGCATAATTTGACACCATAGTCATTTTATAGTGCAGAAAGCCTAGAAAGCTGTAGCGCATATGGACGGGCAGTATGGAACACTGGCTGTGGTCCAGTGGAGAAAAGCCTTGATGGAGGGAAGACAGAGCAACGGTAAGGAGTATTTAAAAACTAGGTCAGAATCTGAGTGAGCATGACTGCCTTTTGACACTGCTCACTTGTAATATCTTGGCTCAGTTTCAGACATACATTGTGCTGTGTTTGGGTTGGGCAGGATCAGCTGGATAGTGCACTACAAACCAGTCCAACAAGGGGTCTCAGAGGAGATACACAATCCTTTATCCTTGAAACACCCTAAAGAAGGCTTTGACAAAAACAGCTCAACATTCCATACATGATATTCCAGAATAGTGCAGACAAGGCCGCACTACAGTATGTTCTTGCTTTCTACTTTCTTTACAGTGAAAATGTATGCACAACCAGGAATAATCAATATGTGCATTTACAGACACACTTAAAGTTTGATTTTAGTCAGATTAGAGCAATAATTCATCTTTTTAAAATGCCATGTAAATAGTTTAGTCTGACTAAAATTCTTTTTTTTTCTCTCCAACTGCTTCAAAGCAACAACTCTCTTTATTACTCAGCACTGAAAGTTTAATTCAGTTCAAATGTATTCGCATGCTGGTTTTAACAGAAATTGTCAAAGTACATGAAAGTACCAAGTACAGTGTTGGCAAGGACAAGGTGACCAAGGCAAGAGTCCAATTTGGGTTCATTTGTTAGAGTTAATGAAGTAGACAATGTGGAAGACCCATCTGCAAGTTATCACCAGGAACAAGCAGCTGCATGAAGCTCGTCCTTTGCTTTTTTCTATATAGTATCCACTACTTTGCACTGATCCCTAACTCTGTTTCCCCAGGCTGGTCAGATTCTTCATAATTTTGTGTATTTTTGCCTTCCTTCATCCATTAAGTCCTCCTCCTATTTCTCTGTCCAACTGCATTTCCTTCCTCCCTCTTTTTCTTCTTGATGCCCATTCTTGATAACATACACATAACCCTCCCCCAATCCACACCCAGTCTCAAGTCCCAGCTGCTATAGCCAGGGTGCCTCTTTAGCTCCAACGGTCCACAGCAAACATGCAGATGAATGAATGGATAGATGTATGAAGGGGAGGATGGCCCAGCAGGACAAACAGTCACAAACACTAATACACACTCAACACACACACCTCCCTCCATCAGGCCACCCCACTACTTTGAGGCTCAGTCCACCATCTGGCCAGGCTGAGACTGCAGACGTGTTGTTGGTTATGGCTGGACAGCCCTATGGGGGTAGGAGACCCAATTAAGAAACCAATCTGGTTTAATGCAAAATGTAAGAGCCCCCCATCCCAGTTTTCCAATGCTTTTTTATCTGGTTCTCCCTCGATCGCCGAACACAGCAATCAAATACAAATCCTCTCAGTACATAGCGGACATCACACAGTCCTTCATTTCCTCAGATCCAGGCACTTCCCATCAGATGATTTTGATAAATGTTTCAGCCAGACTCCGCCAGACCCACAGACATTGATTTTCATCAGACCTCAGGGAGGAAGTACGCCCCCGGAGATCCAATAGCATGTATTTGTGCAGAGTGCTGATTTAGGATCAGATTTTCACATTGTTTACTGGGGTTTAAGCCAAGGAGTGCAAAAGAGCAGTTCTGATCCAGAGACAGCATTCCTGATATATGATCTTGTATATGGGTCCTGGCCTCTCACAACAGACCAGATAAGTAAGCCTAGTGTTGATAAATCATCCCAACAAAAGAAAAAAAAAAAAAGAGAGACGATATAATACAAAGAAAAGAGCACAGCTGTCATGGCCAGTAAGACATGGGAGCTCATTCATTTTATCTGTTAAATGACAATTCAGTTTAGACTGAGTCACACGATCCTGATTTGTGTCCATAACGTTAATTCTGACCTTAAATGAACACATACTATAGACCAGGACTATCGAGGAGGACAGTTGCTACATATAATGCAAGCAAATAGTTTGTTAGTAATCAAATTGATGGATTAATCGAACTACAAAGACCTGAAATAATTCAATTAATAGGAAATAAGTAAGCATTGTAAATGCTTACTACTTTCTTAATCGGATCCAAAAATACCTTACACAGCGACTGGGCACTGTCGCATGCACTAGAGTTTTCCACATGTAAAGACAAAATATAATTCCTGTCTTATCAGTTTTGTGTTTTGTAGACTGTAAAATTATACTCATCATTGTCTGTGAAGACAGCATAAGGGGCAGAGGCTCTGTTGTTCAGTCAATAGCGGTACTGGAGAGTACCATTGAGGAGAGAGGGATTATGGGAATAACATTCCAAAGAAACATCTGCAGAGCTTTAATGTAAGAGTGTTGAATGACAGCACCAACAAACAATTATCATACACTGAAAGAAAAGATAGAGGGAGAATAGGTAAAAAGATGGCAAAGGCTGAGTGTTAATGAAATCTCTCTCACACAGAATCAACAGCCACAACATACTTACTTTTTATTTACAAAAAATGTGAAATGTTACAGTATTGTTGAATAATGTGATGATGAAATGCCATGTGTTACATCTAAGATTGCGTTAATTCTAAGATGTAGATTTACAGCCAGAAAACTTTACAAATTAATGCATTAAATTAGAGATGCACCGATCGATCGGCCAGGGATCGGAATCAGCCGAATTTCCTCATGATCAGTCTCACTTCTTACCGATTCCGAGCCGATCCATTTTGTTACCAGTGGCACAGGCAATAACGTCAGTTGATCGTTCTCGCTCTCTTCTTTCCGATGGTGAAGTGACACACACCCTCGCGGGCGCCTCCCCTCTCTCACTCGTCTCATTTGCTCCGGTTAAATAGTGCTTGTATTGCGCATGCACCACTGATCTATATAAGTGGAGTGAACACGCTCAGTCTCGAACAGAGACAGAAGTCAAACAGAGTCACAAGTACCAAAATGAGTGGCTTGCTGCGCTTAAAAGGTCAAATACATACAAAATTATGTCAAAATGGCAGTCTTGGCGATTATTCAGATAAACACAGTTTCAAAAAAAAAGTCAGTTTTAGATCTTTAAACAGCTGAGAAAGAGAACGCATTTGTGTAATACTGGGTCCATTCATAAACTCTTAAAGGGACAGCAGTCCAATATTCCTGCTGCTGTCTGTCATGTTAATCAAAGAACAAAAGACAAAGAAGATCACTTTCTGCTCTTGACTGAATATGTTTTATAACTTTAATGGCAAGAATGAATCTGTATTTAATATTTACAATAAAGACTAGACACTGGATGTGTTATTTTACATTTGGTTACTTTATTTCTATAGAATTTCTTACCTGAATTAAAACCTACTTAACCTAATAAAAACTTAGTTGCATAGCTCTCTTTATTGTATTGCATTTATTTGTGCTGTTGTTTGCAATTTCTTTATTTGTTCTTATTTTATCACTGACTTTTTACTTGTTTTTTTTTTTTTTATGAAAATAAAACTCTGAGTTGAAGAAAAGTAGATTTTTGTATTATAGTTCTTAGAAAGAAAATCGGAATCAGCAGATTACATTTGACAAAAAAAAAAAAAAAAAAAAAAAAATCAGAAATCGCCAAGAAAATCGGTGCATCTCTAGTTAAAATGTCAGAACCATTCGCTTAGATGCCGTTCAAATCAGTCCTACCCAGGATGTTTATAATCTAAGACAGCAAATGCCTCTTTTATGTGTGGTTTAATCCTTTAAAGAATGCCATTATCCTAATGCTCACACCTCTGAGAGAGTTCTGCAATGGAAACTTTGCATGGCCACAAATACTAAAGATTTACTGAGGACTAAAAGTAGAAGCTGCTATAGGTTACACTGATTATACTCTGGAAAAAATGGTGTTGAATTTTCTTTGAAACAATTTTCACATAGTGTCACAATCAATTACAAAGAAACGGCAAGCAACACATTGAATTAAGCATGAATTTTTAAAGTAGAAAGACAGAATTAGAATTTTCTTGTAAAATGTACTCCAATAATCTTTTATTTATTAACATCACATTTACGGTACATGCCTTACACACTGAAAATGGACCTCTATGGAATTCCCTCTGGATTAAATGAACCGCATGTTTCAACACAAGATATAACATTACAACACTGACAACTGCTGTCTTTGAAGATATAAAAACTGCGGTCTTGGGAACAGGCATGAATTCATCTACAGAAGTGTCATGTGAGGGTGACACTGATATGAAGAAAGCAGCTTGGCTACTACAAAGGATGTGCAGAAGTACTCTGAAGTGACACCAATAATCAATAATGTAAACAATGATTATGTGTGATGTGACTATATAAAACTATATAAAATACTTAGCATATTAAAAAAACATGACACAAGTGCTGAACTCCTGTCAAGACAGTTGCAATGAAAATAGTGTGCATGCTTTATATTATTAAGGTAATCTACAAGCAGCACAAAAAGACGGCCTTTGACATGATTTTCATTGAGTTCCTCAACAAGTCTTTGGAAAGAACCGCCATTAGTCAGATAACACCATAGCCTGTTATTTTCTTCTTCTGAAAAAAAAAAAAAAAAAAAAAAAAAACACTTCCCAAGAATTCCCCAAGATTTTTACAAGAACAGCACAAGAATATTCTCAAAATCTATTTTGAGAAATTTCTTAACTTCTTCTTTTTCCACAATGTTGGTCTAGGTGATGTGGGTATGTATGCACCAGTCTGGGACAACCTCTTACCACCAACCAAAGCAAATCAAACTCTGACACCAAATAAGTGCTGGTGTAAACGCACGCTAAGCTTGAAGCTTCAGTATGAATAGCCTCTGGGCTCTGTGTGGGTGTGTCAAGAGTGAAATACAGAGGAAGAAGGAAAGTATTCCCATGAATCATAACACCTTGACATTAACCTAAATGCATAGTCAATTTAAAAGGACAAGTCTGGAGGCCTTAGCACTTAAATGCTCACAAATTTTCCAGATTGTAACCAGAAATTGAGCTACACCTTTAACACACATAGTACTGAACACCTGATTATTTTTACCAGCAGATGTATACATACACATAAGCACATCCATTTAGTACAGAAAAGCCTGAAACCACCATTTCAAAAACATGTGAAAACAAGTCTTGGCTAAAATCCAAACTAAGCATTTTACCCAAATACCCAAAGGGCAGGTTGCCTTCATCATCACCTAAATCATACGCCCCTTCTAAAAATAAATTGGAATTGATGGAAAGTGGGTTACAATAACATGAAAGGGTGGAAAAGCATAAAAAAGAGATGTGTGAGTTTGTGCGTACACATACACACACACACACACAAGCACATTGTCTGAGCGTTAAAATATATGCACTCCCCCTGAGAATTAGAACCCAAAGGCTGACTTACTCTTACTCCTTTCTGACCTGCTACAGGAAGTGGCATAATCTATTAGTCACTGTCACTTTCCCCATGGACTATAGAGTGATTCCTATAAAGTGGGCCTCTTATGTTTCCATCATATTGTTGTTTTATGCAGTACAGTATATGTGTGTCTGTTCGTTAATTCCTGTCTCTATTCATCTGGCAAATCAAAATGTGTGCAAGGAAAAAGGTAATGGCAGACATAAAATAGGCACGAAAAGGCATGCAGAGCAGCAGAGAGGAAGAGAAATTACTGTACAAAGATGAGAGAGCTGCCTCAAGGCTTAAATACCAGTACTTACAAATACACCTGCAGGATCAATAACCCGAAAACACAGGTGGCGCTTGTTTTTAGAACAGAAAGAATTTGGCGAAGAAAGACAGGTAAAAAGAGTTCATGTAGGTCAGCTGTTTGTAAGATAGTAGAGATACAGATACAACAGGAAATCAAGATCATCTGCATTCCTTACATGTGGTTACCACAAGATCTGAGTTTGAGACAGTGTTATTTCAGTATTATTATAGTATTATTTATCATTATTATTATTTATCATATTTTGAATTGGCTTTTTATATTTTAATTTAAGTAATTTGGTTGCCAAGGCAACATTTCAACATTTTTCAAGTTTAAGTTTTCCATCTTTGTATTTTATTTTAGCTTTACTTCAATTAATGAAAAAAAGCATTTCTGAGTGTTATTTTTAGTTAACCCTCCATGGTACAGAGTTGCCATATGGCAACAATTAATTTCTACTCATTTCCTTGTTATTCAGAAAGAAATACAATATATTGCACTATGGGAATTAAAAGGGTAGGCCTTAAGGTTGCCAATGATGTGCTGTTTTTAATTCCCATGACATCTGAATGTCCCTCAAAACCTCTCTTTCCCACTGTCACCCTGCAACTCTGTACCACAGTGGAATTGCAGTAATGTATTTCCCTGTTGGGAAATAAAAAAATGTTATAGATAGTAATATCAACAAAATGATTGCAGTTATTTATTTATTTTGAAGTGTTTTTGTAGTATAGTTGTATTTATGTATAAATAACAAAATTATTTCTTCAATATTTTATGGAAAGAGCAATAGGAAGTTAGCTCTTCCATGTGATGAGAAGTTAGCTAAATGATAGGGATCTACTTATTTTATTTTATTTTATTAATGATAGGGTTTGCATGAGTTCCAAGTATATAAATCTATCAATTTCTAAACGAAATGTGCATTTAAATAGAAAAGAAAATCAAAATTTTATTAAAAAAATAACTACTTTTTTGATCATTTTCCATTGTGGTACAGAGTTGCCATATGGCAACATTTCCCTGAGTACCACCCCAAAAATCTTTTTTGATTTGCATAATTGAAGCTATTTCATGTAATAAAAACTTATTTGAAAAAATATTTAATGGTTAGAACATAATACGTACCATAGAGGTTTTTAACAATCGCACTGTTTTGACTGTTTTTGCCGATTTGAGCTGTAAGGTCAATCAAACCGAAAATCTTTGGAATCTGTGAAAACAAATAATTTTATTCTTAAAAACCTAAGCTAGCTCAGCTCCTAAAAGCTACAAACAATTACAGCACACTGTGCAATGCATCAATTATTCATGCTAATGATTCTAGCATCTGTTAGCTATAAAACAAGCCTCTACAGAAAGACTGTTACCTTGGCTGTGACAACACACCCTAAAAACAAAATACTTAACCAGAGTTTCCACCCAGCGAATAACACTGACCACATTAGTCTAATCAGATCCCTCTCTGCCTGTGATGTGGTCAAGAGCGTTAAGAACCATAGCGACTTTCATCTTCTGTATCTTTGCCACAGTTTCCACAGCACCTCCTTCATTCATTTGCTTTTTCCCTCTCTCACTTTCCATCTCATAGATAGACAAATAACGGAAAGGAGCGGAAACAAATAATGACAGAGACATAAATGACAGTAATCCTCTACGTATTTAAAATGATTCAGAGAATATTGAATGACGAGAGCAAGAGAAAGAGGTAACTAAAGAAAACTAAATCTTTCTAAAGAGCATGAGGCATCAGCTTTCTCAGACAGTGACTCAGAGGTCTCGAGTTCAGCTTGGTTTACGGCACAGACACTCCGAGACTACAAACACACACAAATATACACACATACTCAAATGGGCTCAAAAGTTAAGGTATAAGCACCTACTTTTTGAACACAAACACACTTGAGTGTTTTAAGTTTGACATAAAGAAAAAAAAAGCAAACCCTCAAATATTCCCTCTGGCTATGTTTCAATGTGAAACCCAAAGGCATGCAACACCACTTTTTCATGTCTTACTTGAAAGATTCGCCAGTCCAGTCATGTTACAGAGCTGAAGGGAGTATGAAAGACTGACAGCTCTGGAGAGATGTCCCGCACAGCTGTTTGTGTACACTGTGTGTTACTTTCTGAACTTGTACACATATTTATTATTTATAATAATTAGTTAAATTAGTTTAGAAATTAAGAAATGTATTATTATTTTTTTTTTACATTTTTTTGTCTAACTTGTACAACCTATAAATTCTTACTGTAATCATTGTTATTACACTTCACACTTTTTTTTAAAGAACCCATTTAAAAGTGTTTGACGACCACAGTTGTCTTTCTTGTGTTGACATATATTTTCTACTGAAACAAGTCTGAGACGGGAAATTTTGAAGGGCTTGTCCCTTTTTTAACAGCCAAAAGCCTTTAAATCTCAGCCATGAACCATGATTTGCTACTTGCTAGTCGGTTGCAGATGGTATCAGGAAAAGCATCTGATTGGACAAAGGTTTGTGTAGTGCAGGATGAGTCATCAATCACCATTCTAAATGAATGCGCTACCTGCTTTATCAAAGCACAAGCTCACACATACAGACAGTCACTCACAGAAAAATTCAGGACTCAGGAGCACAGAAACTTGTTGTCAACGCTGCCCTGCAACTTGTATTAATAAAATAGCTTTGCTACTGAAAAGCTGCATTATATTTCTCAGCAACGAGGTGGAAGCATTGCTGTTTTTGAAGTAATTAAACAAACAGATTCACTATTAGTAGAGAGATGCTGCACAAACACAATTCACACACATAATCTCTCTCACCAATTCATTCACATAAATACAGTCTTACTGCAATTCTTTATCTCCGTGTCTGATTTAAAGTGGGCAGAATGCTAGATCTAATGACCTGTAGATAAAATAACTAACGAAAATTAACCATCTTACCCATCCAGTTAGCTCTAACTTGTCAATGGTGGCAAATGACCAATAACTAGAGCTGCACGATTCTGGATAAATTGAGAACTGCGATTTTGTTTGTTTGTTTCAAATAGAGATCACAATTCTCCCACAAATCTGAACAGATAAGACAACTAAACAAAATAACAATTTACTGAAGGTTCTGACTAAATGTTAATTTCTGCAGTCTATTTAAAATATTGAATTATTTGAATGAATTATTTAAAAAAATGTATGATTCAATGACTCACTCATAAATACTTCACTTGTTTCATTTCTGGATGAATAACAGTTTATGAATGAATCTCTTGAATGAACGATTCAATGCAAATACATTTTTTAACATTCACTTGTCGCCACCTAGTGGCATAACAATGTAATGATACAATAGTTATTTGAAGAAATAACCATGCTGTGTTGAAAAGACTGTTCGTGAAGCTGTTTTGTACCTATACATGATAACTGCTTTCTCTGGGTCAACTAGCACCAGCTCCGAAGCAGATTTGAATGTTCCGGTGTGATTTGGTCAAAAGGTTTAATAAACAGGAGAATCACTGTCATTTAGGAATAAGATCGCGTGGATGTTTGAATCATGATAGCGATCTTTTAACGATTAATCATGCAGCTCTACCAATACTGCTACTTCTTATACGCAGAGTACATATTCTGCATTTGAAAGCAAAAGTGAAAGAGAGAGCACATTCAAGAGTAAATTTGATCAAGGAGAAACCCCATGTCTATGTCATTCGCTTATGCTGTTTACATTCAGCGCTTCCAGGTTCTACGTCAGAACGCCGACTCATTATTGACTGGCTCCTGTGTCAGCATCACATGCATGCGTCGTGCTGCTCACGTGAACAGCGTCGGCCAATACTGAGCCGGCGTTCTGACGTAGAACCTGGAAGCGCTGAACGTAAACAGCGTAAGAGAATGACACAGAAGAGAGGACACTGTTGTATAAAGTCGTTATTTTTGCACACAAAAAGTATTCTCATCGCTTCATAACATTGAGGTTGAACATCAAGGTTCACGTTGACTATTTTAACTATGTCTATTGAGGAGTCAGTTACCTCTCAGATTTCATCTTACTTTGTGTTCTGAAGATGACCGAAGGTCTTACGGGTGTGGAACGACATGAGGAAGAGTGATTAATGACAGAATTTTCATTTTTGGTTGAACTAACCCTTTAAGACAGAGTGAGTGGTCTTTATGTGCTCTCAAATGGCCTTTCAGCTCACATAAACACAACAGGACAGAGTATATAGAAAGGTTTAATAAAACAAAGACAACAGCCCGACTGGTAGGGCATGGTGCTTGCAACTTCAAGCTCATGGGTTCGATTCCCAAACAAAGCATTTGCAATGAATGCACTAAAAGTTGTTTTGTATAAAAGTGTCTGCTGAATGCATAAATGTGATGATGCATGTTGCATTTCTATATCTCTCTAGTGTGTCTAGAAAACAAAACAAAAGTAAAACTTAAAGTGTCTATACATCTTTTCATACCAATAGAACTTCCCATAGAATCAGGAAGTGGTTTGGTATTGAGTCAGACAAAGAATCAGCAGCTGTTTACAGCTGTATTTTGACACACACACACACACACACACACACACACACACACACACAATTAAGCGACATGCTGCATCCTGAGGCAGACTAATATAAACCCACTGGAGACTCTGTTAGTCTGTGAAAACTTATCCTAAGGCGCAGACTGCTAGACTAGAACCACAAGAGAAAAAACAGCATGGAAGTAGAAGTCAGGCTACTATAAAAAAATAAAAAACACTGTACTGTACATCATCACTATATTTTCCCCATCACTCAAAGCATGGATTAATGAACATCAATTAAATGTCTGTACGTCTGTATGCTTTTTTTCTCTTGCAAACTAAGCAAGACCATTCAACCATCTTTGCCCTACTACACAGATGCTGCAAAAATGCAGGTCCAGATGTGCACTAGTAATGATGTCACTGCATCAGCAATCAGACACTGGACCACATGTACTGACCAGTCATCAAGCGATCAGACAAAATATCAAACTCCCACTTACTGAGGCCATACAACACTAAGCTATACTGGCATTTAGCCCTCACTTTTTGTGGTTACAGAATTCTTGAAATAAAGTGTAAATGAACAAGCTATGCAATGGTGCAACATGCTTTTTTTTTTACCTTAAATGGCATCAAAATCCACCTACTTCTGAAAAAAAAAGGTGCTCATTGGTTCACAAAGTTCATTCTCCGCCAGATCGATATGAAACCGCCAGTAAAATTAGCATTTACTTAAAGGGATAGTTCACACAAAAATGAAAATTTGATGTTTATCTGCTTACCCCCAGGGCATCCAAGATGTAGGTGACTTTATTTCTTCAGTAGAACACAAATGATGATTTTTAACTCCAACTGTTGCAGTCTGTCAGTTGTATAACGCATGTCAATGGGAACACAATCTATGAGAGTAAAAAAACATGCACAGACAAATCCAAATTAAACCCTGCGGCTCGTGACGACACATTGATGTCCTAAGACACGAAACGATCGGCTTGTGTGAGAAACAGAACAGTATTTATATCATTTTTTATCTCTAATACACCACTATGTCCAACTGCCTTGAGGTGTGTACGGCATCCTGTGCGTGAGGTGTGTATGCACTCTGGCGTTCACGTATGCGCCGGAAGTGATCTCGCGCGCGTATACACCACTCATTGTTTAAACAATGCACAAACATTGTAGGTACGATGGCTAATCAAAATGGTACTTACTTGCACTTATCTGGATTGTTCAAACCGACTTAAAACTAAAAGATTACGTTTTCTCACGCAAACTCATTTGGGAGTGGTGACTTTCCACGTATTCCCAACTTCTGAGCCTGCTCACCTTAAGTTATGGTTGATTGCTCTTCGGCTGGATATCAACACACCCATTAAGGTACTAAAGTTGTTGAGGGTCTGCAGCGATTATTTTTCCCCTGATGATTTTACATACCCAGGAGAGGATCACGTACGACTTAAACTATCAGTTGTGCCTATGGTTTTTCCACACCCAACTGAGGTATGTGAACAAGATCTTTGTATGTGTCCTTTTTATTTGTAAAGCTGCCCTTTACGAAAAGTAACAAAATAAAAAGTTTTGATGTAATAAAACCATGTTTTTTAGTGGTTTACTTCCATTTGTATAACAACTGTTGTACTACAGGCACCATGTTTAAACTAGAGCGTGTACACACCTCACGCACCGGATGCCGTGCGCGCACTCAAGGCAGTTGGACATAGTGGTGTATTAGAGGTAAAAAATGATATAAATACTGTTCTGTTTCTCGCACAAACCGATCGTTTGTGTCTTAGGACATCAATGTGTCGTCACGAGCCGCAGGGTTTAATTTGGATTTGTCTGTGCATGTTTTTTTGACTCTTATAGATTGTGTTCCCATTGACATGCATTATACGACTGACAGACTGCAACGGTTGAAGTTAAAAATCATCATTTGTGTTCTACTGAAGAAACAAAGTCACCTACATCTTGGATACCCTGGGAGTAAGCAGATAAACATCAAATTTTCATTTTTGGGTGAACTATCCCTTTAGGAATGGAAGGAAATGTTATTTTTAGAGGGTGGGATTCAATAAAGTAAAGGTATTTTGTTTCTGCTCTGATTAGGAAGCAGAACATCCTGAATTGAACCTCCTGTTTGTATGATACAAACTGCGGTGAAAGTTCAGCAAGTCAAATTAGGCTCCATCGCCCATTTTACCAGATGGTCCTTGACTAACATCTCTCAAAGCGCTTGGTCACACCCATTAAACTCTACACTGGCTATTGATCAAAGATGCTGAGCTTTGTCCACATGCTTATCTTTGTTTTTCCAAATGATTGTATTTCTAGCAAAGGAGTCCAAGAACTGTGTTTTTGGCCAAACCCAACCTGTTCCAGTCAATTCTTTCTTATTTTCTTTACCTGGTTTGATTGTTTTGAGACAGTTTTTACGTTTTGTCCTGTTTTCCTTCATCTCAGAGCCAGAGTCAGTAATGGCAACAATGCACAGGATGGCAGTTCTTGTCAGCTCTATTGTCACTTATTCCCAGAGGAAAACTGAACTTGAGATTGAAAACTCTTTATATAAATAGCCTCTTTAAACAAACATCCTCTGAACTCTGAACAACAGTAATAAAGTTGCTGAAGAAACACTAAGGTAAACATAACTCTTAGACATAGGGAGGCAATTATGGTTTTGTCTTTGACAAATATGCTTCATCCTCATACACACCACAAAAACATAATGCAGCTTCCATATCGAAGTGGTTTAAGAGTCATCCCACTTAAAAGTGTCAAATTAATTGGATTTGTTCTTCACAATTTAGCTTTTCACCTCTTCCAGCCCCTTCCCCCCCTAGCATAATCAGAGACTGGAGCTCGAGACGCCAGCTGATCCCTGCAGGCTCGTGCTATTCAACAAGGGCCCCCACGGGTGCTGCACATACATCAGGATGCCTCGTGCTTCTTTGTGCTCAGCCTCAGCTCCAAAACAAGAAAAGGGTTGATGGCAGCTCCAAAAAAATTACTAATATTGATGCATTATGACAACTTCAAAGCTGTTTTATGTTATTATTAATGGAAAGCAAGTCTATCACACTTTATTTACATGGTAAAATTAAGATTTTTTCAAGTTATATTAATAGCCTAACTGTACAGTTTTTTTTTCTTCTCCATGCATGTTTAATGACTCAGAGCAGAGCTTGCCCTTACGAAACCCCAAATGGTGTGCTGAAATCGACAAATTAGGAAACATTTCATGGATAGCCAAGAGTCTTTCACAACGCATAAATAAAGACAACTGTCTAATAATTTTAACAGTGACATCTTACCTTCTCCGTTATTTTCTGTCATAACTTTATCACAAGATGATGGACCTGCCCCGTATCCGCGTGGACGTGATAACGACCACCTCTGTTGTTCCTCAGGGCTGTGTGAGCTTCTTCCAGATTCACATCTTGGCTCAGAGGACCGCTCACGCTGTCAAATCATCCCGAGATTGACAAGCGTATGAGCCAATCCAGCAGCGTGCTGCAAAAAAATCCAACCAATAGCAGAACTGGGAGGCGTTAACATCTACACATTGGGAAGATCAAGGAGTGATTTTGTGAAGACATCTTTAGTTTCGTCTATATATTTAACGTCTGTATATTTATTTTTCGTTTTTTTTTGTTGTTATTTTTTTAAACTTTGATATACATTTCTCTCATTTGTCTGCAAAAAAAATGAAATAGTTTATCTCATACTTATCCATAAACTGTGTAAATTAAAGGGTTAGTTCACCCAAAAATGAAAATTATGTCATTAATTACTCATCCTCATGTCGTTCCACACCCGTAAGACCTTCGTTCATCTTCATAACACAAATTAAGATATTTTTGATAAAACGCAGTGACTCAGTGAGGCCTCTATTGCCAGCAAGATAATTACACGTTCAGATGCCCAGGAAGTTACTAAAAACAAATCATGTTCATGTGAGTACAGTGGTTCAATCATAAAGGTATGAAGCCTATGTGCCAAAAAACAAAATACCAACTTTTTAACTATTTCTAGTGATGGAACACTGCTTAACACTGCTTAATAAAGCTTCACGAATCTTTTGATTCGAATCAGTGGTTCGGAGCGAGTATCAAACTGCCAAAGTCACGTGAACTATTGAAATTACCATTAAAATTACCATTAAAAATTCCATTATGACGTAAAAAAAGCCTCGTTTACTGAAATCACGTGACTTTGGCGCTCCGAACCACTGTTTCGAAACAAAAGATTCGTAAAGATTTGTAAATCGCCCATCACTAGATATTGTTGAAAAGTCATAATTTTGTTTTTTTGGCGCACAAAAAGTATTCTTGTCACTTTATATTAAGGTTGAACCACTGTACTCACATGAACTGTTTTAAATATGTTTGTAGCACCTTTCTGGGCATCTGATAGTGTTAACTTGCTGGTAATAGAGGCCTGACTGGGCCATCGGATTTTATCAAAAATATCTTCATTTGTGTTCCGAAGATGAACGAAGGTCTTACGGGTGTGGAACGAGATGAGGGTGAGTAATAAATGACATAATTTTCATTTTGGTGAACTAACCCTTTTAACGTGAGTGTTAAGTGCAAAGACTGCTGTAACAATCTGTCTATCTGTCTATATCTGTCTATCTGTTTGTATGTCAGTCGGTCTGGTTCAGCCACTTTCTTTACAAAAAACACTCGAGTTGAAGTAGCTGTATTTATTGAGATGAATATTAATATTTCTTGCAAAGCATCAAAGACATGGTGAATAAAATGGGTGCGTTTACATTTCCCAAACTCATACATAGTCAGAATAACATCACAATCACAGTTATACGCAGTAGTTAGTTTGCATATTAGCACAAAACCATGTGCACCCATGGGAAACCTATTTTGTTGTGGGACCTCATCATAACACAAAGACAACTTCATTGGGTCTCTCAAACTTTCTAGGTATAAAATGAAACATTTGTGTGAATGCAATCGGACCCAGGCACAAACTCTCTTCGTGTGGGATAGTAGCAAAAGTAGGCCAGCAGCTCTCAAAACTGTTGGGTCAGAGTTCTCTTTGGTCACGGTCCTACATCTGCCTTCATCCAGACAAAGAGACTTCACACACATAAAGAAAAATAAATTTTGAAATGATTTCCAAAAGCAAACCATGTTTTTAGAAAACACAAAAATTGAACCAATGCAGATGTAGATATGACCTCCTTGTTTAGTCTTGATTTTGGTGTTTTTTAAGGGTTAGACCAGTGAAAGAATGAAGATGATCGAACACATACTGATCTGAACTCACCTAGCTTGAACTATTGGACTGCTGTACTAAAGGCTAGCACCACTCACACCCACACGCGTGCCTGTTTCTACAGCTGTTCAAATAAGACTAACGCATTCGTCCTCCACAGCTCAACATGGTTCTTCTGGGAAGGCTCCCACCTACGCACTCAGACCAAAACACATTCATTGAGACAAGCTTTACTGTACTGTATTTTCCCAAGCACAACAGATTTTGGCATGACCGTCAAAGGCTAAAATTTACTGCATGAAAAATGTTACATTATGACCCTGAAGAAAGAGATTTGGATATGCACATACTTATAGTTGGTTATAAACACCATACTTTCACAATCAACAATCAAGTTTAAAAAAAAATTCAAAGATGCTTTGATATTGTACAAGATATAGGCACAATACACATGGTTATCATTAGTCAAAACTTTACTGAATTTTGCATTTCTAACAGTTCCAGATTTCTGACATCTTTAAGTAATTTATCCATATAATTAAAAGGACAAAACACCTTGCATGTTTCTTTGCAAATTTGAGTCATTGGCATCAGCAAAAGAACCAAGTTCAATTCCATCAGAGTAAAATACCTAGAACAAACGTGGTACAACTTAAGAATGTGTCTGAAGAAACAAAACAATCTCTCAGTAACTTTCAGATCTCAAATCAAACAACACATCATGATTACACTCTAAAGTTGAATATGAAGCCATTACATGATGCTTCCAGTATATGCAGTGCATGCCTACAGGGTGACATGATCAGTGTAACGGACATTTATATCAATATACTGCACACGCATTTATTAATCCAAAAAAAAAAAAATAGAAAAACACAATCATATTTGTTTTAAATGAAATAAAGCACCACTAAACGGCATGCTTTATTAAGTGTTGTGTTGTATTAGTTTCACTAATTGCTACAGAAACTGTTAACTTTGGCATGGCTCCATGCTAAAGTCAATGTTGCAATTATTTGCAAATGGCAAATAAAGTATCTGGCAAACATCTGTATGAAAAAAAAAATGTATATAAAAATAAGGGTTTACTCTGCCATGAGCACTTTCAATTGTGTAGATTAAAACAATGAGAAAGACCAACGCAGTGTCTGGCTGATAAGATTTATGACCATATGTACTGTGCACGATATATATGGAGAGAGTATGTAAAGTCCAGATATGAATTTAAATGTCTTATTGAATAATTGTGATTTCATAATAATAACATCTGATGAATTGCACATTGACCTGAAAAGCAAACAAATACATAATATAACACAAAAGCTATGCATTGTTCCAGCTGTCTGCACTTACAGTCATTCAGCAACAGTAAAGATTAATAAACATATCAACTAACACTGTGTCCTAACCAGGCGCAATATGACATGTTCTGAATCTGATGTGTGATGTAACGCAATCACAGCCAATGAGAAGATATTTAATGTTTAATGTACAGTTACGACGAACCAATGAGATTTCACAGTGTGCGTGGCTACCCAGCGTGATGCTGAGTCAATGAAACCAAGCGAAGTGTTGCTCTTTGCTTGTCATGGTTGAAGCTGGATAGGACAAAAATGACCTGGAAGAGTTTTTTTTCTTGTCGCCTTATTGCGTCGCGTCTGGTTAGGTCACGTGTAAGGTGCTTTGTTGACTTCTTGCTCTGAATGAGTCTTTGGCCTGGTCATGCTAAAGCCATGGATGAATGAGCTTCCATTAAGCTGATATTACATGATAAATATTACAGTCCGAGCAGTGGCTGAGTATCATGTCTAGGAGGTAAGAAGAGGAACAGGCAGGAAGAGACTGAGAAAAGAGAGAGAAAGACATTGAGCAAAGAATACGAGTAGACGAGGACAAGACTTAAACATTAGACAACATTCATTGCAGTCAAAAACAAGGGGAAAGGGGAAGATCGGTAGTGTTACATAGCATAAAGACGTATAAGTAGAGCTGGCTGACCATGTTTATCAACAGTATAAAACGTAAAGAAAGTGGCTTATATTAATATTGAGTGCTTTTCCACAAAGAGAGAATACAACACAGTAATCACAAAGACAGCTGAGGGAGCAAGATCAAAGACAATCAAAGAGAAAAACAAAGAGTCATGGAGAATTCAGTTCTAACTCCAGTCTATCCGTCATCAGAGTAACATTCAGACCATGTGGTGTGGCGTTCACGCACAAAGCTTGGTGGCAAACAGCGTTGTGAAAGCGCTTTCTCTTCCTCAGCGTGAGATGGGATGACAGTAGCTATGCAGCAGGATGAAGGTGCATATATATTTCTCTCACACTCATCCCTCCATGCACACAGGATGGATGAGAAGAGGTTTTCTCTTTGCTTTCCTTCAAGTGATTCGGCTTGATTTAAAACAAGCGGGCTTTCTTCTTGAGATCATTTTTCTTCCACAAAGCCAAACGGTCAAACTGTTCAATGGTCATCCCAAACACGTTGTAGAAGTCCTCTGGTGACAGGTGCCTCTGAAATGATAAGAATTACAATAAATATAATTACTTTACAAATTAATTTGTTAACTGGTCTATTTAAGGATTAGTTCACTTACCCATAACTTTACTCACCCTCAAGCCATTCTAGGTGAATATGACTTTCTTCTTTGTGATGAACACAATCAGAGAAATATTAATAAATATCCTGACACATCCAAGCTTTATAATGGCAGTATGCGTTACCAAACGAGTCTGAGCTAATGAAAGTGTCTCCATTCATCATAACCGTGTACTCCACGTGGCTCCGGAGGGTTAATAAGGAAGGCGGTCTGGCGGAAGCTAGATATTTTACTTCTTAACTTGTTAAATATGGATATTTACACAAACGCATCGCTTCGCTTCAGAAGGTCTTTATTAACCCTCCGGAGCCATGTGGAGTATACGGTTATGATGGATGGATGTGGATGGAGACACTTTCTTCAGCTCATACTCGTTTGGTAACGCATACTGCCATTATAAATCTCAAATGCGTCAGGATATTTATTAATATTTCTACGATTGTATTCATCAGAAAGAAGAAAGTCATATACACCTAGGATAGCTTGAGGGTGAGTAAAGTTTGGGGGTAATTTTCATTTGAAAGTGAACAAATCCTTTAAATGTCTTAAAGGTCTTTCCTTCTTCTGTAGAACACAAAAGATGTTATGCACTGCCTGTTTCAAATATGTTTATGCGCTGCCTGTTTTAAATACAGGGTTCATACAGATACTGTAAAATGAAATTCAAGGACTTTCAAGGACTTTTCAAGCACTACTTTTTTGGTTTTCAAGGACTACCGTCAGAGATCTCACTTATAAATACTATCTTCATTATCTTCCAAATTCTAATTGTTTGCAATAAATGTATTGTTAAGAATTTTAATTTAATTTAAAAATCAAATTACAGATAAAATCCAAAATACAACTTACAACTTATTTATATCAAATACAAAGTTTAGAATAGGATATTATTTTTAAATCAGTAATATTTTTATATTATAATGTTGGCCTACTTGGTATTGAGAAACTGTCTATATGTTTAGAGAATTATTAACAACTTCAGTGCAGGTTTCATAGGTGATAAAATCCTTGGTCCGTCTAGGGGGGCATGCCCCCCCGCAAGAAAATTTTGTACATTTTAAAGATAAATTCATTAATCTGGTGCACTTTGAGAGTTCAAAATAAAGAGCTCCAACCAGTGTGTTTATTGTGCTGATTGAACAAAGAAAAAGTCTGTGCATTGACTTGTACCTAAATCCACTGTTAAAAATAAATCATCCATCTGCTCTATGATATTCTCTGATTTATATGTACCTGATCATCACATTACAATTCTCAGTGTTAAGCATGATGATATGGTAACATATCACACTGAAGTAGGCTGCTTATAAATTAACATTTAATTAAAAGTTCTTCTTTGGCTAAATTACATTTCCTTAATAGCATAAACACAGTTCCCTTTCGATACTTCACTCATACTGCATATGGGGAAAAACTCCTTTTTTTCCTCGATACTGAAGCCTTTTTCAATAACGCAGTGTAACTGCACGGCCACTGGTTCAAACTTTTGAAGCAATGATGGCGCTGCAGCGTGCCAAAGCCCGCCAGAATGGGCGGGGCGTCTGGCTATGTAAGCGAGATCTATCTATCTCATTTCAGATCTATCTCCTTCAGCGACAATGATGCTTCTCTTTGCTGGACAACGAGACTGAACGCCTTCGCCTTCTTCGGATCAAGCACGCTTCTCGCCGTTGATAGAGGCAACACAGCGGACCAGCTGAGACTCGCCAACCGCCTGCAGCGCCAGTGCCCTCGCAGACTGCCCGCTCTCGAGCCACCCGCTTCACCGCTTCCGGTTTCCGGTGCCTTGCCTCTGAACGTGTCATTTGCCGGGTCCGCCCCCACAAACCACTCATTATGAGAGTGCGAGATTAAGCTTATTGTGACTCTCAGCTGAATCTGACATGATGCTCTCCCCCGCGTCAGGTGAGACTCATGATATATATTCAATCTGAAAGAGCATATTTCTACTGTGTTTGCCAAGTTTCTCAGCGTGTCACTTGCCGGTTTCGCCCCCGCAATCTGCGTTCATTGAGAATGAGCGTTCTCACTATGAGGGCGCGAGAGTATATTTTTCCGGCATTTGTTTTAAAATGCTGACCCTCTCAGCGAGTCGCTTGTCGGCCCCGCCCCTGCAAGCCGCATTCATTGAGGACGGACGCTCTCACTAAAAGAGTGAGCTCAATGCTCAGCTGAACATGACATATGCTCTCTAATGTTTGTTATTATGCTTGTTATTAGGGCCAAGTGAACAGGACTAAGTGAGCACTTCCAGTCTGTTTCCGCATGTCTCACTTTTCCTGCACCAAGGGATTTTCTGGTGTTACCACACTGACAGTGCTCAGCCAGAATGCTCCACTGACAGCTCTATGCCATGACTAGCTCCCCTATAGCTATCAGGTGAGACTCATGGAATATATTTCTTCTAATAACATTGTTTCATTGATGTTTGTGGTAAATGCTTAATTCCAAGTGCGTTGCTTGCTGGCACTGCCCCGCAAGCCACCTCCACGGAAGATGGACGCTCTCACATGAGTGGCTTACAAATATACAGTCCTTCTCCTCTGGCTATCCCTAGCTCTGCGCACTTTTACAAAGTGTATGGACGTGGCTCTTTCCCCTCTGAGGCAGATGGGAATCCATGTTTTGAATTACTTCGATGACTGGCTCATATTGGCCCAGTCTCAGGACGAGCTAACATACCACAGATCCTGTGCGAGGGCAGACCAGCCATCGGCTCATGGTCGAGCAAGGAGAGCCAGCTGCACATCAACTGCCTAGAGATGCTAGCAGTTTGACCTTCGACCCCTATCGCTTAAGACCACTCTGCTATTGGCTCTAGCACCGGTAAAGCGTGTAGGTGATCTCTCCGTGAGCCCTGCGTGCCTCAAATTTGCGAGATATGGAATGAGTACTGCGTTTGCTGCCATGCCATGGAGCTGTACAACTCTGTGTCGTCGCTTCAGTCGATTGACCTGAAATCCTATGGCGAAATGATCACTTACATAGCCAGACGCCCCACCCATTCTGGCGGGTTTTGGCACGCTGCATCGCCAGCTCCGCCGCGCCGTCATTGGTTCAAAAAGTTTCCCAGTTTGAACCAATGGCCGTGCAGTTACACTGCGTTATTGGAAAAGGCTTCAGTATCGAGGAAAAAAGTAGTTTTTCCTCATATGCAGTACTCGCAGTTTTGTTGACAGCCGGAGGCAGCCTCATAATTCTCTATGCAGGACAAACCATAGCTTATAGCATCATTGTCAAAGTGTACTTAGCTGGTGAAGTGGGCTTACTTATTGCGGAGTTAACGAAAGTTATCATGAGCATTGTAATGTTTAAAACAGATGTCTCAACAAATCTCAGTAGACCCGACCGGGAAGATTTTAAAACGAGGGGTCCATTCATAAATACTGAAAAATACAAACCAGAAGACAGAAGACAACGAGAAGAGGCTTTTCAAGTACCTTTTCAGGAATATCACTATTTTTAAGGTTTTCCAGGCCTTACATTTTAAAAACCCTGTAAATATTAGTATAATAATTTTACAGTTGTAGTGTAAAATAAAATAATATTTTTTCTTAAATAGATTTTTATTTTACAGTGAAATATTACAATACTGATATTTATTTTAACATTTTTATTTATAATAATAAATATTATTATTATTATTGTATAGGCACATATTAATATTTAATCACAACATTTTTTCCCAAATTTTTGGCCATTTCTGTGCAGCCGTAAGCACATGTAGCACACCTGATTTTTTTAAAATCACATTTTAAATTATAATCACAATTTTTATCATAAAGATTTTTTCCTCAAATCATGCAGCCCTAATTCTAAGTCTTCTGAAATCATATGAAAGATTTGTGTGAGGAACAGACCAAAACTGAAATGGTTATTCATTAAAAAATCTGCCTTATTCCACATTCATTGTATGGAAAAGAGCCGCTTGGACATTCTGCTATATATATAAAAAATCTTTTTGATTTCCACAGAAGAATGTCATACAAATATTGAATAAATAATGACAGAATTTTCATTATCACTTTAAAGCATGCAGAATAGCTCTATGATATAGTCATCCATCTATGAAGGCCTAAAATAACATTGTCAAAGAGCTAATCAAACCTTAATCAGAACAAACACAAAGGACCTTCCCGCCAGTAATCTAAGCACACTGTTTATTCTGCTAACAATATCTACATGACGCAAACGTCATTACAGATTAAAGACAGAGTGAAAAATAACATAATATTGACAATAATTACAACCATTCATATCCATGTGTCACCTAAAGCTTTGCACTTGTTGAGGGCGCTCATTGCCTTTAGCATAATCAGGATTACAAGCACGACTGGGGCGCTGTGAAAGTTGCCAGGCTTTTAAGCCTATGACCTCAATTTGGGTTTAAACCATTCCAGAAAGGATTTGTAGAAATCTTTATTCTTTCAAGCCCTGTCATATGTGGTACTGTAACACTTGCAGATGTGTGGGTATCTTGCATGCCTCTAAATAGATGCTGAAATCACAGTCTTTGGAAAGTTTTGGGTGTTGCAAGTGCCTCCCGCTGGGAGACTGACTCTAATCACGCTCAATTCAAACAGATGTGACAATGGCCTCTTATTTCAGGACAGCAGTCATATGATGAAACACAGACACACACACATATTTTGAGATATTGCAATTTTTACCACAGTGATTCCAGGCTAACATTTATAGGGGGTGGGGGTCAGTAAATCAAATATCTAGTAACTCATGCTGAAGTTAAAGTGAGCCAGACATTTCTCTTCCCTTTTCCATTTAAACCCACTAATAACACTGACACAATGTCCAGAAACACTGAGGATATATTATGTGTTGGCCGTGGGCAAGTAGACTGTGGTCCAGCAATAACCTCACAAACATTCACACAGGCAGATGATGAGCAGTCAGGCATAAAAACAAACACAAACAACTATTCGTCTGGCTGCCTCCTCGTAAACTTTTACCCAGACTAATATTGACAAAATGATTATTAAACAGCAATAAGACAGCACATGCTTCATAGTAAACAGAATGACACAACTGCATTTAAGTGTAAATCATTATAAAAGCATCGCTTGATCATGACTCCAAAGAGCAATATATAACTAACACTAAACAAAACCACTCAGTAAAATCATCTACAGCATAAGGCTGAGTATGATTCAGCAAAAAGACCACATACAGAGGAATACATAGAAGAGATGGACAAGAAAGAAAGAAAAGTGGTCTACTTGAAGTTCTAATAAAATATTACCTCCAGTCTGGTGCGGTCCACATCACGTGGTAGTTTTACTCTAACTCTGTGGGTCACAGCTAGCATGTCATAGGGGTAGACCTGCAACACGCATGCATGTGAAAGACAAAGTTACACTGATGCACACATACATTACCATTCAAAAGTTTTTTTTTACATACATTTATTCAGCAAGGATACATTAAATTGGTCAAAAATGACAGTAAATACATTCATAATGTTACAAAAATGTCTATTTCAAATAAATGCTGTGCTTTTAAACTTTCGATTCATCAAAGAATCATGAAAAATATGTTCCCACAAAAATATTAAGCAACACAACTGTTTTCAACAATAATAATAATAGAAATTTTCTTGAGTCGCAAATCAGCATATTAGAGTGATTTCTGAAGGATCATGTGACACTGAAGGCTGGAGTAATGATGCTGAAAATTCAGCTCTGCCATTACTGGAATTAATAGCATTTTAAAATATATTAAAATAGAAAGCAGTTATTTTAAATGGTAATAATATTTCAGATTATTACTGTTTTTACTGTATTTTTGATCAAATAAATGCAGCTTTGGTGAGCACACAGGAATCTGTGATCTCCAACAGTGGTTCTAAACTGGTTTTGCTTCAGGAACCAGCTTTTAAAGGTGCCAATCCAGTACCAGAATTATCTATTGTAGAAAAAGTCCTTAAAATCAAGCGTTCAAATTTGTTATTGATTTGTATGGACCAAAAAACTGAATGAAACAATTGAAGGGTTAGTTCACCCCAAAATGAAAATGATGTCATTAATTTATCACCCTCATGTCATAAACTCGTAAGACTTTCGTTCATCTTTGGAACACAAATGAAGTTCTTTTTTGATTAAATCTGAGAGCTTTCTGTCCCCCCATTGAATGCCTTTGCAACTGACACTTTGATGCTTCAAAAAGATCATGAAGAGATGGGAAAACTAATCAATATGAATCGAGCAGTTTAGTCCAAATTTTCTGAAGAGACTCGATAGCTTTTTATGGAAAAAAAAAAAAGATTTAATTTAGGCTTTTACTCACATGTAAACCTCGATCAGTGAACATAAGCAAAAGCTCATAATGCACAAGAACAAACCTCTTCTGGACACACAAGAATGAACCTCATTGGTTACTTGATCTTTTTGAAGCGTCAAAGTGTCAGTTGCAAAGGCAGTCAATGGAGATACAGACATCTCTCAGATTTCATAAAAAAGATCTTCATTTGTGTTCTGAAGATGAATGAAAGGCTTACGAGTTTGGAACGACATGAGGGTGAGTAATTAATGACAATTTTCATTTTGGGGTGAATTAACCCTTTAACAGTTTTGTATCTAAATTTTGTATCTAAATTTTGATGGTGTCTATTGACACCATCAAAAGCATCTTGCAATCAATAATTTTTCATACAAAACTTAGAACTTACCTTATACTCTGAGAAGGGATGGAAAACAGGAAAGATGTTGAAAAAAAGAGAAAAGGAGGACAAATTACAATCATTAATCTTGTGTGGTACAAATGCAACTCATCTATTGTCTATGTAAGTTAAATACTCACTCACTCACCTCTCATTCCACTCCAAGATGAGTCATGATCTGCATCATCCTCACCAAGATCAGCCGCCTAGTAAGGAGCAATGCATGACAAAATTTGGCATATAGAAAAAAATGTATACAGTGATCATTTATACACAATGCAAAATGCATGGCAATATCACAACACAAATATTTTATTCAAACTGTTTTTTCAGCTACAGGCACATTTATGTTCCAAATGATCAATCGATTTCAACGTCTGGTTTTAAGGTCATATTAAAAGCTCATTGGAAACGTTTCACCATGCCGTGATCATTTATTTTTGCTACTATCAAATGAGAGTAACAAAATCATGTTTGAATAGAGCGGCTGCTGTAACTGAAAGTTTTTCTTTAATTTCCTGAGGTTAAAGGTTAAAGTCTTGTACAGACAGAGGCTTGAATCCTCAGGGCTGGAGCTTGTATTTGGTTATATTGATCTATGACCATGTCTCTGTTTCACATGCCTTTGTGAATGCTTGTGGAAAGTAAGGGTGAAATATGACACTAAGGCAGACCAGATTAGATAAAAAGGAGTGGGTAATATTTCTGTTTTTAAGTAATTTATTGTCCTGGGAGTTAGACAAAGAACCCTTGCAAAATACTGCCACCTAGTGTACAGGAGAAGCTTTCAAACCATTCCCAAAACAAAGAAGTCACTGGAACTCTGCATGCAAGGTAAAAGATCTGAATTAGATTCTTAATAAAGCGTGTGCCTGGGTTTTCTGCTGTGGAAGCACATTTGCTCTTCATTACAGAGGATAATTCATTAAGGGAGCTAGATTTCTAGTTCAAGATCAAAGTAGAACATGGAAAACAGCCAGAGGGTGGGAGCAAGACACACTTCAAACTGCACGCAAACACAGACAACACCCTCTCAGCATTATGGCTTCCTCAGCTAAATCTCTACAGTAACTGATCTGTGTGTCCTGATGTGTGTGATTACAACGGCCCTCCGTGTCCCAGCAGCTGGGTTTGACAAATCCAAATAGGATCAAACAACATTCTTCACTGCTGAGAGAGCGAATGACAGCATTTGTGACCACAGCTCACATATATTCCCAAAAATCACGGACAGATGGAGTATTAAACAGTTTGCGAGGAGCTGTGTTTGTGTGCAGTTATCAGGTCTTACAAGGTTTACCTTGTATATGCCGTTCCGCCCGTATCCTGGCAGCGAAGCAGACTTGTTGTATGGAAAGTCTGTAAAATAGAGTTGGTTGAATGGTTTATATAGATTTGTGGCACTTTACTCTGGAGAAAAAGATGAGACATTCCAAGAAAAATGAACAGAAGAAACTGTAACAATGAATATGACAGTTGTGATTAATAAAGTCTTGCCTTTTAGTTAAAAAAGCCAATCTGTTTACTCTAGAAAGCACATACACATTAACTAGACCAGCCTGAAAAGATTGTCAGATTCATTGCCGATTCAAATTACAAACAGTTTGCATATTGTAGTCGTTCTCCATTGGGGAAGTTATCATGATGGCCGCTGAGTGAACTGACATGACTGGAGTTTGGATTTCATGAAATCATTAATTGGCTACTCACTGGGTTGAGAGATATCGGTGGGCAAGCTGTGTGTGGAGGTTCTGGGGTCCAGGTCTGGAGACTGTCCATCAATCTCACTCTTTAGGTTCATCCAACTTGTTCTGGTCTATTGACAGAAAAAAAAAGAGTCAGTTTTACATGTTATACAACCAAATAAAGAATTTAATGAAAAATACAGGATGGAAAACACATATATACGTTTGATTACATTACCAAAACAACCCCAAAACAACAAAAATTTAATTTAATTTAATTTAATTTAATTGAATGTGCATTTGCAGTGTACTTCAAATATTTACAGTATCTTTAAAAACTGTAACATTTTAAAAACTGATGATATAATATTAATAAAATAAAAGACAATTTAAATGTACTTAAAATGAGTACACTTTCATGACTGATTCTTAAGTACACTCTTAAAAATTGCACTTTGCAATAATGACAAATTATAATATATTTAAATACATGACATACAAGTTTTAACAGAAATGACTTTAAGTATATTTTAGTTATTTTAGTACCACAAATGCTTGTCAGTTCACTCAGCAGTATATATTTCAAAGACAATAAAAGTAATTATGAAATTTAAAAAAAAAAAGAAAAAAAAAAGCCTAAATTAAATCTGTTCAGCATATAAAGCAATCGTGTCTCTTCAGAAAATTTGGACTAAACCACTGAATTCATGTGGATACAATTTTATGATCTCTTTTTGAAGCAAGTGGTAATTGTGTAGCTGTCAATGGAGGGACAGAAATCTTATTAAAATTATTAAATCTTATTAAAAATATCTTCATTTGTGTTCTAAAGATGAGCGAAAGTCTTATGGGTTTGGAACGGCATGAGGGTCATGAGTAAATAATGAAAGAATATTCATTTTTGGGTGAACTATCCCTTCAAAGTATATTACTTCCGTAATAAGTGCTCTTTTTAAAGTATGCTATGGTGTAATTCTTTTTCACAACAGTCTGTTGGATTGAATTACCAAAACAACTTGATACTGAATGTTTAGAACAGACAAAAACACAGAGATGTTTATGTAAATATATAAATCACCTTTCTGTCTATGTCATCATCTTGCCAGGAGGTTCTGGAAGCTGCAGCACAGTAAGAAAGTTTAAATATAACGTAATGGACAATTTACTCTGTTTAAGAGAGTGACTGACACAAGTTACATCATGCAAGCTACCACACACACACACAATAAAAACTTTTATTAAAATACTGTTATATACAGTACTCATAAATCACATTTCATCTGATTTTTTCAGGGTAGTTTGATTTTTAGACAGGGTTTAAAAAATCTCACTCTTCACTAGGGGAGAAAAACACATTTACGAACAAAATCAACAAGCAAGTGAAAAGTGACAACCAAACACAATGTCAATCAGGGTGAAGGGGCAAGTTCAGAAAAAAAGAACAAAAGAAACGAGTCGTGTGATTAATACCTCTACCACCCAATCACAATGAGCTTTACTGATGTCTTTGAACCAATCACAATGGGTGACACAAATGCCTTTGACATTTCACCAAACCAATGAGTTACACAGACACCAAACATTACCTAACATCTACAGTACATTGCAACACCACAGACAGATGGGAAAATATACTGCAACTGACAACCGATATGTATGGATGGAAAGATTATATCTGACTGCTGTTTCCATGTCAGGATTAACCAATACCACAAAATTGCAAAAGAAATGTAGGATTTTGTCTATGAAAACATCATATCAAAGGCATTATTTACATTAAATGTAAAGTTTGGGGTCAGTGAGATTTTTTTTATTATTATTATCAAAGCTGTTCTTTTTAACTTGAATCCTATAGAGTGATTTCTGAATGACACTGAAGAAAGGTGTAAAATTCAACTTTGCCATCACATGAATAAAATATACTTTAAAGGTGGGGTATGTATTTTTTCAACTACACTGTTTGGAAGTTAGTTGGGCCGAAACCAACAACAAACGTCTAACCAATCAGCATTAGGGGGCGTTTGACGGTCGAGGAGACAAAATGAGCAAGAGGGAGATTTGAAAAAAATGCAGAAAGAGAGATGAGACAATACAAAACAGCTCAAAAGAATATCACTGGAATGAAGGTTTATGACTGGGCAAGCACTTTAGGACCCGTGTTAATATTAGAAAAGCTTTCCAGCGCTGGAGAGAGCTAAGCGGGAAGGCCTAAAACAGACGCGGCGGCTGCTTTGATCGCATCTCATGTAAGTAACACTGGGTTTGAGTGTCTGGAGCTGCTGTGCTGTTGGCGACTAACAACGAACACTTGTTTGTATTTACTCTTGTGTACTGTATGTTAATTTTTTGTGCTTCCTTGTCATTCGTACATCATCTGCGGTTTATTTTTTGAGAAGCATTTTGTTGCGTGTCAGCTGTGATAAACAGACACCTACTCTTGTATTGCGTGTGTAACAGTGGCCAGATAGTGAGAGTTGAGCAGTTAAACCACTGCACACTGACGACTGCTAGAGAATGAGGTGTTTAGCATCATTGTTAGTGCACTCGCCATGCCTGCCTGCAGCGATCGGGCTGGGGTTCGAGGCCGACTCAGAGCAGGGTGGTTATGATTGGAGATAGACTTTTGGACAATGTCCAACAGCGTTGTTGAAAAAATACTACCTTTAAAAAAAATAAATAAATAATATATATATATATATATATATATATTCTAATTTAGTTATTTTAAATTGTAATAATGTTTTACAATTTTACTGTTTTACTGTATTTTTGATCTTATATATGCAGCCTTGGTGAGCATAAGAAACTTCTTTAAAAAAAAAAAAAAAAAAAAAAAAAAAAAAAAAAATATATATATATATATATATATATATATATATATATATATATATATATTAAAAAAATCATACCAACCCAAAACTTTTGAACAGTAGTGTATGTGTAACATCAAATGCATACAAAACAACAAATATCTGCCAGTAACTTGGCATTAAACAGCAATAATAATTATTTAGGGCTAAACGCTATTTCAAATAAACACAATAAATATGTATGAAATATGACCCTTTGCATGTGTTCAAGATGTTTGCTGATGTACAACCAACAATTAGGTACTGACTGCTTGATAAGAAGTACCTTGTCAAATCCAAACCTTTTTCTGGCATTTGTAAAAACCTAAAAGGCCTACTGTTTGGAGCTGAAATGGAAACCAGCAGACAGAAGTAGGGTCAAAGGTTACGGTTTCATGGCAACAGGTACCACGGTGACATGCGTAACAGCATGCAAAGAAACATGATTGTACGAAGACTGGACTATACCATGCTGTTTGTAGATAGGGGGTTTTCTATAGATATTATCTTTGACTTTAGTCTCTGAGAATGGAAGACAAAGAGAGGAAGAGAGCAAGAGAATAAGAAAGAAGATGAATAAAGAAGCATGAGTTATTAGAGCATGGAATCAGGGCAAAAGAAAGGGCAGCAAATGCAGTATATGATGCTGTAAAAGATTCCAGATATTGTAGTTCATTTCATTATCATCATGTGCAGAAATGCTCATGGTTGGCATGCAATGATCAAGCATTTTGCCTTTGACTTTGACAAAATCCTCAGCTTTGAAAAAAATGGATTTGAAATATGGATTTTTCTGCAGTCAGAATCATGTATAACATAATAAATAACAAAAGCTTCATCTCATTTTCAACTTAGAAGAAAGAAATGTCACCTAAAATGAGCTAGGCCAAGAGGAAAACAGGGAGATAAATGGTGTAATTGCAATGACATAATGTCTTAATAATTGACACAGCATGTGTATCTCTACAGCTTGTTTAGGTCATCTCAACCTCACGTCTGCTTCTCAACCATTACTTCTAGAAAAAAATCAGTCATTTAATGCAACACATGTGGGACACTTTAAGAGCTGTTTCAGCCTCTGCCAGCATTGGAAACAAGACGTCATTAGAAAAATGGACAGAAAACACATGAAACTGATCATTAGGTTTATTTTAAACATATCCAGGGACGAGCAATGACAGTAATACGTTTATTTTATGTACTAAAAATAGGGCTTTGCTTACAATAATGAGTTGTAAATGTACGAAATTTATGTAAATCATGCAATGATGCACAAAAATGACATTTAGATTTAGAGAAAGATCACAGAATATTATGAAGGCAGAATATGAATATGAATTATTTAGTCTGCCAGCTTCTTTCATAAAATAGAGGCATATATGTGGTCGAAAAAGAGGATTTAATATTGTACAGAAGAGAGGACAGAAGAAAAGAGATGTGAGTAAAGGACAAGAGACTTAGCACCTACCTGGGATATGGAAATGCCGTGGGGCTGCCACATATGTAGAGGAAGGAGATTTGCCATCGGAGTAGGTGGAGAGACTGGGGGTACTCCGCCCACTTTCACTACCTCGAGGGGTTAAAGGTCACGGCAGACACGAAAAAGAAAAGGAAAGAGAAGAAGAGTTGACGGGTTTCCAGAATTATGCTGAATTGAGTTTTAAGTGTTCAAATAAGCCTCACAATACAGCCAGCTCAAAAAAGACAAAACAAATTGTCTTTGCATTGGAGATTGTGAAAGTGTGTTTATACTGCAGACAAGTCGATATAAATTGAACATAGAAAAATAGATAAAATGTTATTGGCAGGCTGAATTGTGATGCAATCATCATCTTTAGGGTATTTATATTAGCTATAATTAGTTAGATTAGGTGTTTATAATCACAGTCTTTTACCAAACTGAGACTAAAGGAGAGAGAGAATCTCTTATTCAACTATTCACTAAAATGTTTTATTTAAATCAGTGAGACGTAATTTGCATATGTTGAAAGCAAAAATATGAATACACAAACATAATTGTCTCTTTCTCTGTCTCCTTTTTCTTTTATTGCTCTCTTTCATACACACTTGCAACTGTCCTTCAGACACATGCACACACCATTTAACACACAAAGTGCTGTTAGTAAAAATTCACCCTGTATCAGGGGAAAATCTTCCACACATCTGGAGCTGGGGGAGCAGGAAATTGTCATAAAACACAGCAAACGTACACAAATCACAACACTGGAGCACATTGTGGAGTATGAAGGTCTCGATGCTTCCCATTACTCATTAAAATGTGATTTTATTGTAATTGTAACGCCCTTCTTGTGTCAGCTGGGTGTAATGCAACATGTATCACAGTAACACATTATGTGAATGGTTTCCATATTCATTTTATATATCTTAAGTAGAAACCAAACTCAGATGGTGATATAACAAGATCGAGGCAGCTATAGCATGCGATGGTTTTGCATTTGTAAGGAAGAGCCGATTCTCCTCTTGTGTGGCTCCTTTACCAATAAGAAGTCAATTAGTGTAAGTGTATCATAAACAGCTAAGTGTATCATAAACGGCACACTCCGAACACAACCTCAATGTACATTCATGCTGCATTAAAAGGTTGGCCTGGAACTGCACAAGGCTGAAGTTTATGCCACTGTGCCTGGCAAACCAACCCAAAATTACAGCTCATCAATTTACCCCTTTAATCTTCTCCTGTGAACTTTATTCCTGCTCTTTCTACTTCTTGCAGAGAAACCACAAAACCCAAATCTGTAGCTTGATTTATAGTAAATATATAGGGTTTTCTCTTTCTTTTTTTTCTATCTTTTCTTGACGAATAAATACTCTCCAATATATTTTAGATATACAAAGAATGTATTTTAACTTTTAGGATTTTGACATTTTTAAACAAAGTTATGATGTAAAATGAATATTTCTGATTCTGCATTATTTCTAGGTCAGCAATTAAAAAAGCAGATTTGTTGTACTGATATTGATCTTGATGTTTTAAAATTCTGAATTTCTTTTTTTGAACTTCTCATTCAAATTGAAATGATTATATAGTATCACTTGTAATGATATTATAATAGTAATGTTCAACTATAAAAATTTGTATTAAATTAGAAAATCCAAAATACAAGCATTTTCACTACACCATATCTCCACCTGAAAATTACTGCTTGACTGAGTATGCAAGGTAAGTTAAATAAAACACTTGAAAATATTGAAAAGAGAGAAATAACAGCCACAATATAAATGGCAACACTAACACAAACATACAGACAGTCACTCTGAATATCAAGTGCATGGTGAAAAATTTCATCTTACCAGACAAAGCACAACATCAAGTACAGTACAACAAATAAATGCATATTGATGGTCACCACCAACGTTCGCATTTGTCTTGTGCATAAAGTTACTGTTTTAGCTCAAATATAATGAATTTCCACAGGTTTTTCATGCAAAATGATTGGACATACAAACTCTATATAAACACAAGCAAGCATTAAAAATGGATTGGTCCAAGGACTGAACCTTGTGGTACACCTACAATCTCACATCACTGTAATACACTGGTGATACACAGTGAAAGAGAGACTGGTTTTTAGGGTTTACCGTGAGAAGGCAAATTGAGGTGCAGGGCTGTCCTAGGCCTACTTTCAGACTTTGCTTCCTGTTTGAATCCTGTCTCAATCCCTGTTCAGGAAAGGTGGATGAAGGATAGGGTAGTAATTTCATGTCTGCAATTTGCTAGTCCATTGTGAATGCAAACCCTTATGAAGCTCTAAGAGTTACGGAGCTTAGCTTAGTTCATTAGTGTTGCAATCCAATTCCAACAGCAAGAACTTCATGCACATTGTGATAGTCTTAAGTTCTTTAAACAGCATTTTTAGTATTGCACTCGTTTATTCATATTGTCAGGGGGAAGTGAATCTTGTACCAATCAAATTCAATTGCACACTTAAGTTCACACGAATGCAGTCAGTAGGTGGTTTGGAACTAGACGAAGGCCTGCAGGAAGAGTTGTAGTACCTCTAAAGTAAGGGATGTAGTTGTGCTGTTGGAGCAATGCCAGAGTAGTGGGGTTGAGGGGCAGGGCCACACCACCGCTCCCTGCCTGTGGAGTGTTTCTACCACTGCTGCTGTACAAAGGCAGTGGGGAGGAGCCTCTGGCACTACCATGGGTGCTACTCCTCCCCGAGGTTGGTATAGACAACAAGTTGGAATTTTCTGGATGGGTGGTGTATTTGACGCTCAGATATTGCTCTGAGCAAAAGACCCAGCCGGTCAGGGAAGAATGGCAGTAATATGAGATCAGCAACTACACTAAAAACCAAATAATTCTTGAATTACTTTGTTCTTGAAATTCTGCATCAAATCAGTTTATTGTTGTACAAAATGTGATAGTAGAATAGAACACTTTAGCTCTGTTCCAAAACTTGGTGCTTTTATGAACAATAAGGCGGCATTTATTTGATCAAATATATAATAAAAATACAGTAATATAATTACAGTGGTTCAACCTTAATGTTACGAAGGCACGAGAATACTTTTTGTGCGCAAAAACAAAATAAAAATAACGTTTCAGGGTTTTATTACCCCAGGCAAAAAGTGGTGCTAAACTTGCTACTAAATTACAATTGTGAAACGTTCAGCAGGGTTTAGAACGACCAGTGCAGTGTGAAAAGCGCTATAGTGTATAATAGATAAACATAGGAGAAAAGAATAGGTGTTTTAACTAGAAGACATTTATAGGACATGCTTTTGATTGTGGTTTAAGTAATCACCTAAGCCTATGATGCCTTAAAGGGGTAGTTTACCCAAAAATAAAAATTCTGTCATAATTTACTCCCCCTCAAGTAGTTCCAAACCTGTATGAATTTCTTTGTTCTGCTAAACACAAAGAAAGATATTTGGAAGAATGTCAGTAACCAAACAGATCTCGCCGTCCATTGACTATCATAGTATTTATTTTTCCTACTATGGTAGTCAGTAGGGTGCGAGATCTGCTTGGTTTTTCATACAGGTTTGTAACCATTTGAGGGTGAATAAATGATGACAGAATTTTCATTTTTGGGTGAACTATCCCTTTAAAATGCTGCCTATGGAGATGACTCACTAGGTTTTGGAACAGTGTGTGATGGTGTAGAAGGGAAAACACTTAAAGTTTAAAGCTCCAGTACATCCAAATCACTGAAAAGACTCATAGATAGTTACACAATAACTGCGCAGGTAAGAATGACTCTGTTTATGTAAATATCAACATGTATGTGGAGGGATACCTGGTCTGCTGTAGGTCTGTGGTGAGCGGGAAGGCGTATAGCGGCCATAACCCCCTAAAGAGCTGTTGGAGCTGGGGCTGGAGGGCCTCCTCTGGCGGGGAGACTTTTCCCCATCTCCCTAGAAACAAACAGACAGTATTATTTAGTCAGACAATTAGCAAAGTTAAACGGTGACCACTATGTCACTGGGACACACAGGAGGAGTCTATAAAGCTGAAAAAGAAAACAATCTACAATAATCAGTAGTAATAGGCTGATCATTGAGTAATTTCAAACTGAAGACGGTGAAAAACACACAATACTATTCATGTCACCAAACCACAACTATTCAACTTCACAAACTACAACAACTGTTCACAAAATATGAAGAAACACTAGGTCTCATTTACTAATCATACACATATATGCATAAAACATGTGTGCAAACATTTTCAGTTAGAAACAATGAATCATCAAGTAAAGTTTAGTAAATGTATTCTAATGTCTATTTATGCCAAACTGTTATTTTTATTATTACAATTATAAATTGTAATAAATTAAATTATAACTAAGTGACCCTACAATAACTCCCTACTTATTTCAAAACAGGACAAATTATTAATCTGGCACAGATTCTGCATTAAAAATAAAAATAAAATGTATATTAAAAAAATAATAATAAAAAATAATAATAATCCCTTCATCAGCTTCATCAACATTAAAATGAGAGTAAAAATTAATTTGGCAGAAATGTTGTACATTTTCTGTACATACAATTACACAATTTATATGCCATGATTAGCAAATAAGACCCACTGAAACAATAACAGGGCCTGTTTCTTCATGCCAACTCTACTGTACCTCAGTTGGAGTAGGGGTGAGTTGCTGGGGTGACTGTAAACAAAGACAACAAATGAGTAAGATGGACTGGAATGCAATGATAGCTATGTTAATGAAAAATGAGCTTTTCTCCTAAACTGAGTCACTTTACATAACTGAAACCATTCTAATACTTCAATGAAATAGCAAAAATGAGTGAGTGATGCTGGATGATGAGTGAAGATGATTAGATTTAAAAATGGCACTGTTATAACAAATATGTACACACAAGCTGCAGCTTTTGTATGAGTAATTATGCTAGACTTTTACTTTAAGTCACCTGTGATAAGTAAAATTGTCAAACGTAGAGAAAATGTATTTGTTATTCCCTCATGTAAGCTAGTCTGAGGAGTTTTTACCTCTCCAAAGGTCCTGTCCTCTACAGGATAGCTCACATAGGGCGAGTATGAGAGCATGTCAGGTCTGTCAATGTTGTAGATCGCTTTAATTTTAGGAAGAGCAGCCAGGTCCTTGTAGTCCAGAAGTTCATCACCCAGTTTTGCCTTGAGAAAGAGCAACATTATAGCATTATAACTCTTTCTAGCCACCTTTTTCCTACGCCCCATGACACTTTGTGTGAATTATGAGAGTAACTTCCGTTAAACTATAAACAATCAGTGAAAGGCCCGTTCTATGAAAGCAATAATAAACTTAAAAAAAAAAAAAAACCTGGGTAAAATGGAGTGACATTATTCTACTCACCCTTCAACCATCAAACATTAAAAGGAAACTTAAAAGTGTAAAAGCATTAACAAATTACTACAAAAGACCATAAATAACCCCAAAAGCTCAATTCTCTTAATCAAAAATGTTCATTTAGCATTAAGAGATAATATTTCAAAGTGCTTTCCATCATTTTGACAGATAACAACAGTTATATTTGCTTTAGAAAAATTCCAGAACACACTGCTAATAGGGATAAGAAGTGAAAAGGGGAGACAATTACATTTTAAAGTATCTGTGTGAAAAAAGTAAATCGTAAATTGTAAAAGTAAATTGGGAGAGCAGAGCTCAAATGTGCAGTATATGTTGTCTTTTTCCATACTGTTACAGCAGAATACAAAGAAAAAAAGAAAATAATAAGGAGGAAAAGAATGCAGCAAAAAGTGTTACGTTATTCTTCTGACGTCTGAAAATAGAACATAATATAAAACATCCCTGATAAGGATTATTATAGAGCAACCTTATTATTTGAAATTATTTGTTTCAGTCTTTTTGACTGGAAGTTCACCAAAACAGAAGTGCTTCCCATAATTCAAAATGCAGTAGGCTCATGAGGAAAAAGGTGGATAAATCTCACATGGTTATTCGTATGCTTGTGTGTTGCTGCCCACTGGTGGCAAACTTGAACAAATGAAAAGTAATAAAGCATGAAATCATTTTCAGATGTGCACTTACATAGATAACTCTGCTAGGGGAGCCAGATGCACTGGAGGCAGGAGCAGAGGTGATGCTCTCAGAGGAGGTTCTCGTCACCTGGAAACAAAAACAAGGTAAGAAATATGAACACAAAGGCACTAAACCAGAAGGGGACAGCAAAGAAAAAGACTCGAGTGAAATCATACAAAGTTAACAGTCATGTTAAGTTTCAAGGTCATAAATGATTTAATAGAGCCATTTCCTTGTGGCTGTTACTACTGTGTGGACATAAGAATTTATCAGTCGTCACACAGGTTATAAAGGATTAAACGGAAAAGGTTTTGCCATTAGGAACGATACTTTTTTCTTCTTTTATTAAGCACTTCTTGTTATATAGGAACAGATACACAGTAAACTGCAATAAATAGATTTTAATCTGTATTTTTGTCTTATTTTCAAGTAAAAGTATATAAACATGCTAATTTAAAATAAAATTGGAGAAGAAAACCTTATTTTTCTTATTCTTAAGGGAAAATGGTCTGTCATTTCAAAATCAACAAACATCAGGTTGTCTAAACTCTAGAGACTCTTCTTACAATATTATTAAAGATTTTCCATTTTATTAGTAATGCATTCAGGGTCATTTCACAGTGTCTTCTCTATACCTACACACCGGTGCATCTCAATCAGCTCCCTAGCTTTCTAGGTCGTGAATCAGTATATCTTGTACAGGAATTCGGCTGGTATGGACAGTAAGGACACTGGCTCACTACACATTGGGACACAATGGGTTTTTTAAAGTACATTATGATAAATAAATATTTTAATTGTCACATATATGTGAAACATTCAACCGTAAATGAATTATAAATGTTAGCTAGATTATGTTCATTACCTGTTGTTCATAATGGTTTGTATTAAAAAAAAACATCTATTGCATGTTATTATGTGTAGTGAGTTGGCTCACGTGATTTATGTTTCATGCTTCAGAACTTGCATCCATGCTCCCTGGTTTTCACAGTGCATTGTAGGACGTTTTTGGAGATCAAACATTTTAGTGCACTGGTATGATTTTGTGATTGAGACAGCCCTTAAAATGGCCAATTCCCTGATCAGTGCCCTGACTACTGAACTTAGGAACTGATTGAGACACACACTGATTTAGAGTATTTATCCAGATGTTGAAACCAGTTCTTTGGTTCCTGATTTCTACTGGGTGGGTGTGGCAGTCGCCTATGGTGGCCTGGCAGGCCCATTTTGGACCTCAGTGAGCATTCTATTAAAGCTGAAAGCAGGTCGGGAGGTAAGCCCATGCAGAGGGGAGTGGGCTGCATGTCACAAACCTGCTCATGTACATTGGAATGGAGATCACTGAGCTGAATCCGCACCTGTTTCTGCAGGGAAAGGGTTGTTACAGTGAAGCGCTTCCACATACTGCACATCACCTTTGTTTAAGATATGCAACTAGATGGATTTCCTGGTAAATTATTTTGCATAATATATTTCAGAGCATGTCAGCTACCTAAACCAGAGCTCATTTTCATGTCGTAACATCGCACACTTTTTTAGGTGCTGTCACTGATTCTAGCTGCTATTAAATGCTATTAAAAAAAATCATATAGGCTTTGGTCTGTAATGACATTCAAGTGGGGGGAATTCACTAAGAATGAATTGGATCTGCTGATAGTGGTGTTTATTTGCACATTCTATCTGTGCCTGATTCAATTTCAAAGTGCCCCCTTTATGCTATTTTAAAGGTTCCTAATTTTGTTTTGGAGGTCTCCTACAATAGGTTTACATGCATCCAAGGTCAAAACACTATAATTTTCTCATACTATACATTGCAGCATCACTTCTTTTCTCACAGTATTTGAGACAATTTGATCAAGGATCTGGTCTCTCTAAACCCCTCCTTTGCAAGAGTCTACTCTGCTATGATTGGTCAGATGGCCCAGTCTGTTGTGATTGGTCTACTGCTTACAGAAAGTGTCGAAAACTAAATTCCCATTACCATATCTGAATTCCAGCACACTTGTATACACAGTAATACGAACAGTTACAGTCGGTTTATAACCTTTTACCGTATCAATTCGAGCCAGAGTCCTTATCCTTTGGAAGTGCATGCAAAGTGGATTTGCTTGACATGTGAACAACACAAACTAAACTCTTCCAAGCCTCAGCTAAAACTACAGTGTTTGAGGGCCAGTCAAAGTACACGTTGTTGGCAGGCAGCAGAACAAACCTACTTAGGTTCATGCATGCAGGAAGTAAGACTGGAATTACTGATGACTCAGTAGCAGCTCAGAATTGGTTCTTTATTTTGGGAGACAAACTCCATGCACTTTGATCTTTGAAACTTTGCAGACCTTTCACATTCACATTCAGCTATTTAACACACTACGTGAAAGACAATATCTAAAAAAGCATAATAGGGGCACTTTAAGGAATTTTGCTAATTCATTAACAGCACAACCATGCAAAATTAGTACTGAGGACAATTTGCAACTTTCTTGGATGGTTGTGAAGGATGAAATCTTGCATACTTCACTGGAACTATACAGTATCGCTCCACCACCATGATTCAGGCACCTAAATCGGCTCTTTAAAATGCCAAAAGTGTGCTTGACAATAACATGCATCTGGAAGTTTGTAGATTAAAACACTGTTAGTTGATGAATAACAACTGCCATGATCAATTTTTCACATTTTTCTTAAACAAAATTCATTTAAATACAGTCAACCTATTTCCTGTGGGCAAACGTAGCAAGTTTGTTGAAAAGGGTGCAATATATATTAAGCCTTATTTACATAAAAAGAATGAGCATTTAGCTCCAAGACAAACTGGATTGCAGTTACCTTACTCTTCTCCTCTATACGTGCTGCCTGTCTGCAAGGAGGATGCCAGATGGAAGAACCTGTGAAAGAGAAAGCAAAAAAGAACTAAAAAGTCCATGTAAAACTTCACTTTCCTAAACCATTTTTGCAATTTCTTTGGTGTCTTTATTAGTGCATTGATATTTTGTTATAGAGCACAAATACATACACTACTATTCAAAAGTTTTTTAAAAGAAATTAACACTTTTATTCAGGATGCATTATATCGATCAAAAGTTTTTGTAACATTATAAATGTCTATGCTATTTCAAATAAATGCTGTTCTTTTGAACTGTCTATTCAATTCTTCTATTCTTTTGAACTTTCTAAAAATGCATCATGGTTTCCATAAAAATATTAAGCAAAAATAAAAGTTATTTCACAATATGACTGTTTTTACTGTATTTTCATCAAATAAATGCAGCCTTGGTGAGCATAAGAGACTTCTTTCAAAAATGTTAAAAAATATTACAGAACCCACACTTTTGAACAGTAGATTTTTAAGTGTGGTTTAAATACTTTTTGGACCCACAGTTTTTAATTCAACTAACTTATCTCACATATCTACCTGAGGTGTTAGCATGCTCATATATACCCCTATATAAACTGGCATTCATAAACTATAAAGTAATACAATCATCCAACCCTAGAATGAGTCAGCAGTTGTTTATTTCATTTCAGTTAAATTAAAAAAGGCTTCTAACTGATTCGGCTACCTAGATGTAGAGCCTTGTCAACATCTGACTATAAATTTATTTTGACAAACTGCAGTGCAGCGAGTTTCTTTGCTAAATCACTGTGCAGAGTCCAGTGAGAGACTGAATTGTTGCAACGTTTGAGGTGGGACACGAGAAAAAATAAAACCACATATCTTATGATGTCAAATGTTTATTATTTTTTTTTTATATAATTTAAATCACATGTGACTAGTGTGAGCTTTCAGCTTTATATGACTGTCTATTGCTTTATTATTAAAATATCCATCCATGTTTTTGTTAGTACAGATACTATGTTTTCTTAAGTATGACACTCTAAGTACACTAATACATATACTGTATAGTGATTCAAAAATTCCCATCAATAGACCCCAAGCTGTGTCTGAACAGCCTGTCTATTTGGTTTCATGGTCTAAAATTAGAGAACTTTGCAGAGGAAAATGTTTTCTGCAGCATTCTGACACAAATCATCTAATCAAATCTCCAAAACAAATCAATTTTCTTCATTTTTTCTAAAGAACATTACAAGCAGATTTGGGAGGCACAGAGATGAAGTCACTCATGAGACTAAAGCTCCATCCATCAGATGAATTATTTGTGTATAATATATATATATATATTTTTTTTTTTTTTTTTTTTTGACAACTTTGATCATTTGTTCAATTCAAGCAATAGATAGTTATATCGTTCAAGAACGTACTAACATACTGTTGTACAATTTTTTTGTTATGAATATTATATGTAATTATATGTTTTATTGTATTGTAGGGATGATGTTTTTTGCATTGTATTTGATGAGATTTAAGTACCTTGCAGGTACATCTCCTCGCCCTCTCCAAACATCTGGTCACAGCGTGCACATCTGGCACATGTGGGATGATAGTGTTTTTCTCCAGCCTGCAAAAGATAAACAGAGAGCACACATCAGTCATTCAAATCCACTGCAGGAAATTATGAATTAATTTATACATAAAACATAATTTACATGGAGTGAATATTAAGAATATTAATTAAGTATTTACTCCCCAAATAATTTAGGTTATCTAATAAAGTTCAAATGCTAACAGCAGTAGGGGGGAGGAAAAAAACCCTGTTTTCACTATATGTGTTTGAACAGTAGAGGGGAAACAGACAGAGGAGCTGGCGGTGCAAAACTGCCACACTTCACTTCTTATGGTCACATTAATTTCATTTTAAAACTTTGGCCAGACCACTATACACAAAATAGCTTTCTATATTGCTTGAGTGGCTCCACCTCAGCAGATTTACTGTACTGTGCTGAAAAAAATCTCATTCTGTAACACCAAAAAATATGTATTTCATGACATTTTAAAGTACATTTGTAAAGTACAAATATACACAACGGCAGTATTTGAATTGGTACTGGTTTTATCAGTTTTTTAACAATGTCAAACAAAAGAATTTTATATATGTAAAATATAATATTTTAGTTCCTTTTGACCCTTGGGTGAAATATGACCCAGGCTGAAAGACAAACTGAAAGATGATATGCCAAAAAGGAACAGTATGGTCTCATATATCGACAACAACAAGATAATGTCTTGTCCTTATATTTTTTCTAGATTTCTCTTTATTAATATGATAATTAATAATTTTAGTGTTTCTTAGTGCTCTGTCAGGCTGTGGTTTTGTAAATAGTTCTAGAGTCCTGTTTCATCTACTCTGAAAAAAGTACAGCTTTGTAAAATCTATTTCATCTTTTATATTTTCCCAATCTATACCAATCTTCATTAAGTCCCAAAGGTCTCATCTATAATCAAAAACTTTCAGCATGCTGCATCGTGCTGCTTTTACTTTCCAACACATGTTGATTGAATATCACATGCATCATAACCTGCACTGGAAAATCCACTCATCCTCCTCCGCCTCAAAGCTCCTCCCTCTCAATGGCCATCCTCTTTGAACACAGCTACAGTCCTGCCACTGGAAATGTCATGACATTTCAGGTTCAGATACGATTCCCAATCACTGCTACAGAGTAAATTGGGCCTAAAAACCACGCTCAGCTTTTTTTCACTCTCTGTTTCCATCTAAGCAGTTATACAAATGGAACAAACAGTTTAAAAATCCCCTCTAATATGCAATAAAAACCTTTACCTTTGATTACCTCAACACCCCGATGGTGTCTAAGCTTGTAAATTGGCATTACTCCTGAAAGGTGGGCTAATTATTCTTCCTAACATAAGCATACCTGTATCAACTAGTCTTCAGTTCATGTAAAAAATGTTGCAGAGGGCAAAAGAATATGCCAAGATACCATTTTGCATGACTTTATTTATTTCACATCTGCTTAAAGCACTTGGCACAGTAGTTGTGTATGTAGTTAAAAATACCATCCTAAACTATGAAGTCACACAGTGACTCAATCTAATTCTGGGTTACTAAGAGAAGGTGCCAGTGCCAATGGGGCACTATAGCAACAGTGTGCAACCTCTGACAAATATCTAACACACACAAATTAACACACAGATTTATAGAGCTCTAAGAAACACAAATATGTAGATCTTTATGTGTATGTGACAATAATGAAATACACACATAACTTGTTGATTTACAAGCAATATTTACCCATATGAGACCACCCAATGGGAAACTAAGCAAATACAAAGAACAACTACATCAATAGGGTGCTTTTTAAGGTGTAACGAAATAGCTGTTTAAAGAAAAATGAGGATGAGTTTGCATGTAAGAACAAAAGAGAGTGAACAAAACAGAAAAAGTGAAAGAGAGATGCAATATGAGGCGATGGATCGTTCTATACTATAATTAGACTTCAGAGGGGTTGTGAAATGACTGTCTGAGATTCTCTTTGTAAGCACCCACTCAGCTTCTGCCCCCTCCAACATGACCACTGGGATTATAGAGTACTAGAATACCAGCTCTCAGATGAGAATAAAAGCCTTTCACACACACGTAAAGCAAAGATATAAAACGCAACCAAATCTTATGGGCAACAATGCTAAAATCAACATAAAACAGCATTTGCAACCCATTTTACTTGGTAATGTGACACATTTTTGAGTGAAACAGAATACTTGATTAGAAAAGTATATGGCAGGACTTGATAGTATTACTGGGAACTAAGCAATGCTTTTAATCGCTTATTTCTGCTCCTTTTCCCCCTGTGTTTTGATCCGGAGATACAGTTCTCTTTCAAAAATTGAGTAGTAGTGCCCCCTACCGTATAACGGTGAAAACACAGAAAGCCTTTAATGGCTGGGAAGCGTTGTCTCATAAATTACAGAAAATTCCGTCAATGGTTGGGAAAGAGTTTCATGTTGACTTTAAGCAATGTTAATGTTAATTCCGTATTCGAATAACAATATAATGAAGCCATCCATTCATCTACTTCCATCTATTAATGAATCCATTCATAAATGGACCACTGCCAAATAGTACAGATTTCTTCAAACCTCAAGTACTTTTCCGGTGATGTATTTCTTGCAGGTTTCACATTGGATGCCGAACATGGCGTGGTAGTCTGCCTCACAGTATGGGATCCCATCCCTACAGAACATCAACACACATTAAAGTAGATGTAATTCACTTGAACTCAAAGATGGTGACAAGTCTCTGTTTGCTCTCTGGCCTTGAGAATTCCCACACTGTTCTTTCATATTAGAGCACATCAATAACACTGAGTCATTCCAGAGGGTTCAGCAGGCTTTCAGATCACTATATCACATTATTACGATTGCTAAAACACACACAAGCACCCATCTACACATTCACGCACACATAACGGGAAGAGTGGGACTAACTTGCTGATATATTCTGCATTAAGCACTTTATTGCACACTTTGCACTTGAAGCAGCCAAGGTGCCAGTGCTTGTCCAACGCCACCAGAGACTGCTCATTTTTAAACTCCTTTCCACAGCCACAGCAATCTGCAGAGAGAGCGAGACAAAGGTGTAGTGTAATACTAATGAAATGGCAGAGAGAGCTGTCAATGCAAACATTTAGGAAATGAATGAGTGTGTAAGAGTGAGAGAATAACATAATGGAAACAGACAGCAATGCAAAAACACAGAGAACTCACTGTACACAGCCTGTGGGGGTGCCGTGCTGTTGACTGGCACAGGCTGAGTGCATTTCTCACAAATGCACTCCTTTCCATTAAACGTCACGCGGTCCCCAGCTGGAAACGGCTGCCTGCCAGAAATGCACACACACAGTCACCTCATCATTCACCAAGTTTATAAAGTCACTTTCATATGAGGATGAACTTTAAACCAGCTTTAAGCAAACTATTTTATGATCAGATGTAGGGGCACTACATTATATATGTGAAAAACGCCCAACAGGGTGACAAAACTAAACATTTTACCATATTTGCAGTTGGCAAACATTGCAAGAAACAAGAGACAATCACTGCTTTTTTTAACCCTTTAAAATCAATCAAATAACATAAGCAAAGCAAAAGCAGATGCATTCTTCAAGGGATATACAGTTCAGCCAAAATTTCATTTAATAAAAAAAGAATATTTCAATTTTCACAAGAAGTTTTGTTTTCCATTTAATGAAAAGCAATGGGGACAGATACTCTCAAGCTCTAAAAGTTACAAAAAAGCAGCATAAAAGAAAGAAAAAACACATGCACTACATTTCAAGTCCTCTAAACCTGTACCAGTTGCTGTTTTAATGAAAAACTTCCACTTCACAACCAGTTATTATACACATGACAAACATTACTGGTGTTAGACCTGCTGCAACAGGTCTCTGCATACAACATTATAATATATACAAACATAAAAGAGATTTCAGAGCTGTGGGGAGGGTGAATAATTACTTAAATTTCAGACTGTTCTTCACTCAAAACAATCATTCAGAAGACATACAGAAGCATATAGTGTCACATATAAAGCCACATACTTTTGGACTACATTTATAGTGCTTTTTTGTCATTTTTAGAGCTTGACAGCACAATCAGTTTTATTGTACACTTTTAAATATCTATACACATCTAAACATAACTACATTATAAACTATTCAAATACATTGTGTAGCTAAAACTTAATTGAATTAAGTAAGAATATTAAACATCAATTGAACTGATTTTTTTTTAATGGATAGCTAGCATTAGCATATATGTTTGAACTAAGATAACTAGCAAAGATCCCTGCCCTGGCATGCACATAGTAACATGCAGCAATAGTCTTAGTAGTATTACTATTTACAGTGTATGAAAATACATCTTAAATATTCAACCTAACATCTCATTTGTGTTCCACAAACTTTATGTGAACTAGCCAACCATTATTACATTTGTGCTACAATGAATAGGGCAGGATAAGACCTCTAGGTTGAGTGAAGCAGGCCATCATTAGACAGGCTTGATGGCACAGATTCAATCATATCTGGCTGATAATTCAGTATGAAAGCTGATGATATCACGGTATGTTGATCATCAGCTCTCTTGCTCTCATCACCCAATGGAAGAGTGAATGTCCAAGTCCTATTAACACACTATTGCCTGATTCTGAATTTAAACCTGATGTGTTAGCCAGACAATGTTATGCCAAACTCCTTGTGATGGATGTTGGTTGTCTGTTTTTCTTGGTATAACAATGAATACTCTGTTCCTGTGGTTGTTAGCCAATTTACTAAGTAAAAAAATGTCATCATTAAAGAGAAAGAGCTATTTTGCAGACCTCTGTTCACACCTACTAGCTTGCCATTAAAGTTATAATAATAGCAGTAACAATAATTGGCAAACATAGAAACACTATGTGTTGGAATAGGCTGGATAGAGTCATCCAGAGTAACTACAAATGAGATGTTTACGAGGTGATTTAAGATCCAATTGCACCCAAGATACCAATTGGGTACACCGTGTCCACAGAAACATGGGCATCGCTATGGAAATGTAGGAGGGACTCGTCCTGAGCAACATGTTGCATTCACATACACAACATCCATTCAGAGACTGAGGGACACCCTACACCACTCTGGAAATAAGTGGCCTGGGAGCGGAGCATACACTTAACATTCTTACTGAAAGCTGATGGGTGCCCTTTCCTTCCCCACCCTCAGTAACAAGACTGCCTTCCCATAAAATTCACTCACACATGTAGTCAGTGGCAGAACATTTAGAAATTATAGTTATCATATGACGATATAGTTAAGCAACATCGGGTTACGAGTATCACACGTGCTGTTTGTCCCGAATAGCATGAGTGCAAATTTGATATTGATTTTATATAACAGTTTAATAAATAAAGAAGTTAATATCATGCTATATTTTATAGAACAGTGTTTAATTACTGAATCGGATGAACCAATGATTCAATGGCCCATTCATATAAAGAGCCATTTACTTCATTCCAGAATGAATCAGCTGTTTGCATCGAATGAATGAATGACTCACTGGCTTCGTCTGAAATTAAATTCTTTCCTACTAGATAGTAGGTGAAAAATAGTATGTGACAAAAGAAGTATGTCCGAATTCACAGTAAAAGAGTAGGCAAAAAATACCTGGATGACCTACATCTTCTGGCAAGCACCTTCTTAAGTGTGTATACGATGGACACTTTGCTATCACATGAGGTCACGAAGTGGATTTGTAAATAGCAGTGAAGCAACACAACTGACTTCTCTGAGGAGCAAAAAATAAGATATTTTGAAGAATGTTGGTAACCAAACTGTTTACCATTGACTTCCATTGTATGAACAAAACAAAATACTGAGACATTTCTCAAATTATCTTCTTTTATGTTCCACAGAAGAAAGAAAGTCATACAGGTTTGAAACAACATGAGCGTGAGTATGATGATAGAATTTTCATTTTTGGGTCACTGTTCCTTTAAAAACCATTTAAAAGCCATTAATCTCATGGCAGTTTAAATGCATTCATGCCACCTGCAATAAACTGTTACACCTGTTATACCTGAATATATATATATATATATATATATATATATACGTATTATTATCTTTATTATTTTATTATATTTTTATTATTTATTACTACTTTATTGATAAATTTGATATCGAAGAATACCATTTTGAAGTCTGGTTACTGTTGCCTTACCTTACCCAAGTGAATGTAGTGAATGTACGCTAGTGTTTTTGTATGCGAGTCTTACTTGCAGACAGCACAGACAAAGCAGCGTGGATGGTATGTCTTTCCCAAGGCGGACACAACTTCCCCTTCAATGAATTCTTCACAACTGAAGCAGCGGGTGCCATAGAGGCGCTGATAATCCAGAGTGCAGATATACTCGCCTTGCCTCACAAAAAAGCCTCCCTGAGCCAAGTCACTTCCACAAACTGCAGAAAAAGAGAGATACAATAGAGTTAAAGTTACAGAGAGCTAATCTTTAATGATAACATAAATTGTCCAGAATTTGTCATTCACTCAAGTCAATTGAATATGTGAAAAACCTGAAAAGATCTTTCAGGTGAGGATATATGGAGCTGAAACCTGTTTCTGTGTACTGTCACTGATAGCCACTTGCCACTGCCAAGTTTTTAAACTGGAATGTCCTCTAATAAACTAATATCTAATATACAATATTGACAAGAAGAAAAAAACAAATCATTAAATTAAATAATTATTTAATTAAAAACATTAACTAAAAATATTTATTAGAAAATGTCATTGGCTCAATTATTTTTAATATGTATCTTTTTAAATATTGGATAGTATTCAATAGCATATGAAAATAGCTTTGAGAATCATTATATTTCACTGGTATTATCAACTACAGAAATTGTAGCATTATGACAATCCTAGTTGTCAATAAAAATACATAATGACTACACAAATCACACATTTGGGTGTGTGTCCATTTGTTTATGTGAGTAGAGTAATTGTTTTGTGTGTGTAATCAGTATCAGCACACCATGACATCATCAAGGCACATGAACTGAAGACTGGGCAGGTGCATGAGTGGACAGGACAAAACAAAATGAAACACAACCTTCCCCTAATTTTCCCCTCTCCCTCAATGACTCTCTCCATCTCTCCCCACGCTCTTTTTCCTTTTCTCACAGTCCTTTTTCCACTAAAACAGGAACCACATCAGGAACATAATACACACAGACACGCTTCGATGACATCATTCTTAGGGCCGATCCATTTTCCACCTCCTCTGAGGTAAATGATAACTGTGGAATTTCCTTCTCTCCCATGGCTTTTCTTTCTGTTTGTCCAGAGCTGAGATTTCTCATTCTGAATAATCAAAAGAAATGTACCTCTTTCTTCGGTCCTTGTATTTGTCTACTATTGTAATGTTAACGTTAACGTAATGTTAAAATGCTACAGTAAAAACATGCTAATTAGTTAACAGTAAGTTTCCTTCGTTTATACAGTGAAAAACTAATACATTTAAGAGGACGTCACATTTGATGTTTTTTTTGTTTTGTTTTTAAACCATGATAGTGTTTTGTATTTGTGTGCATGACACTGCATGCACTTTCTATATATTAATATTTACCTTAGCTTGTGGAAATGCTACTTGTGATGAACTTTGATTCATCATTTGACTCTTTGTACAAAATAGAATTTATTACTTTTTTTCCAGAACACATTGTCAGTTCAAATTCAAAATCAAATCTGGTCTATGCTATCCATACTTATTTTATAGCACTATATTTTTACTGTTTGTCAGCAATTGCCTCATTTTTGTCTGTTTATTTTTAAGGAATAACAGGAGAATTATTGAGACTGTGTTGAAACATATAAAAAGTTTTATATGAAAAGAGCAATTTCTGAGTAGTAAAACTGTTGCAATTCCAGTACTATATCGTATGCATCCTATTCTCTCAGAGCATCTAACAGTCATCCACTAGCCTCCGTAAGATCCCATTTTATATGACCTCACTTCGTTATTACATAAGAGCTTAACAGCTTTAGCACTCAGAAAACAGGCTCTCCCTCTTGCTCTCTTTCACACACACACAAATGCGTACACATATACTAATATGTGTACTAATTTGCGTGTTAGCACAACACAATGCATTCTAATGTTCTGCTCATAGTAAAAATCCAAACAATAACATAGGAATGTTGGTCAGGAAATAGCAGACATATTTTCCGCATCTGCTCAAAAGAGATTGGTTGGCATCTGTGATATGGAAGGTTAGCTAGGTTAACTAGCAAATTGTGTGTGACAATGTGTGAATTCTGTTCCAAACGTATTAAAACTTCCTCCTAAAAGCACAAACTGTCTCAAAGATAACCTGTAAGATAAGAGGGAAGCACACACCCAGGGCAAGACAAAACTTCTTATTTCATCAAGCAAAATGGATTTTCAACAGAAGCCACAGCTGCTTTATTTAAATGAATTTGACAAATAATTGACATGCATCTTATTAAAAAAAAAAAAAAAGTATTTTATAACCTTTTTTTAGGTTTTTTTTTTTATTTAAGTCAAATATAGCCAATTATAAGACAAATAAGAATGGTTTATTTTTCAAATATTAACTGTAAAATATTTTCTTTGTATTAAAGGGTTAGTTCACCCAAAAATTAAAATTCTGTCATGTCGTTCCACACCCGTAAGACCTTCGTTCATCTTCAGAACACAAATTAAGATATTTTTGATAAAATCCGATGGCTCAGTGAGGCCTCCATTGACAGCAAGATAATTAACACTTTCAATGCCCAGAAAGCTACTGTGACTACAGTGGTTCAACCTTAATGTTACAAAGCGACGAAAAATACTTTTTGTGTGCCAAAAAACAAAAATAACACTTTTACTGAAATCACGTGACTTTGGCAGTTTGATACACGCTCCGAACCACTGATTCGAGACAAAAGATTTGTGAAGCTTCAAAGCTTCATGAAGCAGTGTTTTGAAATCGTCTATCACTAGATATTGAATAAAGTCATTATTTTGTTTTTTTGGCATACAAAAAGTTTTCTCGTTGCTTCATAACATTAAGGTTGAACCACCGTACACACATGAACTGTTTTAAATATGTCTTTAGTACCTTTTTGGGCATTGAAAGTGTTAATTATCTTGCTGGCAATGCAGGCCTCACTGAGCCATCGGTTAATTTGTAATTCATGACATAATTTTAATTTTTTGGTGAACTAACCCTTTAAGTTGACAGTCGATTCTCTTTTGTATAAATGTATAACTAAAAACTGATTTCTGACTAATAATGCTAGTTACTAATCTAGGACAGTCAATAGAGTAAATAGTTGTGATTGGTCCAGTTTTAAGACAGCAGAATGAAATGGTAATAAAAGTGTTTAATTATTGCATTAAACATTTAATCAATATCTTAATATATTAACATTGACAGCCTTAAAAATACATTTAGTAAAATCTTTGTTTTTTTCTGTGGAGTCCCAAGCATCCCATTGCAGCCCCCTGGGGGTCCCTGGACCCCAGTTTGAAAACCTCCACTCTTTTGCCCATCAACTACGTAAGTATGTAACCCAAACCCTGCAGTGATAAGAAGTCCTCAACATTGGGCAGGGTGTGTCTTTCACCCTGCCAGTATATTTAGCTCAGCTGCAGACAGAAAACAACACCTATATAAGAGGAGCAAGGAATGTCTGCAAGCAACACTGCTCTCATGATCAAACACATGCCACAGTCCTTACTGAGCTGAAAGTAAGTTATAATGCTAGTTATAATTTTTTTAATTTAGAGGATGTTTTCATCCAAAACAGCAAACACCAGAACAATTCCAGGAACAGCCTTCCCTGGGGTTAAGTGCTCCAGATGGACACCCCATCATCACCTTGGGAATTAACACTTTGGGTGCTTGAGCTCCTGCATGAATGTCACACCTGCTGTATGATGACTGAAAAGCTGGAAGCTTCTAGATACAGGAAGTATGATTTTGGCTTACAAAAGAGCAGATAAATTAGACAACATGAAATAAAAGTGAAAAAAATAAAAATAAATAATAGAACAGCTGAGGAGGTTATACAAACAGCACTAAAAAGGGGATGGGTTGGGCTAGAAGAAATGGAACATGGAAAAATGATGGCGGAGGAAGATAAGCAGACTATAGAATAGGGAAGGAGAGCAAACAAGAGCAATCAGGAGCGTGGGTGAACATGGAAACTTGAGTATATTGATATTGGACTCGAAATCAAATCTCTGGATGGACATTCTCAACATGTCTGACTCTCTGAAACCTAAACTTTGCAATGCAAGAAGAGCAAGTAAACAAGATTATAAAACAGGTTATACTGAAGCTATCATGAAAAAGCAATTCCTTTACACACATTTCTTACCTGAGACACTGAAAATCTAAGACGGACACAACAATCTGGGAAGCTATCGGTGAAAGAGTTAAAGTGGAACTGCAAGGGTAAATCTCTTTCCTCAAGGCCAAGGAATTGCGAAAGCTAGCACCAGTGACATGTAATTGACAGGACTCACATCAACAGAGGGAAGCATTTTATTCCCGAAGGGTAATATAACCCCTCTACACACCATCTAAGCCAACACTAGCTAGCTCCAGTGTTCCAACTAAATTCTCTGGCAATCTAAAATGGCGCTGGTTTGCATGCTTTCAGGGAGTTGGCTGGCTGGAGAGGGTCTGCTGTTCCTCTACATGAGGGGGGTTGCATTTTCACAGCCTGAGATCAAACTTTTAACAATAATCCAGGAGACATGCTACTGATGTCACATCTGCCTTAAAACAAATTAGAACAAAAGTTGAACATGTCATATTGAGTACACTGTAGACAATACATCAGTTCACATAAGCCACTTTTCCAGCATTGGACCAAACCGTTCTTGTTGCTTAACTGTTACATTATTATTAACTTGTGTTTACTTTGCTTACATAGTGTGCTTGGCCAGCTACAGATACTGGTAGCCAGGCAACACACAAGTGACCAATCCTGAGTGGCGATGTCACTACACATATTCTATCTGCATGGTTAAAAACTTGTGCTGAGAATTCCAGTTCGAGTTTTTAATCATGCTGTTCCAAGCCAAGCTGAAGTGGAAATCAGTGGAAATTATTAGTGCACATGTAAAAGTAGTCACCTAATCAATGAGATTGGAACTATTGGAACTACAAGCCATTTTTGTGTGTGATATGCATTAGACAGCCACCTAACCTCATCATAAACACAGTATCACTATATTAAAGGGCACCTATTACACCCCGTTTCACAAGATCTTAAGTCTCTGGTGTCTCTAGAATGTGTCTTGTGAAGTTTCAGCTCAAAATACCCCACAAATAATTTATTATAGCTTGTCAAATTTGCCCCTATTTGAGTGTGAGCAAAAACACACAGTTTTTGTGTGTCCCTTTAAATGCAAATGAGCTGCTGCTCCCGGCTGCTTTCCAAAAGAGGGGGAGCTTAAACAGCTTGCGCTTCGGTTGCTCAACAACAACAAAGCTGGAAAATCTTACGCAGACAAAATGAGGATTGTCAGTAACGGTGTTTGGCCTTACATTGTTCAAACCGGAGTCAGACAATGATGGAGAGACTCAGGAAGAAGTTACAACTTTTAGAATACAACTGGATGTTTCTGAATGGTTAGTGGATACATTTATGTAGTTGCTGTGGAGTTGATTCAACTCATCGACAAGCACTTACTGTCATGTTAATCTTTTGTGCAAATCTAGCATTGAATTGACCCTAATTTCTAAAACAGTCCAGCATAAAATGACAGCATAGCAACAACACTTAAATATCTTAATTTGTGTTACGAAGATGAAATTTTATTTCTTCACGTGCTTTAATATGTTGATGTCAACACATCAAAATAAGTGTAATTCTTTAAAGCAAAACAAAAGATTATTATAACAGTGATTTTAATTTGACATTATTACAAAGTGCACTTTTTTAAAAGTATACTTAATTGTGTTAAGAAACATATTCATAAAAGTGTCCTTTAAGTACAATTAAGTGGCCTTTTATTTTATTGGTATTACATTATCTGCAAGTACAGATTTTTTTTTTTTTTTAAATACACTTTTAAGATTTGAAGTACGCTACAAGTGCACATTCAATACAATTAAGCACACTTCTTTTTTTTTTTACAAGGCTGTATTTTAAAGATACCACTAACCTTGCAATCTGTCCATATTTGACTCAAACATGCGATAAAACAATGCAGCATGTTTTTAGAGTGTACTGAATATTTCTTCCTCAGATGTGCTCATTCTATCAACCTGCTATCCTGTAAACACATTGAGTGTGTTTACATGCACTCTAATGCGATTATAATGGGATTTTGGCAATATTGCGATTAAACTTTACCTCACGTAAATGCAATACTTCAATTAAAGTAATGCGATTAAGCTCATAATCATAGTAAGCATAGTCGCATTAAACTAGGTGGTGTACGCCAATTTTAATCGTAATATACATGCATGTATGCATGCCTCTAACCAAAGTACGCATGTCCTCAGACGTTCACTGATGCCGTGTGTTCTTCACACAACTTCATGAATGAACTCCGTGACTTTATTCCGAAGTTTTCTCTTCACCAAATCTCTAAACTCTGTCAACACAACTCGCTGCGCAGTCTCTGCTCCGTATCTTCATCCAGACGGCGCAAAGAACTCGACGGTAGCGAAGGCAAACCTGGCATTGCGATGTTCATCACAGTGCCAAATAATATCCAGTACGTTAATAAAAATGACAATGGCCGGTAACATGCATACTGTATGCCTATCTGAGTGTGGTATATCCATACTTATTAGCGAATAATCCGAGTAATGAAAATTGCATGTAAACTGGAGTGAAGAGTTGTGATATGCATTAGACAGCCACCTAACCTTATCATAAACACAGTATCACAATATTGCATCCTGCAGATGATGCAGAAAACAACACTGTTAGGTATCAACACACCTTTGGCAATGAACCCTTTATCAATCCTGTCATCCCGATGAACGGAAGAACTTCTGCATCATCACCTTCATTTGGCTGAGGATCACAAACTCTAGCTGTGACATTCACCTTGAGAGTCCTGAACGTTCACTGCTCTACAGCACAGAGTGTTCTGTTCTAACTGCAGCTGAGTGTCTCTAATTTCTGGCAATTACACGAACTTGATTAATAACTAACACATGAGTGCAAATTAGTGTGCACCAGTATAATGCAGGAAACATGGACATGTACCTACTTGACTTACACAGCAGAGAGAATGGAATATAGTAAGAAAACACATCTCTGAACAAGCACACAGACAAATCCAAACTGCTTCACATGAAAGGCCTGGGCTACTAGCCAAACAGAACTAGTGAACTGAATAAATACTTGCACAACAGCAAAAAAGACAAACACACATACATACAAAGAGAATCAGTTTGACCACTCTTCCAATAGAGCAAAGTGAAATGTGTTTAATTATGATTGGTTATGGTTATTTTTCTTTTTTTTATGGCAATTAAACATCAAGAAGTTTTTAACATTGTTTTAACAGTGATACAGGGTATATTATCTTTTAATCTGAGGTCCAGTGAGTGTGACGGATGTATAACAACTACATAATTGGGTTAAAGCAAGGTATTAGTGCTGTTGTGATACATTAAATGTGCACTACAGATCAGCTGCAGGCCTTGTAAAGAGATTGCAAAACAGTAACAAAATACCCACACCATTATGATCATATTGTCTGATGTGAAATGACATAACATGGAGTGGATTTAAATTACTGGAATGACCTATAATGTTGGATAACAATACCGTAATACCAGGATTTTTTTTATGTTTTTGTAAAAAGTCTCTTATGCTTAAGAGGCTGCTTTTATTTGATCAAAAATATAGTATAAATAGAAATATTGTGAAATATTCCTACAATTTAAGTAACAGTTTTTAATTTTAATATATTTTAAAATGTAATTTATTACTGTGATGGCAAAGCTGAATTTTCAGCATCATTACTCCAGTCTTTAGTGTCACATGATCCTTCAGAAATCATTCTAATATGCTGATTTGCTGCTCAAGAAACATTTGGAAACTGTGACCTACTTTTTCAGGATTATTTGATGAATAGAAAATTTAAAAGAACAGCTTTTATTTAAAATAGATTTATTTTGTAACAAAAATGTCTTTACTGTCACTTTTAGTCAATGTAATGCTTCCATGATGAATAAAAGTATTATTTACCTTTAAAAAAAATGACTGACCCCAAACTTGAACGGTAGTATATATAAGTATATGTGTGTGTATATATACAGGGGTTGGACCATGAAACCAAAACACTGGCCAATATAGTATTGGAGGTTTCATGCCTATATATGCGCGGCCTGGTGGCAAATCTTCACTCATTCAATAAAAGTAGAGTGTGAAGGTTGAATTAGCTGAGCAATAGCACAGCTTTACATAAATTATTGCATTACACACAACATAATGGGAGACATATCAGAGATCAAATGAGGACAAATTATTGGTGTGCGTCTTGCTGTGACAAGGTCAGCAAGTCTTTGTGGTGTATTGGTGTATGGTATCCAGGGTAATGTCGGCATCACCACCATAAAGGACAAACCACATCAAACAGGTGTAACTGTCGACGCGATAGGAAGCATTCTGAAAGGGATGTCTGGGTACTAACCTAGATTATATCCAAAAAAACCTACTCACCGCAGAATTAAATGCACACCTCGACTCTCCTGTTTCCACCAAAACTGTGTGTTGGGAGCGCCACAGAGTCAATATTCATGTTTGCAACGCTATAGCTGAACCTTTGGTCACACAATGCCAATGCCGATGCCAAATGTCGGTTTCATTGGTGCCAACAGTACAAATCTTGTGCTGTGGATAATGTGAAACATGTATTGTTCTCTGATAAGTCCACCTTCACTGTTACGGTGTGGAGAAGCCCCAAAGAGGCTTAACCCCCCGACAGTTGCTATCCAGAGTAAAGCACGTGGGTGGATCAGTGATGGTTTGGGCTGCAATATCATGCCATTCACTACTGTACTTAATGGGCGCGTCACTGCCAAGTACTACCAAACCATTCTGGAGGACCATGTGAATACCCTGAAGGGTGTCCCGTGTATCAGCAGGATAATGCACCAATACACACAGCAAGAGTGGTGACAGAGTGGTTTGATGAACATGAAAGTGAAGTTGAACATCTCCCATGGCCTGCACAGTCACCAGATCTAAATTGGCTCAAAATCCCTCTGGCCACTGTAAAGGTATCTGTCTTTCCCAAGACGAATTGATGCTGTACTGGCCACAGAAGGTTAGTACACCATACTAATAAATTATAGTTGTCAAAACCAGGTGTTTCAGCTTCATTGTCCAACCCCTTTATATTACATTAACAATAAACATCAAAAGTTCACACAATACCATGTTCTTAACTAAATATACAAATAAGGACACACACATGTAAATAAACATTCTAAAATACAAATACAAAATAGGGACATAAAATCTAAATCCAAACAGGGACATATCATTCTTTTAGATGTTTTCAGATAAATCTAACTGCACACTAACCCAAATCTAACATTAATCCTCAAAGAAATCATTATGCATTATTTGATATATTTATCTCTCTTTTTTTCTTCTTGTTCTTCAGTTGAGGACATCACCAAATGAGGTTTTGTCAGATTTAAATAATTTCTTGGGACAACTCTAACCCCCCAACTACAGTATTGCTAAGTGATATTTGAGTCACTCTCAACTGATCATAATCCAGTGTGGGATTAGAGTGTAATGTGTTCCCACCAAATCCACTGAAAATGTCAGATAATGGGGGAAAGCCATATTTGTTATTTCACAACATCCATGGTCCCAATTTCCCATTGTTAAGTTATTAGTGATAGATTATGAATAAAAAGACTCCGAGCTGCTGCTAAATTTCCCTGATGAGTGCTTCTAAAGGGGGAACTAAATAAAGTGTGTCATTTACTAATTCTGCTGAATCCTTCTGGATCTGAATAGTTGTTATATAAGGTCAGTTGCAGTGGGAAACAGCTTGAAAAAAGAATCTTGGCGTAGCTTTGAGCACACAAACACATTGTGCTCTGTCCTTGAGAAGGAAACAATTTAATTTTGTGTATTAAATCATACTGGCATGATTTAATTTAGCTGTAAAATATGTACTTGGAGGTTTCAACTGAAATAACACTGAATGACAACTAAACAAAACAAATCAAAACCCATGTAAATACAGATTCAAGAGAAAACAAAAGCTATATTATGACATAGCCCATGTGTGAAATGAATGCTACATCACTGTACTTAGAAAATTAGATTATAATCAATATATTTTTGAATTACACAGCCAGTAGTGAACTGGTCCACGCATACAAGTGTGAATACGTATAGGCCTACAGAATGTAAAAGCATATCACTTGCCAAGTACGCGCTTATAAATATATGAGGCTCTTCATGTTTCAGATGCTGAACTCTGGTGCTGTCAGGATAGAGAAGCAACACAGGCTGCCTCGAAAAATAAATAAATAAATCAATCAATCAATAACAAGATTCTGGAAATGACAGACTTTCTAAGAATTCGAGTCAAATCATTTCAACATTTTCCCTAGATGAGGTATCAGGATTCAAGACTTTACTGTGATGTGTGCGCATGTGGATAGTTGGCATGTGTGTGTTGATAATAAAAAAAATCACTAGGGTGTTCAAGCAAACAAAAGGCAGCTGTATTAGGGTGTTTTCAGTAGGGTGTAGGTCACACAAACACACACATACAACACATTTTACAACATAGTTCTTGAAAGTTCTGATATTTGATATGCACTGCTTTATTACTATTCAGTTTGATTTAACATATTTCTTTCTCAAGTTACATACAAAATTTAAAATGATATTTTCATAAAAAATTATACACTAAAGGTGAGTTTATGTCCAAAATGCTATCTGATAAAAATATGTTACCTATCTATTCAAGCCCGCTGAGAAAGGCTACATTACATTTAAATGCATACACAGTATATGCGTATTCTGATTAAATGATATATTTGAATGTCTGAGCTCACATGTTTGGAACGAGCGTTGGGCGTGCTCAGTCCAGCCTTTATGGAGCAATGAAATCCCCACTGTGCAGAAAAGTATTACCATGTTGTCATAGTGTGCATGAAACAAATACAGGCAGTTTTATGATAACTGAATTCCCCCACTTGTCCATCTCCAGAACTCCATATGAAGGCTCCAAAACATCTTAGAATGAAGCAATATCGTCTGATTTGTTTGATGTTTTACATAACAAATGAGTTGAAGGTGGTGTGACAGCACACTGAGTGCTGGAATGACATACACTTAAACACACTTCCTGTAAAAACATCACCCGTCCACATAACCAGTGTTCCTAGAATGACTCCTATAAAACATGAGGCACTGTACTTGTAATGGTAAGTTAAATAAATTATGTATGACTAAGAATGTAAGTGCAAACTTTAAATTACAATTAAAGGCTTAGGCCTTGATGCCTATAAATACTGACATTCCTTGCTGATCACATGCTCCATCAATACGCCTATTATGGGATATTTGTAGGCAGAGAAAACAGGATAAATGCATACACACAGGTGCCAAAATGAATAAAACAAATCACAATCAATCTCACCACTGTGTACATGGGGTGGAAGGTGGCAACAATTCGAGGGGCCCACAGGTGCAGGGGGTCACACAATAGTCCTTTTTATTGTTAAAAAATAATTTTCAGTTGATTTCTCAATTAATTCTGTAATTTCTCAAAATATAAACATTTTTTCAAGTAAACATTTAAGTATTTAAGTAAACTTAACAGATTTTATAATTAAAAATGAAATATTATACAATCCAGTACAAATGTTTGTACAGTAAAAAGCAGTAATTTTGTGAAATATTATTAGAATATAAGAGAATTGTTTTCTAATACATTTTAAAATTTAATTTATTCCTGTGATGACAAAGCTGAATTTTCAGTATCATTACTCCAGTCTTCAGTGTCACATGATCCTTCAGAAAACATTCTGATATGCTGATTTGGTGCTCACAAAACATCTCAGGTTATGTATGTAACCATGGTTCTCTGAGAACAGGGAACGAGACTCTGCGTTTGCAAACGCTATGGGGAACGTCACGTGACTCGGTGTCTGAAAGCCAACTATCCAATAACTCCAATTCCTATTGGCCGGCGACAGCCTATGACGTCATACAGCGTGACCCGGAAGTATAAAAGGGGCGCCTAGGGAAGCAGTCATTATCCATCATCTTGAGGGACTGTTCAGCAGGCAGCCCGAAGCATGGCAAGGAAACGCAGAGTCTCGTTCCCTGTTCTCAGGGAACCATGGTTGCATACGTAACCTGAGACATTCCCTTTCGAAAGGGAACTTCTACTCTGCGTTTGCAAACGCTATGGGAAACGATATACCCACGCCGCCATGCTTGAGGAGAGTGCCTGCCAAGAAAAATGGCTGAGACAAAGGCTCCAGAGCAGTTAGAGAACTGCTTGGCAACTCCCCCTCGGGTCACACCAGGCTGTCAGTGACAGCATTCCCTTCGGCCAACAGCCCAAGCTGCACTTCAAGAAGGCCCTCCTCAAGAGGTCCTACAGAAGCTGCTAAGGCGTCTGGAGCCAGCTTTTCCGAAGAAAAAGCGGTCCCTTTAAGGGAATGTGGCCAAGAAACCGAAGGGAACCTCGGCCAGTCACTAGAGGGGAATGAAGTCACCCCCAATGCCATCCACCTGGTCTATCACGAGACAAACTTACTCTTGGCCAATCCTGTCTGAATACAGAGCCTCTACAATGCATTCTTCATAGAAGATAGTAAGTAAGAGTGACTGCAAAGAGGCAGAAACAAACTCAAACCCACACGTAGAGACGGGCATCCCGGAGAGCAGAACTAAGTTTTATGATTAATACATGAAAAACGCTGTCAAACATCGTGAACAGGCCTGTTAGGGCCTATCCGTTAGCAATGGGGTGTGGCCAATGGTGGCATGGTTTCCCAGGCATCCTGCCAACAAGTCAACTAGAAAAGCTAAAACATTCCAGTATCAGGTGGCGATCAGCCTGCTCACAGATTAAAAACACAAACTGTGCTATCATGTAAACTAAAAAGGAGGCCTAAAGGGGCCTGCCAATTCAATAACACGTGGCTTCAGCTCGTGAAATTAAAGGGAACCAAGCTACAGGGAACCAGCTCTAACCCAAAAAGCTATGGGAAGCTAACTGCGACCTCCGCTAGGCTACACATTCCAACAGGCAATGTACTTTAAACATTTGTGACTAAAGGGAACCAAACAAAGCCAACATGGTCTATTACAAGCCTACTACCTCAAACAGACACGTGGCAGGGCCTGTGGCAGCGTAAACCTGTGAGAATATGTGAGCATATTATGATCAGTTAAACAGTTTTGTAAAAACAACGGCTAACTAGAAGGAGGCCGAATATCATAAGGCCTACAATCCGAGTTATATGCAATATAGCTGTTAACAAGATCACTAAAAAGGGAGCTAAGAGATACCAACTTTCCTCAAAAAAGTGGCTCTAACTACTCTGAGTATGCAATCCAACAGGTGATGCACTCAGTGGCACAAATAAACCTCTTAACTGGGGAATATAAGTCACCATATACTCAAATAGAGGGCATTTTACAGCAAAAGAGCCTATTGTTATGAGAGCAGGTGCTAACCTGTGGCAGCATAAAAAGCTCACATACAATGTAGGGCAAAGGTCTAGAACTCAAAGTAACACAAACTTTGATATACATGCTGTTTTTGAAAGGAAAAACACTCTCTGTACAGATTCTCAAATCTGATCTAATCCCCAGAGGACAGGAGCTAAAAACTAGCAACGTCAACTCAAACTTGATAAATACAAAACATCAAGTGGCTCAGAAGAAAGTCATTCCTTTAGCATGAAAGTTCTAGAAAGTGGGGCCTAGCACACACCTGCATAACTTATCTGCGCAAAGATAAGGGCCTACCACCTGAGAAACGGCATCAGGGAGTCAAAAACAGTCTACAACCTAGCTGTTAAACTTATAATTGCACCTACACAAGCAAGGGGATAATTGGGCGTACAGCCTAAACAACTCCCTCGGGAGGAAGCCAGAACTAGGAACTACACATCCTGAAAGGATAGTAAATACATATGGGGTACACAGCCACCATAACAAAAGCCTGATCTCCACTTCTAAATCTCATGATAAGAGAAATAAAGCGAAGCTCAAAGCTAAAATGTCAGGCGGCCGGTTAGGGCCGCCGTAGACATATAAACTGAAGTAATGAGTGCCAACTCAAACTATACTGAAAAATAGCCAAGAGGCTACTCACATATAGAGAAAAAACTAAGCAGCAGCCATTTTGTGGCCTGCTCAGTCAGTCTCAACACTCCAGTTTTGCCCCAAAAAAAACCTAAATGGCTACATTTTACTGTTACATGTTCAGGAAATACACAGGAACAACACAAGGTCAAACATTTAAATGATTAAATCCGACCTTGTCTTACCTTCCCGTGGCTCGAAGACCAAAGACTCCTCCTTCACTTATTTAAAATGGGAAGGAAAAATCAATGGTTCTAGAAGCCCAAAGAACCCTTTCACTATCAAGCCAGAAGGCGGGCCTTCAGAAAAATTTCATCATGGGCCCAGCCGTCAGCCTGACTGTTCAAAGGTGTCAACCTCAAGTCTATCTTCCTCTTCCTCGTATCCCGCCGCTTCTGCGACTTGCTCCGAGGTGGAGGAGGCGCTCGAGTGGCGACACTAGACTTCTGGCCTTGCCTCAGAGCTTCGACTCGAGACGGGCCAGGGCCTCCCGGCTGTCAGGGCCCAGGATCGGACCTGAGCGGTATGCAATTCTTGTATGCTGCTGAGCGCGCCTTCGCCTTCTTGAACTTTCCAACAACCGTTTCAACGGAGCCGCCCGAAAAGTTCAGTTGGCAAAACCGGGGCATCGAGGAGAGAGCCCTTCTCTTTCTCCCCGATGTCCGCCATGTTCAGCCACAGATGCCTCTCCATGGCCACCATGGCCGCCATCGATCTCCCAATTGAGGCGGCCGTCTGCTTAGTGGCCCGGAGAGTGAGATCTGTGGTGCGGCGCAGCTCAGCAACCGCATCAGGGGACAAACCCTGCCCCTGATCCAGGTCCTTCAGCAGGTCAGCCTCCTCACGCGCTCCCACGGCAGCTGCAGCCTGCCGGCGGCGCATTCCACAACCTCCAGTAACTCGGCATAAGCTGGGCAAGGAGGCTTGGAGAAAGAAGAAGATGCAACTTCTTCCTCCTCCATTGCGATCTCCTGCTCACAGGGGCTAGCAGCCAGAAGAACACTCACTCCTGGATCCGATGATGTCAGAGATAAGACATCATCGTCATCCAGGAGCTCATCCCCGCCAGCCGCCGCCAGAGGCTGAGAGACTACGACACCTCTCTCAAACTCGGCAGCGAGCTCCATCTGCAAGCCCCATGAGTGCAGCCGCCGCTCTGCTTCAGCACGAGCAGGGTCGGACCCACCAGGCGCAGATGTTGATGCTTTAGAGATAGTTGGCTTTCAGACACCGAGTCACGTGACGTTCCCCATAGCGTTTGCAAACGCAGAGTAGAAGTTCCCTTTCGAAAGGGAACATTTATTCTTATTATTACCAATGTTGAAAACATTTTTGTGGAAATTAAATTTTCAGAATTGTCTGATAAATAGAAATTTCAATGAACAGCATTTATTTGAATTTATTACATTTATTTATCACATTTATTTTGAGTAAAACTGAAAAATGTGTAATCAAAGTTATATTATTAACCTTACTTTCATGTTATAAGTTAAACAGATGTTATATTAAACTTAGTCTTGTCAAAATTTTGGAAATTGTTTTTGTGTTTATTGAGATATTGTTTAAAATGTTACTTTTCAAAGAGGGTGTACTCATTTACGCTGAGCACTGTACATGCACACATATCCTAGGAAAGATGTTATCTTCATTTTTGACCCTAGTTCATGTGAAAGAAGCATGACATTGACCTTTCAGAGAATAAAAAATTAAGGTGAAATGCAAATGACTATCTCTATGCTGTGTTTTAAAAAACTTAAAATGACAGTTATTTAAAACAATAAGAGTTAAGGATGAGAGCTTATCAAAAAAATAAGAGCAGCAACTCTAATTTGACTAATAGCTTGTAGTAACCGAACTGACTGATCCTCTGAGGTAAGAATAAACGTGCTAAACTCTATTAAGAAGCTCACATTGTCTGAACCCTGAGGTCACCTAGCAACCACTGTCTGTGTTCACAACATCATCAAGCTGAAAACAGCCGGTGCTGGGAGAAATTGACTTGCGCATACATAAGCACACATGCACTGACAGACAAATCAGGAAATCAAAGTCATCCATGTGTTTGGCTTAATTTGAGCTATTCTTGATGAAATCAGATCCCAAACAGATGAAACAGTCATCTTAATAAACTTCCTCTCTACTCTATGGTACACCGCTGTCACAACAACAATATGCGCCCCACCCTCCCCATTCATGGAGAATGATTGAGTTTGTTCATGTAAAAACAGTGCAGTGCTGCACAATAAAATATAAAATATCACATTTGTTTTGTGCTCAGGTTCTATTACATGTACATTCAAAGTGCCTTTTAAGGCGTATAAGCCATTATATAACTGTCTGAAAATGTCCACACAATAAAAGTATATATGAATGGAGTGGGTTGTGACCTATGTGTTACCTTTGCAAACAAAGCACTTGATGTGGAAGTGGTTATTTTGCACCCGGAGCACCTCGCCTTTGCAGGGCTTGCCACAGTTCTGACACGGGATGGGGCCACTCTGCCGCTGTCCCTTCTGCTGCTCCAGTGGACTGTGAACAGCCTGCTGGTGAAACGCTGTAAAGACACAATAAGAAAAGTTTAAGAATTAGTCAACAACCCATACTGATCTAACCTGACCATATTAATCTGAATATTGGGGTAAACATGTCCCCTTAATGTCTATGGTGGTAAAACTAACAGAAATAGTAATAATTGTATGCTAGTATACTATTCCAAATTCAGATAATTGACTAAGCTGAAATAGGTGACGACCAGATTTAACTTAGGCTTTTATTCACATATAAACATTGATCAGCGAACATAAATAGAAACTCAGCCATACTTGCTTGATGCACGAGAATTAACCTCATTGGTTCATAGCTTCTGTTTACCATATCTGATGTGTGCAATGCATTAATGAATGTTTATATGTGAATAGAAGCCTAAATTCAGTCTGTTCATCATATAAAGTGATTGAGTCTCTTTAGAAAATTCGGACTAAACCTCTCAATTCATTTATGAGCTTTTTGAAGCATCAAAGTGGAAGTTGCATAGACTCAATGGAGGGACAGAAATTTTTCAGATTTCATTAAAATATCTTCATTTGTGTTCCGAAGATGAATGAAAGTCTTACAGGTTTGGAACGACAAGAGGGTGAGTAAATTTTGACAGGATTTTCAGTTTTGGGTGAACTAATCCTTTAAAGGAGCCACCGCTTAAAAATGGATCACTTCAGACAGAGTCAGAATGAAGGTTGAAAATAATAGTTTTTTTCCACGCATATATATATATATATATATATATATATATATATATATATATATATATATATATAGTGTAAAAACTTTATAAACATTATAAGTGAACCTCAAGCAACATATATTAAAATAATAAAAAAATTCCACAAGTAATGCACAAATAATTTCAACTCAACTTTAAAAATCAAGTTGAATCTCTTTGAACTTATAAAAATAGTTGATATTGCTTAAATTATTTATTATATTTCTCAAAATCATAAGTTTCTATGACTTACTATTTTAAATTATTGTAATTACATGTAATTATTTTAATACATAAAATATGTAAAAGAAAATATTTATTTTTGACAATTACTATTATTTAAAAGTTTTTTTTTATGTGTAACAATGTAGCATGTTACTTTGAAACACTTTTTGTTTATATTTATATTATAAAATTACTAAAATATGGAGCCCCGCACATGACATGACACTGCACATGAATTTGTTCCATGGCCACAATTTATTAATTGTCCTCTCATTTTAATTTAGTTACATTTTGGCCACTATTTAACTAAAACATGGGAATTAAGTCATGGGAATGAATTCTTGTTTTTTTTTTTTTCCTCCTTGCATTTCATGTGCACTGTAAGAAAAAAAAAATCAGTAGAAAAACAGAAAAAGTAGTGGTAATTTTATGCTAGGACATTATCCATTAAGTTTGCAATGTGCAATACATGGAAAGCACCTGTGAAATATCATAACGGAAAATTCCTTATTAGCACAGTACATTGGGCCCTATTTTTAGACATTTCTTGTACCTTGTACCCTCTCACGTCACTGTTCACTAATCATCACAGGAACAGTGAGGATGAGTTTGCAGTAGACATGGATGACGTCAGTGCTCTGCTGTCCTTTGTGAATTTTTAAGCTGTCGTATGTGCCTGTCTGGCACCCAGTCTTCACACCTACTCCATTACAAAGGTGTGTAAACTCAAACAAACACTTCATACTACAGTTCAAGACACAGAAAGAGAAAGACCTTCAACCTCTTGTTTTAAAAGGGTGTGTAGCAAAACTGGTTCTATTGGACAGCCCGTTCCATTCTGTAGTAGGATTTTCAAACAGGTGTTCACTTTCTGAAGTCTAAGGGATAAATAGCTATAGAGAAATGTGTTATTGTTTGTTCTCAAAGGTAAGAACCTGTATTTGTCCCTTTTTTTTTCTTTTTTTTTTGAGAAGTTTCTAAGAGCTGCTGGTTTCAGCTCACTCACATAGAATTGCTGAGTCTTTTACACTAACTAGATAAAAGTACTTTGAGATGAAACTACAGCAGTCATTGTATGCGTGTGTTTGACTACATTTGTCATGTCATGGGGAAAGACAACCCATGTGCCAAGCCTTAGTGGTTACACAGTATAAGACACTTCTTTAAAGTCAATGTGACTTGCCATTGGCAACCATTTCTACAATGTGATGTATTTCAGAGAAAAAAAGCAGAGTAAAAATCTATTTGACTGTTGGTTAACATTATCCAATAGTCTGCATGGCCTAAGTAACATCAGCAGAAAAGTTGTTTCAAATGAGGGGCAAGTTACTACATTTTTGATAGGTGAGATATTCCTCGAAACTCTCTAAATAAGTCAATGAAGTCCTTTGAACCAGATAGGTTAATTTAAGAATTAATATTAATCATTGAGATTGGCTGACGACAGGGAACAGAAACAGGCTGGCTAATGTGTCAATTCCTTTCACTTGTATCATTCATCCACCAGTTGGCACAGCATTTCATTTATACTTAACGCAAATGTGCTCTGTGAACCTCCACATCCACATGTTTTTATAGATCCTAAGAGAGACTCTTGTGCTGCTGAACCTCAGAAACAACATTCTGGAAATGTTTAAAGACCCCTTTAAAGCTAAAGCTATTTCCTGCTTTCACAGATTAGGAAGAGGTGTTGAACAACAGTGGACATTTATGATAATCCAACCTTAAAAACACAACAACAGCTATGGACAACTCACTTTTAGCAAGCTCTAATGGTAATGTATGGTAATGCTTTTTACATGAATTAATCATTTGAGGTTACAGTCAAATCACAGAACACTGACAGTGTTTTCATAAGCAGCTCTACAGGTGTTTAGCAGAAGGAATGTTTTCAATAAAGAAAAGCAAGCTTGAAGGCCCATAAACCATAAAGAGGTCAATGCAATTTTACGAATGCCAGGTTCATTCCAGCTACTACAGGGAAAAACAAAGACCCATGAAGACAAACTTTATCATTCTAGATCTAGTAAAATTAAAAATGAAAGCTTATATAAAATATAATATAAATATTAAATAATAAAATATAAATATTAGATAAAAAAACTTACAAATGTTGCCTGGACAATTCACTGATATAAGTTTAAGCTTCAATAAAATTACTAAAATTAAAACTGAAATAAAAATTAAAGCTAAATAGAATTTTTTTTTTTTTTAATTACAAAAGCACATAACAAAATTACTAAAGCTTCAACTAAAATTTAAAAAAAAAAAAAAATATATATATATATATATATGTATATGTATATGTATATATATAAAAATAAAAGCTTATTCAAAATATTCAGAAATGCTATAATTGTAAAATAATGCTAAAATAACACTAGGTAAAGCAATATTTCACACTTTTTGAAAGGGAGTTAAATGTTATGGCATCAAACAGCCAATCAAAACTGTCTCAAAGGTTATCTCATTAAACATGTATGTGCTTTCTACCTCCCAGAACATGGTGTTTAATTTCAGCATTTGAGGGAAAGTTAAACATTTTGAACAGTGACGGCAAACACAAATGGTGAAGAGATTGTCAACCAGTTAATTATCATGAAGAATGTTTTGATAAATGTTGAGGTCCAAACCACTGACTTTCATTGTATGTATAAAAAAAGAAACAGAAGTACTTTCTTCTTTGTTCAGCAGAAGAAAGAAAGAGTGCACTATTACTTTAGCTTTCAAGTCACAATATCTGTCAAGTGTGAAAAGCCCATATACTATATGGTGTAGATAGAGGATTGTGGTGCCAGCCAGCACAAGACTTCAATAAACTAGCAAACCACAATAAAGAGAGAAAACAGTAGATGAATCGTATAGGCCTAACCACATTTTCTCTGATAAGAACTTGATAAGTCAGGGTGGATCACTATCCAGTTCTCATGAAGTACAGTACAAAAACAATCCAGAGTTTTCAGAGTCTCTGATTCCTTTCAACCTAAGCCAAAGATCTGCAGTTAAAGGAATAAAGGCATGAATCTGTACTGCAGTAGTAAGATCCATATCACTGTCACACCCCGCTCTGTTATACACTGATCTACATGCTTCAGATGTTCACATCATATATCATCAAAACCCCTGTAAGCACAACCAGCTAAAGGTCAGCGTAAGGGAGGAGTTTGTTCCACATGTCCCTAAACACTACTACTTTTCACAGACTTGCTCGTTTACACAGAGAGTCATCCATCTTTAAACAGGTTCTCCATAAATAGAGCATCGTGGGGATTCCATCATGCCCTGCTACATTCTGCTTGAGGTCCATGTGCATGGCTGACATGTCTGTGTGTTTGAAAGGCTCAGATTTCCACCGCAGAATCCCTCTGCCATTCACTTAGCCAAAATTATTCATAGTTTGCCTTATTTTGCAAATGCAATTGTGGGTTTTGGGGTTAGATTCTACAATAGAAAGCCTTTGAATGCTAGAGCATTCATCATATTACTCTCTTGCACTGCAGCATAATTCAATATTACAGTATAAGTCTATAGTTATATTAAAACCTCCATTCTTCACATATCAAACTGTGCATGTCAAAGCTGTTTCCTAAAAGTCATGAGAGGAGGTTCACATTTTCTGCATCACCTTCACCTCATTCACTCCCACTGAGGTGTACAGGTTCATGAAATCATATTAAGTCACGTCTTGACCTCAATGTGACCTAATGGTCAAAGATAAGTCTTGTAGCGCAACTCCCCGTGCTCGTGTGACAACCGTAAAATTTCTTCCCTGGTTTGGAAACGAAGAAAGCGTACAATCATGGGTCTCGGTGGCGCACCGGATCGCGGTTTAGGTGCGAGGGACCGATGTGCATGCTCAATCTCCGGCGTCTAAGGTAGTTTATCCCCAAAAAGTTCTGCGAAGAACGATGCCATTAACTGAGAGGGTTTGGACATTTCAACATTCTCTGGGATACCTAATATACGAAGATTGTTCCGACGTGAGCGGTTTTCCAGATCATCTGCCTTGCTCTTTAACTCCTCGTTATCTCTTTCCAGGGACTGACATTTGCGCTCTAAAATGTCAAGCCTTTCGTCCACGTTGTTCATCAAAGCTTCAATGTCTTTAATTTTGGAGCAATGATTGGAAATAGTGGCTTGAAGGGCCGCTGTAGAGGCACGTATTTCAGCGAGAAACTCAGTCCTTAGCGACGCAATTTCCTCACGAATTGTTGTGGTAAGCATCTCTTTTAAAAGAGCTGGCGTTAACCCCGAAGCAGCTGCGGCCATGTTTCATCAGAAGCGGGAGAAGCATGTTTAGATTTAGGCATAGCAACGAAAATAACAGGCCCCAGCAAGCATTCGAATATTCTCTAGCGTTGTAGACGCCATCTTAAAGTACTAAGAATACTAAATGTTCCCGTTAATAATTGAAAAGAAATCAAATTTACGGAGCAGCTCCCGGACACGCCTCACTCACTCAAACTGCATGCCGGAAGTGCCAAAGATAAGTCTTAAAAGGTTAGTTCACCCCAAAATACAAATTCTGTCATTATTTACTCACCCTCATGTCGTTCCAATCTTGTAAGACTTTCATTCATCTTCGGAAACACAAATTAAGATGTTCCAAAGATGAACGAAAGTCTTACAGGTTTAGAACGACATTAGGGTGAGTAAATAATGACAGAAGTTTTATTTTGGGGTGAACTAACCCTTTAAATGTCAAAAGGTTATAGACTGTGCACGTATACAGACAGCAAGACAGATTAATATAGAAAGAAACAAATGAGACACTAAATAAAAGATAGTAAAAGTTAAGAAAAGATATCTATAGACATCTAAATATTAAAATACAGGAAATGAGCAAGCACAAATAAATACCTAATACTGGCTGATACAATACTGATATGCAGTGCATCCCTAATAAAAATATTGTACAAAACAACAAATGTTGTGAAAGCATAACTTGGAATTCAGCAGAAAAGTACATGCATCACTGTGCAGCTGTAGTCTCCCTTAATTTGAGTAAAAACAAGCAGCTCACTGTGCACTGATGAGGAAAAATCCAACGAAATTAAAAGAATTCCCAGCAAATATTTCAAGAGATGCTTAAATCTACAGGAAACTTAAAGCACTAATTCATCCACAAGGCTTGTTGCAACTGTGTATGTGAGGATGATCCTCTGATACGGCAGGATGATTAAAGGATTGTAAAGCAACTTGTACACTTGTAAGCATGGAGTGCCCATTTTAAGGCAACTCCATTTTAGGAGCTTTCTGCCTGGGAGGACTACAACAGGAACCACGGTAATGGATTTTAAGCACTTAATCTAAGTCTAATTCTTGGTGGTAGTGAAAAAGCAAGATAGCAAGAAGAAGACTCAATGCCACAGATTATATTTGTGCACTTATGTTCATTGATCTCACAATTTCGGAATGATACATGATACAAAAGTACCTCTGAGACACCATTAAATGTTGCAGAAATCTGCAAAGAAAACAACTACCTGTTATATTTTGTTTCTCCATCTTTCTTCCAGATCTGTTTAGAGAAAAGGTGGAGCAGAGGAAGAGAGTTTGTTTACTGTCACCACAGTCAGCACTATGGGTCTTTCTGCAGCTGCTAAGACTCTTCCAACAGTTATATCATGACTTGGATGTGTTTGCCCTTGTGAAAGTGTGACAGTAAGACCTACCCAGCAGTTAAGAGTAGTTGCTTTGTAATTTTTGTAATCTCAAAGTGTCAGATGCCAATATTGCATTTCTGTCAATGTGATGGCCACACTCACACAGAAATCCCTTCACAGGTTGCAACTAGTTATAGACTAGTTATGCTATACTGACCTGGCAATAGACAATTATTTGGCCATTTTAGATTACTGTCTTAAATAGATAAGTGTACCTGCTTCTCAGTTACAAAGTCAGCCTTGACACTGGATAATGCACAATTCCTGTTTTCAACATTTTTGTGAATATTTAAAAACAGCGCATGTTTAAAAATATATAGTATTACGTAATTTGTATTAGCCTGTGTCACATGCTGTATTCACTGGAAATCAATTGGTCATCAGCCAATAAGTTTCTGTAGATATCGTCATAATCAACCATCTCAACTCCTATT